>JANFOE010000717.1:0-435000 GCA_025667525.1 Glebionis coronaria | reverse complement strand
TTGATGAAAACCGACAAGGAATATGTTAGGTATCGATATTATATTCTCAAATAATCATGAAAATGATTTTTATTATATTTAATCTTTATTTCTCGTATTCTACGTTTTAACGAATGACGATAACTATTAGTGATCGCGATACCGACGGATGCCCAAAAAATTTACGTTTTATTATCGATTGTCTCGATATTGTATATTTTCGACGTTTTCGATTTAATTGCGTTTTAAGTCGTGTCGAAGCTTTATAATTATTTTTATGAAGCGTTTTAACTTTCGAAAAAGTATTTTTACGAAACCCGAGCCCCGTAAATATTTTTAAAATTTACAATTTACATTTTCTACCTTGTAAACTATTTACTTGCATTTTTTAGACCAAAAGAATGCATAAATGACAAAATCTACCCCCACCCCCACTATATAAAGTTTTTCCACTAACTAGTTTTCATTTAAAAATTCATTTTAAACAAAAACTCAAATCTCTCTCTCTCTTGTTCATCCCAAACCGTCCACCCCCATGCTCCAATCCATCAAATTTTTTTGATTTTCTACTTTGAATCAAAGGAAACTAAAACAAGTCCCATCCTAGAAATTTCAAGAGCTTTCTATTGGTATAATTTTCTTCTACATGCATTCACTAAATTTTATTTTTTAATTTTTGATGATGAACATCAAGTTTGATCCATTTTTATGGTGGTGAATGGTGTTAATATTATTATATTCATAGTGGGGTTTATGTTGCATGTAAGTTTTTTAATTGTTTAATTTTTGAGAGATCAAATTTGAGGGTGTTATGAGTTAGTTAGATGTGTTAGTGTGATATTAGGATCAAATTAGGACTATGGGAATTGTTGGAATGGGTCGAAAAATTGTTTTGGTATGATTTTTAGATAGGCTATTTTAGGCAGTAACTTTAAGGCCATTTTTGAAATTGTTACTGTGATAAACTTGGTAAACTAATAAGATAGGATCGTAGATAATTTCGTTAGCTTCGATTTGAGCTAAAGTAGAGCTTCTAACTCATTACGAGCGAAAAGTTATGCTACTTTTAGTATTTGTGTACCGGGAGACGGGTATCGGCACAATCCGAAAATTGTTGTCGATATTTGGAACGAATCTCGGGGACTATAAAATGAGTTTTAAAAATGTTCAAGGGCTGTTGTAAGTTGATAAACCTCAGGATGAGTCTATTTTCAAACCCGAGTGTCGGTTTTTGCAAACGGAATTGTTTAGATAAGTCAAAATGGTTTTACAAGTCAAAGGCGTTAAAACTGTCCGGTTTTTGTAACACGAAGGTGCGTCGGGGCAGAAGGTCTTAGAAGTAATATTTTTTAATGAAATTTAAACTGAGTCTTATTCATATTATGTGTGAGTTTGTCACCAAGTTTCGTCGAAATCGGACATGTCTAGATAGGTTAGATTGGTGTGTACATTTGGAGTGTACATGCTGAGTGTTATTTTGGACACGTAGTTCAATACTTGTATGGCGTGAGTTGAGTATTCACTATTGGACATAGTGACTTACTCGAGTATTAAGTCATTATATAAATGACTTAGTTACTGGTCCGGGGGAAGTAAAATGATGGTTTGACTTGCGTTGACTTGGCGTCTTATGACGGTCAATGTCAAGGGTGTAAGCTTTTAAAAGAATAAGTGTTGAATAAAAGGGTATAGAGGTACACTTATATTTTTGTTATTTTTCGGGATTTTCATGGTCATTTGAAATTGACTTGCATATTATTTAAGTATTATTTATACTTGAGTCGTTTATTAACGAACGCGCCTTAATTGGTAGGTTGCGGTCTTCGTGTTTAACGGGCATCACAAATCGTCGGCGATCGTCACGTCACTACTATCGTACCAAGGTGAGTCTATAGCCTCGCTTTAACATGTTTACTTGTTTTATAAAACCCGCGAGGGGGATAACATGCTTGTTTTATTAAAATAAAAGGGGTACGACGAGAAGTTGTGGAAACCCTTATTATTGGAAAAACATTTAGTAACAAATGAAGGGTACAACGAGAAGTTGTGGTGAACCCTCTTTCTTTAAAATTGAACACAAAGGACCCGATTGTATGCTTAGATGAAAGTTGTTATACAAGTTTGTTTAGCTTTAAAAGACCCATGAATCGTGAATTGTTAATCGAAAGGAACGCTAATACTATGGATAGATCTATCGGGGTGACGCCCAGTCCGGTCGCGACTAGCTATCGCGTGGTGTTGTGATGCACCAGTAATGAAACATCGGATGCAATTGTATAAGAGAAATATACGCACTTGGCTAGGTGTGTTGGGCTGAAATAATATATGTTAACGTTCAATTTCACGAGACTTATGAAATAACAACGTTAATTATGTCTGATCCACATGATTGTCAACCACGGAAGGTTTATTCAGAATACTTGTGTTCATTTATTTAATTTAAACTCTATAGATTCACTCAACATTTTTGTTGACTTTATAGCATGTTTTATCTCAGGTTCATGAAGAAGGCACTCAGGGAAGGCGGTTTCATGCAGCTTGCTTAATTAAAATGTTTTGGCCCGCTTTACTAAACGATGTCCATTCTAAGAAACTTGTATCGTATGGTTGGTTGTGTAAACTTAAAACTATTTGGGACCATGTGTGAACTGTTTTATTTTTAAACAAATGAATGGATGTATGTTTTGTTAAAACGACTCATTTTGAGGCGTTTTCTATGATATTGAGGTTGAACCATGATAGTAACACCCAATGACCCTTCCGCTGCTATGACCCGAAATTGGGGGTGTTACAGATTGGCATCAGAGCTCAATTTATAGAGAACGAAAAGATTTTCCAAAAATATAATTTTGAAATCTTTTGACTATAACATTTGCAAGCGAAACCTCCGAGTTGCCAATGGACGAGAATAAGAAAAGTATATATATGTTATACATATTTAATTATTATTTATGCTTAAAGCATAATGGATTACATTTATTTATTTATAAATGTTTATTATTTGATTATTATAATACTAATACGTGATTTACAAACGACGCTGATTGTCACAATAGAAATCCCTGTCTTTTGACTCATCCCTCGTGAATCTTCGTTCCTTGTCTAAATTCTATTCTTCGTTCTATCATCCATTCTTGTTTCTTTTCATCTATCTATTCTTATTCTGTGTTATTCATATTTTGTTATCACAAGCGTTGAATGAATACTCATTTTGATGTGAATTGTGTAACAGGATCATGCCGCCAAAACAGTTGACTGAGACTCAGTTACGTGCTATAGTAGCTGATCAATTTCAGATATCTATGAATGCATTTATGGCAAACTTGAATAATGGAGCTGGAGGATCTGGCGGATCTGGTGGAGCTGGTGGATCCGGTGGAGCTGGTGGATCCGGTGGAGCTGGTGGATCTGGTGGAGCTGGCGATACTGGAGCTGGCAACACTGGAGCTGGTGCTACTGGAGCTGGCAACACTGGAGCTGGTGCTACTGGAGCTGGCGCTACTGGAGCTGGCGCTACTGGAGCTGGCGCTACTGGAGCTGGTAATGCTGGAGCTGGTAATGCGGGAGCTGGCAATGTTGGTGCTGGAACTGGTGATGCTAATAGACCAGTGATTCCTAAAAACAAGAAGTGCAATTATACCTCGTTCATGAAATGCAAACCTCCAACTTTTAAGGGTACTGAAGGCGCTGTTGGGTTAATACAATGGTTTGAGAAATTGGAATCCGTGTTTCGATTTAGTGGAAGTGAGGAAGGAGATAAAGTGATGTTTGCCTCTGCTACTCTTCAAGGGCGAGCATTAACTTGGTGGAATGGAAGAATGGCATCATTAGGTATGGATGCTGCGTATGCTACACCTTGGGCTGAAGTAAGAAGGTGGATGACTTAGGAATTCTGTCCAAGGAGTGTTATTCAGAGGTTAGAACAGGAACTATATCAGCTGAGACTGAAGGGTACTGACATCGATGGATACACCAACAGATTCCATGAGCTTGCTCTACTTTGTCCAAACAAAGTTAACCCAGAATACTTGAAGGTAGAGCAGTATATTCGAGGCTTACCTACCAACATCCGTGGGGATGTGACCTCATCTAAACCTGCCAATATTGATGAAGCTGTTCGTATGGCCTACCAACTAATGGGTCAAATCATCCAAGACAAGGCTGATGGTGTTTCTGAAGGCAACAAAAGAAGAGCTGAAAATGACAGTGATGATCGTGGTGATAACCGTTAATCTCACAACAGAAATCAAAACCGAAGGGAGGGGGCAACGCTAATGCGATGACTGAAGCTGCAACTGCGGACAAGGGAACCAGATGTCAACGCTGCAAGAAGTCTCATACTGGTGAATGTGCTAAGTATGGAAAGTGCAACAAGTTAGGTCACAAAACTGAAGACTGTTGGGGACCAGGGAAAGAAGGGAGTGACGTGTTATAACTGCCAAGGTAAAGGTCACATGAGGAACCAATGCCCTCAACCTCCGAAGAATGCACGTGGTGGAGATAACCAAGGAAAAGCTTATCAGTTGGGAGAAGCCGAAGCGAAGCAAAACCCGAAAGTTGTCACTGGTACGTTTTTACTGAACAACCGTTATGCTACAGCTTTATTTGATTCTGGTGCGGACAAAAGCTTTGTGTCTACAAGTTTTAGTACCTTAATTGATATAAAACCGGTCGAATTAGACGCAAGTTATGAGGTAGAACTAGCTGATGGTAAATTAGTGAGTACAAATCGTGCGCTCCTAGGATGTTCTCTTAATCTCTTGAACCGTATTTTTAAGATAGACTTGATGATTGTTGAATTGGGAAGTTTTGATATTATTATCGGAATGGATTGGTTATCCAAGTATAACGCGTCTATCTTGTGTGGAGAAAAGAAAGTTAGGATTCCTTTAGACGACAAGACCATGGTTATCGAAGGTGATCAACGTAATTCACGACTGAAAATCGTTTCGTGCATTAAGGCTCGTAAGTATATCGAAAGAGGGTGTGAGTTATTCCTAGCTAAAGTAATGGAGAAGGAATCGAAGGAGAAACGTGCTGAAGATGTACCTGTTATCCGTGACTTTCCAGAAGTGTTTCCGGAAGATTTGCCTGGACTTCCTCCTCCAAGGCAAGTAGAATTCCAAATTGACCTAATTCCTGGTGCTGCACCCGTGGCTCGTGCGCCATATCGTTTAGCCCCATCCGAGCTGAAGGAGTTATCCGTGCAATTGCAAGAGCTGTCTGATAAAGGTTTTATACGACCGAGTTCGTCACCTTGGGGAGCTCCTGTCTTATTCGTTAAGAAGAATGATGGTTCGTTTCGTATGTGCATTGATTACCGAGAGTTGAATAAGCTAACGATCAAGAATCGTTATCCGCCTCCAAGAATTGATGATTTATTCGATCAACTTCAAGGTTCTCGTGTTTTCTCCAAGATTGATCTTCGTTCTGGTTACCATCAACTTCGCATACGTGAAGAAGATATTCCTATTACGGCGTTTAGAACTCGTTATGGTCATTATGAGTTTCTGGTTATGCCTTTTGGTTTAACTAATGCACCTGCTGTATTCATGGATTTAATGAATCGCATTTGTAAGCCGTATCTTGATAAATTCGTGATCGTTTTCATAGATGATATTCTAATCTACTCCAAGAGCACTGAAGAGCATGCCGAACACTTAAGAATTATCTTGAACTTGTTGAAGAACGAAAAGTTATACGCTAAGTTCTCAAAGTGTGATTTTTGGCTTAATTCTGTACAATTTCTCGGACACGTGGTCGATAAAAGTGGAGTACATGTTGATCCTGCAAAGATCGAAGACATCAAGAATTGGAGTGCTCCGACTACTCCAACTGAAGTACGACAATTTCTAGGTCTGGCTGGTTATTACCGAAGGTTTATTAAAGGATTCTCTTTGATATCGAAACCATTAACGAAGCTGACTCAGAAGAATAAACCGTATGTGTGGGGCGATGATGAAGAAGAAGCTTTCCAAACCCTGAAGATGAAACTCTGTAGTGCGCCGATTTTATCGTTACCTGAAGGAAGTGAAGATTTTGTTGTTTATTGCGATGCATCTCTTAGAGGATATGGTGCTGTTCTCATGCAACGTGAAAAGGTGATCGCATATGCCTCTAGACAATTAAGGAAGAATGAGGAGAACTACACTACCCATGACTTGGAATTGGGCGCCGTGGTTTTTGCTCTGCGACTTTGGAGACATTATCTGTATGGTACGAAGTGTACAGTATTCACTGATCATAAAAGCCTACAATACATATTGGATCAAAAGGAGCTGAATATGAGGCAACGTCGATGGGTTGAACTATTGAGTGATTACGACTGCGAAATTCGTTATCATCCGGGAAAGGCGAACGTGGTAGCTGACGCGTTAAGTTGAAAGGAAAGGGAGAAACCGATTCGAGTGCGTGCTTTGGTGGCGACAGTTCATAATAACTTACCTGAGCAGATTCGGAACGCACAAGTCGAAGCATGCAAGAAGGAAAATATTGCTGCCGAAAGATTTAGAGGAGACGGTGAAACATTTGAGACGCGAGCCGATGGTATCAAATGTTTGAGAGGTCGAATCTGGTTACCATTATATGGTGGACTGAGAGACTTGATTATGTTAGAATCTCATAAGTCCAAGTATTCTATTCATCCTGGATCGGACAAAATGTACCAAGACTTGAAAAAGTTATACTGGTGGCCGAATATGAAAGCTGATATTGCAACATACGTCGCGAAATGCTTAACATGTGCAAAAGTGAAAGCTGAATATCAGAAGCCGTCAGGATTACTTGTCCAACCTGAAATTCCAGTCTGGAAATGGGAGCGAATTACGATGGACTTCATCACAAAACTCCCAAGGACACCGTCTGGGTTCGATGCAATTTGGGTTATTGTCGATCGTTTAACTAAATCCGCTCATTTTATTCCAATCAACGAGAGGTTCGGTTTGGAGAAACTCGCCGATATTTATCTAAAGGAAATCGTGTGCAAGCATGGTGTTCCTATTTCAATCATTTCCGATAGAGATAGTCATTTTGCTTCTGGATTTTGGAGATCACTTCAAAAGTCGTTAGGAACCAATTTGGATATGAGCACAGCCTATCATCCGCAAACTGATGGGCAAAGCGAAAGAACAATTCAAACTTTGGAGGATATGCTACGTGCTTGTGTGATAGACTTTGGAAGTAGCTGGGATAAGTACTTGCATTTGGCCGAATTCTCGTACAATAACATTTATCACGCGAGTATTAAAGCTGTACGTTTTGAAGCACTGTATGGGAGAAAATGTAGATCACCCGTTAGCTGGAGTGAGGTTGGTGATGCCCAACTCACTGGACCAGATTTGATTAGGGAGACGACGGATATGATTGTGCAAATCAAGAATAGGTTGTTGTCTGCTCGAAGCCGACAGAAGAGTTATGCGGATGTGAGAAGAAAACCATTGGAGTTTAACGTGGGAGATAAGGTTATGCTAAAGGTATCACCATGGAAAGGTGTTGTACGATTTGGAAAACGTGGGAAGTTAAGTCCTCGTTATATCGGACCATTCAAGGTTACATCTAGAGTAGGACCCGTGGCATACCAACTTGAACTACCACAAGAACTGTATGGGATTCATAACACTTTTCATGTGTCGAATCTGAAGAAGTGTTTATCCGATGAAGAACTCATTATACCGTTAGACGAGGTTAAGGTTGATAAAAAGCTGCATTTTATTGAAGAACCAGTCGAGATCATGGATCATGAGGTCAAGCAACTGAAGCAAAGCCGAATACCTATCGTCAAAGTTCGATGGAACTCTCGAAGAGGACCGGAGTTTACTTGGGAACGAGAAGACCAAATGTGGAAGAATTACCCTCATCTATTTGATTTCAACAAGCGATCGGGCAAGAACGCAAGTTGATCTTCGAGGGCGAAGATCCTAATTTGGTGGGGATGATGTGACAACCCGTCAATTTCAGGTCGTTATTTTAATCTCGACTATTACGTATTACGTGTTTACTTTAATGAGAATTTTAATTTATCGACTAACCGAGAAGGTTATGACTTGAAACTAGCGTAAGAATGTCGATTTGATGAAAACCGACAAGGAATATGTTAGGTATCGATATTATATTCTCAAATAATCATGAAAATGATTTTTATTATATTTAATATTTATTTCTCGTATTCTACGTTTTAACGAATGACGATAACTATTAGTGATCGCGATACCGACGGATGCCCAAAAATTTACGTTTTATTATCGATTGTCTCGATATTGTATATTTTCGACGTTTTCGATTTAATTGCGTTTTAAGTCGTGTCGAAGCTTTATAATTATTTTATGAAGCGTTTTAACTTTCGAAAAGTATTTTTACGAAACCCGAGCCCCGTAAATATTTTTAAAATTTACAATTTACATTTTCTACCTTGTAAACTATTTACTTGCATTTTTGGACCAAAAGAATGCATAAATGACAAAATCTACCCCCACCCCACTATATAAAGTTTTTCCACTAACTAGTTTTCATTTAAAAATTCATTTTAAACAAAAACTCAAATCTCTCTCTCTCTTGTTCATCCCAAACCGTCCACCCCCATGCTCCAATCCATCAAATTTTTTTTATTTTCTACTTTGAATCAAAGGAAACTAAAACAAGTCCCATCCTAGAAATTTCAAGAGCTTTATATTGGTATAATTTTCTTCTACATGCATTCACTAAATTTTATTTTTAATTTTTGATGATGAACATCAAGTTTGATCCATTTTTATGGTGGTGAATGGTGTTAATATTATTATATTCATAGTGGGTTTATGTTGCATGTAAGATTTTTAATTGTTTAATTTTTGAGAGATCAAATTTGAGGGTGTTATGAGTTAGTTAGATGTGTTAGTGTGATATTAGGATCATATTAGGACTATGGGAATTGTTGGAATGGGTCGAAAAATTGTTTTGGTATGATTTTTAGATAGGCTATTTTAGGCAGTAACTTTAAGGCCATTTTTGAAATTGTTACTGTGATAAACTTGGTAAACTAATAAGATAGGGTCGTAGATAATTTCGTTAGCTTCGATTTGAGCTAAAGTAGAGCTTCTAACTCATTACGAGCGAAAAGTTATGCTACTTTTAGTATTTGTGTACCGGGAGACGGGTATCGGCACAATCCGAAAATTGTTGTCGATATTTGGAACGAATCTCGGGACTATAAAATGAGTTTTAAAAATGTTCAAGGGCTGTTGTAAGTTGATAAACCGCAGGTCATGAGTCTATTTTCAAACCCGAGTGTCGGTTTTGCAAACGGAATTGTTTAGATAAGTCAAAATGGTTTTACAAGTCAAAGGCGTAAAACTGTCCGGTTTTTGTAACACGAAGGTGCGTCGGGCAGAAGGTCTTAGAAGTAATATTTTTGAATGAAATTTAAACTGAGTCTTATTCATATTATGTGTGAGTTTGTCACCAAGTTTCGTTGAAATCGGACATGTCTAGATAGGTTAGATTGGTGTGTACATTTGGAGTGTACATGCTGAGTGTTATTTTGGACACGTAGTTCAATACTTGTATGGCGTGAGTTGAGTATTCACTATTGGACATAGTGACTTACTCGAGTATTAAGTCATTATATAAATGACTTAGTTACTGGTCCGGGGGAAGTAAAATGATGGCTTGACTTGCGTTGACTTGGCGTCTTATGACGGTCAATGTCAAGGGTGTAAGCTTTTAAAAGAATAAGTGTTGAATAAAAGGGTATAGAGGTACACTTATATTTTTGTTATTTTTCGGGATTTTCATGGTCATTTGAAATTGACTTGCATATTATTTAAGTATTATTTATACTTGAGTCGTTTATTAACGAACGCGCCTTAATTGGTAGGTTGCGGTCTTCGTGTTTAAACGGGCATCACAAATCGTCGGCGATCGTCACGTCACTACTATCGTACCAAGGTGAGTCTATAGCCTCGCTTTAACATGTTTACTTGTTTTATAAAACCCGCGAGGGGGATAACATGCTTGTTTTATTAAAATAAAAGGGGTACGACGAGAAGTTGTGGAAACCCTTATTATTGGAAAAACATTTAGTAACAAATGAAGGGTACAACGAGAAGTTGTGGTGAACCCTCTTTCTTTAAAATTGAACACAAAGGACCCGATTGTATGCTTAGATGAAAGTTGTTATACAAGTTTGTTTAGCTTTAAAAGACCCATGAATCGTGAATTGTTAATCGAAAGGAACGCTAATACTATGGATAGATCTATCGGGGTGACGCCCAGTCCGGTCGCGACTAGCTATCTCGTGGTGTTGTGATGCACCAGTAATGAAACATCGGATGCAATTTTATAAGAGAAATATACGCACTTGGCTAGGTGTGTTGGGCTGAAATAATATATGTTAACGTTCAATTTCACGAGACTTATGAAATAACAACGATAATTATGTCTGATCCACATGATTGTCAACCACGGAAGGTTTATTCAGAATACTTGTGTTCATTTATTTAATTTAAACTCTATAGATTCACTCAACATTTTTGTTGACTTTATAGCATGTTTTATCTCAGGTCCATGAAGAAGGCACTCAGGGAAGGCGGTTTCATGCAGCTTGCTTAATTAAAATGTTTTGGCCCGCTTTACTAAACGATGTCCATTCTAGAAACTTGTATCGTATGGTTGGTTGTGTAAACTTAAAACTATTTGGGACCATGTGTGAACTGTTTTATTTTTAAACAAATGAATGGATGTATGGTTTGTTAAAACGACTCATTTGAGGCGTTTTCTATGATATTGAGGTTGAACCATGATAGTAACACCCAATGACCCTTCCGCTGCTATGACCCGAAATTGGGGGTGTTACTATATATATATATATATATATATATATATATATATATATATATAATATATATATATATATATAAGTATATATATATATATAGATATATATATATATATATATATATATATATATATATATAGTATATATATATATATATATATATATATATATATATATATATATTATATATATATATATATATATATATATATATATATATATATATATATATATATATATATATATATATATATATATATATATATATATATATATATATATAAATATATATATATATATATATATATATATATATATATATTATATATATAATATATATATATATATTATATATATATATATATATATATATATATATATATATATATATATATATATATATATATATATATATATATATATATATATATATATATATATATATATATATATATATATCTATATATATATATATATATATATATATATATATATATATATATATATATATATATATATATATATATAATATATATATAGATATATAATATATATATATATATATATATATATGTATATATATATATATACATATACTAGCGTCGTAGCCCGCTCAATGGGCAGGGTCGTTTTTTAAATCTTTTCAAAAAGTACGTGTCTGTGTTATTTATATTTGTTGATAGTGTTTTTCGTTTTGTTACAAGAAAACTAATATTTGATATTTTTAGGCCTTAGCTCACCTAATGGGCATGTTTTGGCCTATGTGAGTGTTTGTTATGTTAATCTTCAGACGTACATATATCAACGGGTGGGTTTGGTTCGTAATTTTTTTTAAAAACAACGTTTATCGATCTGTTATAATAGTTAGGTATAATGTTTAAGGTCATCCTTTTCACTTTTAGTAGCTTGCGTACATCTTCGTTGCACAAATTAATATAAATTCACTAAATGATTTAACACTTTCCCATTCACCATGTGCTTCACTTGCCCCTTTTCAAGGTAATTTTAAGTCATTCTAATTTTTTCTAATGAAAATCAGACAAATGTTATATAAAACAACTGAACCAAAATTTCTATGTTTGTCCATTGATTTCTTATCTTACTTGGCATTGATCTTAATTCTAAGATAACCTCTTTATTAAAAAAACACATTTCTATTAAATTTAAATAAGCATACATCAGCCACATATCACTGATTTCTTCTTCAGTAATAAAGATCTTTTTATTATAGTTGGCATCATTTTGAACCGCTTTCACAATCTTATAAATATCCAAACCTTCTATAGATCCTATGATCTTTAAATATCTAAACCTTTAACTGGTCCTGAATTTAAACAAAACTAAAAAATTATCCATGGAAGCTGATGAGTATTTTTAAGCATAATTAATAAAGGAATTCAAAGATCAGTTGCATCCAAGTGTACGTTAACGTAATATATTTCTCATTGTATACATCAAACTTTGTTTATCGAGTCCTTTTGAACAAAAAATATCAATGTATAGTCTTTAGTCCGTCTGATTTTAGTCAATACGAATTAAACAAAAACCACTTAACATCCGACTTTCAGAACGTACACCTAAAGGAATATTGTATACATAACAATTCTTATGTAACGTCGGTTTCTAGCTCTTTGTTTGAGTGTTTATGATATAAGTCGTCATTCAAAAGAATACAAAATAAAGATCTAATTTATGATTATGTAAATATTTAATACTATAACAAAATTAAAGAGATCCTCTGTATATATGTATACCTCCATTTTTGTCTAAATAGTTGGTGTCTTGTGACGGTTCCTTTGCTTTTATAAACAATGTTGGAGTTTGAAATTTATATAATACATATCCATGAATGCATTATGCATGTTTCTATTATTTAAGACTTGCATTAAAGAGAAACGTCAACTAACTATAACGTTCAGAGTTTGTATTTTGGGAAAAGAAGCACTATATACTAATGATTAATAATGAACCTATTGATATCTTTGTTGATTAACAGGATATTTGCCACTTAAGTGGCATGTATCTTGTGTTTAAATTTAGACGCTAGAAAAATAACATTGTAATAGTGAACTGATTAACCAGAGAAAAAGAAAAAAATATTCACCCTTTTTTCCGATTTTAACTCGTCAAATGTTATATATCTTACATTAAAAAATTTATTTATTAGTTAGTTGTTTTTATAGTGAAAGGTTTGTGCATTGAGTTTTATTAGTTGTAATGCTTTGTAAGTATCGGTGCATCAATTAATTGTACATATTGAATAAATCTTTGTATTATTTAATTTTTAACCATTAAAAAAATTATATTTTGCATTATATATAGTATAGAGGCAGAAGTTCAATGTAAATACTTCTTTTAGCATAAACACATCAACCAATCATAATCATCAATTTTTTTATCTAAAAAAAACTCGTTAAAAAAAATTAAATATCTCACGACCGTTAATCATTACGTAAAACGAAACATATATCGTGACGAGAATTTAATCATCTATGTATCAAGGGGCACATGTAATATACTCTTGGCGACTTTTTTTCGTTTTTTATTAAATCACGTCTCACGAATCATATATGATTTTCAAAAATCATATATGATATTATTAGTCGCTTCGTATGACCCAAACCCACAATCGGGTTTGGGCCATACTAACCGTCTAATAGAGTTGTGATACCATGAAAGATGTGATATATTGACTGAATGTTTTATGTGTTACATAATGAAGATTGCCAATGTATTTATACATATACGTGGCTTATTGAACAAGTAAATCTAAACCTAATGGACCCAAAACCACAATCGGGTTTGGGCCATACTAACCGTCTAATAGATATTTGATTCTCAAAAATCATATATGCTTCGTATCACGAATCATACGTAATTAGATGATTCGTATCACGAATCATATATAATTTTATGATTTCGGAAAATCATATATGATTCTTGATAGGAGTCATATATGATTTTCTCAAACGTGACTTAAGAAAAAAATCGAAAAAATGGTTGGTCGAAAGTATATACTTGTGCCTCTTGATAGAAAAATGATTTAATTCTCATTGCAATGGTGTATTTGTTGTCGTTTGACGATTTACCGTTTATGAGATATTTAATTTTAATAAAAGTCGTACGAGGTAGGTTTTCGAAAAAATTAATTATTGTGATTGGTTAATTGGATATATGATATGTTAATGGTGTATATGAATCCGAACTCATAATATAAATAGTTAAAAACAATAGTCGGGTCAAATGGCTATTTTTTCTTTAAATTTTTAAATATTTTTATTTAGTGGTTATAATTTACATATGTCAAATGGCTTTTGACTG
Organism: Glebionis coronaria; assembly: GCA_025667525.1. Taxonomy (NCBI): domain Eukaryota; kingdom Viridiplantae; phylum Streptophyta; class Magnoliopsida; order Asterales; family Asteraceae; genus Glebionis; species Glebionis coronaria. Next base: position 420,890 of record JANFOE010000717.1, on the reverse strand, counting down.
TATCACCTCTCAACTGAGATGATCGATGCTTAGAAATTAGAATCTAACTTAAAGTCCAACTTGAGGATTGTATTTAATAAAAGAGTTTCTTCATATATGCGTTCTAAATGATTAAGCGTATAGATTGTCTTAGAAACCACCATGTATTTGATTATGATCCTAGATTGGGGGAAAATGATATCTTTATAATAATATCAACTATTATCATGAATTAACTGAAAAGGATAAAAAAAAAACTCTTTCTTTGGTAAAGGGTTGCCCCGGTAAATATATTAACCAAAAAAGCATTGAGCGTACAAAGGAATGTGGCTGAAGTACCACATTAACCACAAGCTACAAGCAGCTTGTTAACAATTGGTTAAACAACACCAAAAAACTAATACTAAAGCACTCTTTTTACAATAAGACATAAATGCAACATTAGCAAAGACCATCAAGAAAAAATCTTGAAACCACGCGACCATCTCTTCATTCCAACAGCAGCAAAATGGGAGTAAAGGATCCAAGTAAGTTCGCCTCCTTAAAAAACCTTTACGAGAAAAAACCAATGGGAAAAACCCCGCAAAGGAAAAAAGAGTACGACCCTTACCCGGCACTCCCATCATGATCAATACACATCTTAGGGATCTTCCAATCTTAGGGATAAAGAAAAACTCTAATTTACATTTCAGATATACATAAAAAAGTAAATGCATCTCTAATTAAAATTTTCTTCTCTTATTTAAAATGTGCGGAATCTTGACATTTTATTTTATCTTTTCCCACAATATCTCTTCAGTAAACATAATTAGCATATCTTAAAGATACACAGGTACTTACGTAGTGTAAGAGTTGGCAGATACACAAATTACAATCCAAACCACTTGATATCTTAAATTTTGAATGACATCAGCAAAAACACATAGTATCATTTAAGTCTGATTTACTTTCATAGATGCAACGTCACAATGAGGTTGTTTACTACTCCATCTGGGTAATACCTAATAACAAAAAAATATGGGCGCTGAACTCGAAACTAAAAGATAGTATGCCAACTGTACTTGACATTCTGATTAGATTTATTATCAGTTGCTGGACTAATAGAAACTATAAGGTTGCCTTTTGCTAAGAGGATGACTGCAATGTTTTCACAAATTCATGAAAGCGGACATTTAAACGGATTTGATTCTTATCAACTTGGATCTTCATGCAATCTATAATTATTTTCATGACAATTTCAGCCTTTGCACACAGACGAGAAAACCATTGAAGCAACTCGGCTCTGTTTGACGCAGGAAGCTTTGTCAATAATTCTTAAATGTTGTGCAATCTCCTTACGACATCACCAGTCTTGGCTTCCCCTTGCACAATCTGATTATTCAAGCCTTTCCAACAGCTACTAATAGGTGCCATATTTCCCTCAACTTGCACATTTTGTTCCTCATCCATCTTTGCATTGGGGCTCTCCACTGGTGCATTCCCTTGCTCTATATGAGCCCTGTTGTTTTCATTGTCAGCCTTCTCTTGTTCTAAAAGCACTTCTAATTCAGCCATACCCTTTTTTGTTGATGTTGTGTTTTTATTTGTTATAACCTCTTGCATCATTCAATAGAGCTTATAAGAAACATAAGTATGCTGATTGTATGATAGCTCGATACTCTTTGTACAAATGCTACAGGGCTTATTTTTGTCAAAAGTAGAACAAGGGGCTGGGTCACAACTTTAGTAATCATATTTTGCAACTTGTGAAAAATATATATCATAAACATGAATAACCTTGCTAGCTGTCAGTTGCATTCTTTTCACATGTCTATAGTGCATGTATCTAGTGATTGAGGAATGGATGCACAGAAAATTCTTTTGCATCTTGAAGAAAAAATGTTTCCCGAAACCCGCCCATTAAGTTTTATTTTGCTTTCTTGTATTTATATACCAACCTGTAGCAATATCACTGTTATATTTGTATTCATATAAGGAAAGACCTCTGCAAATAAACCATAATAAATAAACTGTTTCAAATGACAGCTTGTATCGCCAACATAGAGTGATAGACGGTAAGTTCAAAATAATAATATACACTACTTAATAAATCAGATAACAACCAAAAAGAAGATATTTTTTCCACACATAATGCAAATATTCGCCAATCTCGCATGTCCATAACTAACAGCAGGATTCTTCAAGTTTGGAATACAATGCCACCATCCAGATGGAAGTTAGATATATGTATAAAGTAGCTGATATGGTTTAGGTTGGTGGCTTTGTTCCATCTTTCATTTTCTTACTTCTGTAAATCACAACAAAAAAAGCAAAAGAAGTACCTTAATTAAGTATTCGAGAGCAAAAACCTTAAGATGTGAGCTGAAGCACGATGCCCTCATTGTTTATGGCGCACAAGTTTCATTTATTTGAGTACATGAAACCAAAAGATAGCAACCTAAATGTGGGTAATAGTAAAGATTGTGCTTTTATGCTCAGGGCGACAAGATCAGGTAGGATTTCGTGGAGTGTCCGGTCAACCACTGGAAAGTCTTTCACCTTCATTGGCGATAAGCCAATTAGCACCCTTAAGTTATTGTTTTCACTTTTTGAAGTAATGTGGAGATTAGATTTTTATACTGTAAGAATGGTAAGTAAAGTAGTCTAATGTTTGCTTAATCTTTACATTGTCTACTATAACATGTGAGTTGAAGGCTATATGCTTAATTTATGGGGATGTTTGGTGTTATTCTACCAAAAGCTAATTATCACTTTTTAAGATAATGTTCGAATAAATATAAAATTACTGTGTTCTTATAACATGCGCCAACGATAACCTTATAAGCCTAGACAAACACCCCTTAAGTTATTTTAAACACTAATTAGCAATATGACATTTGAAGTGTAATAGTACCACCTGATAAATCAACATTGTGTTTGTGTTTCTGAAGTAGCAATTGCTCAAAACGTACGTGTTTCTTGTGTAGCATAAAGAATATAGCATTACCTATTGGTGTCTGTTATTATTATTTTCCTATATTATTTACAAAATATTATTACTATAAATAAGTTTAAGCATAGGAATAGACATGAAATTTAGTTATAAAATCAATCAATGTATGTAAAAATTTTAGCTACATACCTTGCTTCCTGATGTTGCGCTCTTTTTTTTGTCAAAAAGTCTTCTAGTTATTGCGAACTCCAATAAGAAAATTTCTTTTTGTTTGTTGTCCCATTATTTGTAATGATTAAGCAATGAAGAGAGAAAGAAAATAGATGAAGAAGAGATGAATTCCTAGAGAGAGAAAGTAGTGAGAGAAAGTAGAGAGAGAGATGATTAACTTGGTGAGATTAGATTAGAGAAAAGAATTTGTTACAAATGACCATCCACCCTCATAACATGCTAGGAGGGTAGTATATATAGTCCACCCACATGCGGGCTTTAATGGACTATATATTGGGCCGGGCTTGTCTTTTGGACTTTAATTAGTTTAAATCCAAGCCCGTGAACCACGACTAAAATAACTACCTATTACTACGTTCTAATAAATATTACAATAGAAACCTATGACCGAACATTCTTGTTTGACTCAATATTTTGAGGCTAACAATCTCCCCCAATGTGAGGTCATTCCTCTTTGATATTTGGATTCCAATGGAGATTAATGAATTTCGTCATAAATGAGTCTTGAACGTGTAACAGTAGTTTTGTTCCTTCATGCTGTGATCTTTGAGCCTTTGTCGTTGTCTTTCGACTTTATCTTTAAGTCTTGAGATCTTCAAATCATCCTTGACTTGTCATTGCCATCTTGCGATCTTGTGTCTTTATCCACATGCTCACACTATAAATTGTTGGATAAGTCTTTGGGCATGAATATGTGGTTGTGAATCTTTGACTTTGCTGAGTACACCGTGACGCCACCTTCTCGAGACAAAACATAGACACGGACTGGATGGCTTTGACATTCGTCCTAAATCGGTAGCGTTTTACCTCCGGTCGGTGAAGACCGTTATACGATATTAAATATCGTACCTGTGATCAGGTAGATTCAATTAAGAATCTCCTTGACAGGGTTTCGCGGCAGTACTAGCCGTTCTCTTTACTCGACCGTCTCAAAGCAAGACTGCGAACATAAAGAGTGAATCAATTGGATAAATATCCTCTTGATTAAAGTCGTCAATTCAAATTCCTGGAACAAGTTTGATTCATTAAGAATCTTACCATTGTTGCTTTCCAGTTGACACAAGTTTGATTCATAAGAATCTCACAAGTCACCTACCGTAGCACTGTTTGATGTTGACGCTAGAAGGATTTCCATTCGTCACTGTGAATATTAATAAATATCACTCTGAATGTTCTGGCAAGACCATAAAGATATTGCGTAGAAACCTGAAACGAGTTTGAATCAATTCAGAATCAAACCACTGTTGCTTTTCAGTTTTGCACATGTTCAATTCATAAAGAATCTTGCATATGACCTACCACAGTGCTGCTTGATGTTAACACTGGAAGGATTTACACTCATCATTGTAAATACTAAGTAGTATCACTCTGAGTGTTCTAGCAATATCACAAGGATATAGCGTAGGACTCTCTTGATCTTCATCCGTGTGTCCTAACGAGATTTGATTGATCTCTTGGCTCTAGACTCGATTTGTGCACTTTTAGTGGTCGGAGGCTGGAGCAGATGCCACCTATTCAATATCAACTATCTCGGAGTGAGAAAGTCAATAGAAGTCGTGTTGATCTCCGTGACAATAAAACAAACTTCTTTTGAGAGAAGCCTGAGTAGCTAGGAAAGGGTTGTGCTTCACATCACTGGGTCCATGATGAGTTTGTCTTCATGATGAGTTGACCCGGTTTCTGCCTAAGTTGTATGGAGGGCTTCTTTCTTTAGACCCTTTATCCTTACATTTCTTTTTCATTCTTCAACCCCTTCAATGCTTACCAAGACATCATTACTAACACCTTGTTGTGATTGTTCCAGTGCTAGCATCAGTACTTAGTCGGCATTCAACTACGTTCACATTCTACTCCATCTTTCCTAAGGACTTCTAATAATCTACTGGATTGTCCCTGGGAAGATCCCTCCGGTTCTGGTTGGATCATAGGACTTAAACCTAACCACCCTTTTGACACCAATAACGTCGTGAATTAAAGATGTTGTGGGTATTTGATCGTAACCATGAAAACCACTTTAAATTCTAACAAAGTGTTTGAAAAACATTTAACACCTTGCTAGTTTTGTCGTTTCAGAAATGCTCCCCCTTCACATGTGCATCGATAATCGAAAGTGTTTCGCACATGTGGGTAAGAGTTAAAGTGCTTGAGTCTTATAGATCACATTTTAATCACATTTTCTCCCCTATCTCTAATATATAAAATCTTTTGATATTAGAGATACCAAATTTGATTAAAATATATTTTGAAAAATAGTCTTGAAAATCTTCGGGAGAAAGATGTGTTAATCTGTTGCATGAAGTTGAATTGCTCCCCCTCAAAAATTGATCCAATGGAATTGTCATTACGAGGATTTGATCCACATTAAACTTTTGAGGATAGGAGTTGTTGAACACACAATTTTTGAAAGATTTTGAATATCATTGAGAAATTCTTGAAAAAATTGTGTTCAACGCTTTTTGAAAAATCAATTCTTTTTGACGAAAAGGTTTTTCTAAAGCATGAACTTGAGTTCATAGACTTTGAATGTCTTGACGAATCCACTCAAGTGTAAGAAGATTTAACTTCTTTTGCTAAGGGTAAGAGTACAAAAGCGTACACTCCCCCATGAATTTAGATCCGGGTTGCAATCTGAAAGTGATTACAAGCCATTGTGTTGAGCTCAAAACGTTGAATGTTTTGTGACAAGCTCAACCCAAGATAGATTGCTCTACCCGGTGTTGGAAGTATTGTCCAAAATAGACAATTTCCTTTTGAAAAGATAGAAATGACATGTTTTGAAAAATATTTACAACTTTCATTCGAGCTTTATGTACACACCCGTGTTGTTATTGAGCGACATTTCTAGGTACGTCCATATTATCGATACTGAAAGACATGTCGAGAAGAATATTTTTGGATTATCAAAGATTTTTTAATTTTGTATTTTGCTTTTTGATTAATATTTACAGGTAGATGTTTGATAGATGAATCAAGCAGGCTTCTTTGCCAGAACCTCCAGTTCTGCTGGAGTCAAACATCTCATACCAATTTGCCTAACTAGATACGCAAACCTCTCTTTCGAAAGAGCTTTTGTAAACAAGTCAGCTAATTGGTAATCAGTTCCAACAAAGTATAATTCAACAATACCTCTTTCAACTTGTTCCTTAATGAAGTGATATCTGACATCAATGTGCTTCGTGCGGGAATGCTGTACCGGATTGCAGGAGATGGCTATGGCTGACTTTGAGTCACAGTACATAGGTACTTTATCAAAATGAAAGCCATAATCCTTGAGTTGTGTTCTCATCCAAAGAACTTGAGCACAACACGCAGATAGAGACACATACTCCGCTTCGGCTGATGACAGTGACGTGCAATCCTGCTTCTTGGAAGACCATCCCACAAGCTTGTCTTGACCTAGAAATTGTGCACCACCAGAAGTACTTTTACGTGTATCAAGACACCCTGCATGATCAGAATCTGAATAGGCCGTTAGAAAGAAACCGGTTTCCCTCGGATACCAGAGTCCCATGTGAATGGTATTCTTAAGGTACCGAAAGATCCGTTTAACCTCCTTGAGGTTCTTTTCAGTGGGTCGTGCTTGATATCGTGCACAATAACACGTAGCATGATGAATATCAGGTCTGCTTGCTGTCAAGTACATGAGGGACCCGATCATGGAACGATATCTCGTTTGATCAATGGGTAATCCCTCCAAATCAGCATCTAGGGATGTGGTTGATAATGGTGTCCCAATGGGGTCACATGATGTCATACCATGCTTTTTGATTATCTCTTGACAATACTTAGCTTGGTTAATGAAGATACCACTTGGGGATTGGTGAACTTGAATTCCTAGAAAGAATTTTAGTTCGCCCATCATAGACATTTCAAATCTGCTGTGCATTACTTTTTCAAACCATTTTGAAAGTTTTGGGTTTGTAGACCCGAAAATAATGTCATCAACATAAATTTGCACAAGCAGAATGTCATCCCCATATTTATAAGTGAACAAAGTTAAATCAATGGAACCTTTTGAGAAACCTTTGGAGATCAGAAATTTCGAGAGCTCGTCGTACCACGCCCTTGGAGCTTGCTTGAGTCCATAAAGTGCTTTGTGGAGACGATACACCTTGTCAGGATAATGAGGATTGACGAATCCTTCCGGCTGCGTGACATAAACTTCTTCCTTCAAAGGACCGTTAAGAAACGCCGTCTTTACGTCCATTTGATAAACGATGAATCCCTTATGTGCAGCATAAGCAAGGAAAATCCTGACCGCTTCCATTCGAGCTACTGGTGCAAATGATTCTTCGAAATCAATACCCTCTTTCTGTCCATACCCTTTAGCCACTAGCCTAGATTTATTCTTGATGATCGTGTTTTCTTCATCCATCTTGTTTTTCCAGATCCATCGAAGATTTAATGGTGTTACATCGTATGGTCTGTCAACAAGTTCCCAGACTTTAAGTCTTTCAAATTGTTGAAGTTCATCCGTCATCGATTCAATCCAAGCATGATCAGCTAATGCTTCTTTGATGTTTTTCGGTTCAGCTGAACTCACGGCGAGTGCGAACATACAAACATCGGCATCGGTGTTAAGCTGTCGTCTTGTGCGAACGGGCTGTGAAGGGTTTCCAATGACATGAACCAAAGGATGATCTCGGGTCCAATGATGTGTTGAAGGATGTCGTTGGTAGAACGTGTGCATATTTGACGGATCAACATGACGAGTAGAAGACTCTCCAGTTTCGTGTACCGGTGTGTACCGAATGGGTTGATAAATTCGTCTTCGTCAGATAATGCATTGTCTGCTTGATTTGTGTTCTCTGGAGCAATGACAGTAGTTGTGGATGTTGTAGGATCGATTGTAGAAGTGATATTATGAGGAGGTAAATCTGCTGCAACCCGTGTTGAAGTAGATGAAGTTGTATCCGGTTGTTGACAATGATCAGTATCATCATTCTTATCATGAGTAACAGCGGAAGACTTCGATACAACTTGTTTCTCCCCCGTGAAATATTCATCATACATTGGTCCATATAACATTTCCAACTCTTCAATTGTCGTGTCGACTGTCATATCAGCTCTAGGAACATTTTCTGGAACCAGCGTTGATCTTGACGGTTCATTGCTGTGGTCTTGAGTTTCGAGTTCCGTGCGGTTGTGAACGGAAGTCGTTTGTCGTTGTGGATCGGGACTTAAACTGTTTTGTTCAAGTGCCATTTCTTGAGATTCATCAAATCGGATGTGAATTGTCTCGACAATCAATTTTGTTCTTTTGTTGAACACTCTATATCCCTTAGACTGAGTTGCATATCCCACTAGAATACATGCATCACCTTTTTCTTTCATCTTATCCAAATTTTCACCATCTCGTATAATGTAACAAGTACATCCAAAAACATGAAGGTGTTTGAGTGAAGGTTTTCGATCATGAATTATGTGATATGGTGTCTTTTCGTGTCTTGGGATAATTAAGGAGCGGTTTTGTGTGTAGCATGCGGTTGACACGGCTTCGGCCCAAAAGTATAGTGGAAGTTTTGAAGCGGATAATAATGTTCGAGCAGCTTCAACCAAAGTACGGTTTCGTCTTTCAACAACGCCGTTTTGTTCGGGTGTTCGAGCAATAGATGTTTCATGTTCAATCCCTTCGGCTTCAAAATACTTTCTCAGATTAGAATTCAAAAATTCTGTACCTCTGTCAGTACGAACCACTTTAACTTGAGCTTGAAGACCACGTTGTATCAATTTTAGGAAGCTGATGAGAACGTCGGGTGTTTCATCCTTGGACCTCAAGAAGTGAGTCCATGTGTACCTTGAGTAATCATCGACAATTACCAGAATATATTTCTTTCCATTGATACTCTGAACACGCATGGGACCACCTAGATCCATATGAAGAAGATCTAACCGTCCTTTAGAGCTTGGTGTGGTCTTTGTTTTGAAGCTACTTCGTTTAGCTTTACAAAGTTCACAAGAAGAACAAAGATGATCTTTGATGAATTTCAAGCTTGGAAGGCCTCTCACAATATCTTTCTTGGAAAGCAAGTTAATGGTATCAAAGTTGAGATGAGAAAGACGTTGATGCCATAACCATGCCTGAGTCGTTGAAGCTTTAGCCATGAAGCAAATTGGAGTTAATGAAGTTGTGTCTTGAAGTGAAATTGTGTAAAGATCAGTACCCCGTGTACCGGTAAGTAAGTCATTCCCATCATAATCACGAACAAAACATGTCTTCTTTCTGAAAGCAACTTCCAAATCCGCATCACAGAATTGACCGACCGAGAAAAGATTGTGATTGAGCCCTTCGACGTAGTATACCCTTTTAATCGTGATATTCCCCTGAACCAAATCTCCATATCCTAGGATCGGTGCAAATTGATCATTTCCGAATCGGACCGTACCCAGGAACTTCTCCACGAAGTTAATTAGAAGCTTGAGATTCCCCGTCATGTGCTTCGTGCATCCGGAGTCCATTATGAAGAGAATTATTTGTATCACCTGTAGAAGAGTTAGAACACGATGGAGCATTTGCTAAATTGGATACCACAGTAGTTGTGATAGTAGAATCATTAGTGTCCTTATCAACATTTAAAGGCAAACTAACACTCGTTTTCACATTTTCTGTCCTAACTTTAGGCATCCATTTATATCCGGGAGGACATTGATTAGCAAACCACCATTTCCAAGACTTACTGGCAGACTCATATAATTCCTTAATTTTGCTTCTAGGATTCTTAGTGGTGGAGTCTGATGCATTACTTTTCTTAGTGGGGGTTGCACCAGAATGGTTCACTTTGCGTTTGGGTTTACTAGCTCTAATAGGCATTGCAACTTGCTTCTTAGTTCTAGTATCTACGCCTTTGACTTTATTTATAGCACACATAGAATGATTAGCATTAGCACACTTGCCACATTGACACAAACAAATTTCACATTCATAGCATTTAAATCATTCACAGCATTCAAATCGTCATTACATGCGATAACAGACTTTTTATTCTTAAAAACATTCAAATTCCTAGGGTGTTCTTCTACTTGCTTCATCTTCCCTTGAATCTTGTGTTTCCAGACCTTATCATTCTCTTGGGTGCTCTTAAGCTGAGGTCGGCTAACACTAGTAGTAGAGACTATTCCTGTAGTAGAAGACACATGAATATTAGTGTTTCTAGAAGTCTGAGGCGAGTGAGTATTTTTGTTTGTGGGCTTCGTGGACATTCTATACATCCCTGGTTTAATCACATTATTGTGCTTAACGCTTGGTGCTATAGGATTCCTTATGGGTTGAGCTTGTGGTAGCCTTTCCTTTCCATCCATCTTGGGGGCAAACACAGGTTTTGCAAACGAGGAATTAGATAAAGCAGATGGTTTTCCCAAGATAGAGGATCTATTCTCTTTAGAGGCATTGGGTTGTCTAACAACATTTTTCTTAATGCTAGGTTCCACAATTTTCCCACCCATTTTAGCAATGAGTTTCTGCAACTCAGATATCGCTCTGTCCCTGTCTTGTAATTGAGCTTTCAACCCTTTAATTTCCAAATTCTGTTCATTCATTTCTCGAAATGTTTGGGAAAGTTTTTCTTGCAATTTATTATCATGTGGAAAACGACCAACATCTTTTTGCAACGCAAGTTCAAGTGAATGACAATGTTTTTGAAGGAAATCAGTTTTGTGTTGAAGTAACTCAAAAGCCTTTTTGTCAACATTTTCTTTACGTTTCGAAAGCTCAATTTCAAGACGTTCACATTCTTTGATCTTTTCAAGATATTGGCATGCAACTTCAGAATATTCATCAATATCAGCACAAGATGTAAAATAAGCACACATAACATCTTTAGAAACGCATTCTTGCAAGAGTAAATCATATTCATCTGAGAAATCAGACTTCTCCATTTGAAGATCATCAATGTGTTTCTCAATAGATTCAACATATTTTAAATCATCAAACATTTCAGTCCGAATGAACTCCTCAAGTTGAAGAACAGTTTCTTTAATCAATGCCGTGTTTGGAATTAAGAGTTCTTTGACAAGCAAGGTAATATCGTGAGGAATCGGACGTGTCCACTCAGCATTTTCACGTTTTGCCCAGTCTCTTTCAACAATAGATTTAACATTATCTATGTGGTGTTTAAGAATACCTAATGTTTTCCTACTCTTGCTTTTACATTCATCTAGAGGGAGGTAGTTTATGTATTTGTAAACATTAGATTTCTTAGGGGCAAATGCTTTCTTCCATTGAATTCTCTTTTGTTTGCATTCTAGGAACACTTCCTCACGAGTTTTCTGAGTTTGTTTGTTGAACAGGCCATAAAGACTATTCTCATAAGCATAATTATATGGTTTCACAAACTCCTTATTAACAAGTGGTTGACTATCAGCATTCCAAAGGGCAGTCTCTTCACTATTGGCACTAAGAGGCATGCAATCAAGATCTGTCCTTTCAGTCTCATCAAGATAAAGATGTGGGTTCGCAGCTTGAGCTTTGGCAAGGTACTCAGGACTTGCAAAGCTAGCTTGACACTTAAACATCGAAGGAGGTGCTAGCATTCTTACGGATTGAATAGAATCATGCGTTTTATAAACAACGTTCTTCAAAAAGTCGACTTGTGCTTCTAGTTTCGTAACTTTTTCGGTTTCTTTATCATATCTACTTTTGAAGTCTTGTTTTAACGCATCTACCTCTTGTTTCTTATCCTCTAGAATTTTAGCAGAATCAGTAGTGGTCATAGAGAGCTTTTATTCAAGTTCATTAACTTTGGTATTGGCAAGGTACGTTTTTTGACGTTCATCCATTAAGAAAACATTATATTGACGCTTCTCTTTAGCTAATAACTCAAGAGTTGTATTATATTTGTTTTCAAAATCGTCCTTTTGGTTTTTTAACGCTCTTCCCTTGAACCCCTCAAGCTCTTTGGTTTTCTGAAGGAGTTCATCTCTATAGCTTTCAGTCATCTCAGTAGATTTGATAAGAGCAGCTTTGCATTCTTCAAAGCTTTGAGTGAGCGTAGCGTTTGCCTTCTTTAATTGCTTTTGACTCTTTTTATTTTCAGTGACATCTTTTTGTAAAGTAGCAATTAAATTAGCAAGCGCAATACGTTCCTCTTCATCATATTCATTTGCATGTTGATCATCCTCAGACTCATTATTGCACATGTCTGATGAACCGGGTGTGGTATTGCTATCAACCGTTTCCATCATACACGTGTCATTAATGGCATTGGGTAGATCACTATGCTCAGGAATATCACCAAACACATTATATTCATCAGTAGTGTGTACCTTATCGATTGGCTCAGTGTCAAAGATAGGGCCATTGTCATCTTCAGTGACTTTGAGAACTTCTTTAACCTTTGCCATGTACGAGTAATGTGCATCAAGCTCTTGATCAGAATCTTCATCATCAGTATCATCAAGCATGGCTCCTTCCTCAGCTGACAATTTAACCCCTGCTTCCATCTTTTTGCATAGCAACATCTTTTCCTTGTGATAGCTGGAGTCTCTAACCCGTTTCGGCTTCCTACATTCCTTTGCCATATGCCCATAACCTTGGCAATTATAGCACTGAATCCCACTTTGTTGAACCACTTGATTTCCAACAGTTTCCCTATTCCCAGTAGCAGCAGCAATCCTCTGTGTATCATACTTCGCAGTTTGTCGATCATATCTTGCAGAACCCTCAACATGCGTTGGATTATGTCGATCATACCTAGAAGGACTTTCACCACGTCGACGTGTGTCATACCTTGGAGGACTCTCAACATATCGGTTCTTTGTGTTAGATGATGTGCGAAGATTGTTGTTGGTGGGTTTGTAGATTTTCTTGTAAGTCTTCATTATGTAAGCAATTTGTTGTTTCATCTCTCGGTTCTTTTGAGCTTGGTCTTCATCACTATCTTCTTCAGATGATGACTCAGATGGTGGTGATGGTGCTCTTGGCACTTTACCTCGAGATTTTGTGGAAGATGAAGACTTAGATGATGTGGAATATCGTGGTGAAGATGATGTATTGGAGTATGGCTTAGGAGCACGATAGTGAGGATCTTGAACATGTTGAGTGGTAGTCACTAAAGCAAGTGGATTAGCCGTCTTGGCAACACGTTCAGCTCGAATCTCATTTGCTTCATTCTGAAATTGCTTCAAGATGTCAAAGAGTCGATGATATGAGACCTCGTCTAACTTTTCTTGTTGTTTCACCAAAGTGACGAATCGTGTCCACTCGGGTTGAAGTTGTTGAAGAAATTGGACATTGACTTGCATGGTGGAGACTTGCAGGTTATTTCTTGTCATGTCATTCATCATCTTATAAAACCTGGAGTAGTAAGAGTCAATTGATTCTCCATCCCTTGAAGTAAACTTGCCAAAATTCCAAAACAAGTTTGTTTTGACATCTTGTTTGTTGAGTGATTCTCCTTGTTTCAAGCGTTCAATAGCAGTCCACATTTCATGTGCTGTCGGGCATGCATCAACCGCGGAGTAAATATCATCTCCAATCCCACTTAAAACCATATAGATGGCTTCCTTCTCCGCATCATGCCAAGCACAATTTTCAGGTGTGAGATCAGCTCTTGTTTCATCACGTTCACTTGCAGGTATTGGATCAGTAGTATCTGTGGCTGCTCTTGGAGGAACTGAGATCTTCTTAAATATATATGGTCCATGAGTAATACATTTCCTTAAGGCATCACCATTAGGTCTTGTATCAAGATATCGTATGAAACGTGATTGCCATTGAGCATACCGACCAGATACAAGCATTGGTGGTCTCTCTTTGTTACCCGCCACCATTATGTTGTTGTTCGTCACACGATATTCGGCAGTAGAATCCATCTCAAAATTCTCTGAAATGATGAAGTGAATATGGATCTTAAGTAGATTTGTTGTGATTGTTGTTGTGGTTTAAATTCCGAAAATTGCAATTTTTTTTTCAGTACGACAATAAATTCTCCAGTCCGACAAAAACGGTAGTCCAAAAATTTTGTAATCGCCAAAATTTGAAATCGAGCTAGAAATGTCCTAAAACTAGTATGGAATAAATTTGAATTTACTTGACGAAAAAATTTTAACTCTTTTTTTTTATTTTTATTTTTTTTTTTTTTTGTGGAAACGATATTCTGAAACTAGTCTATATGGTGGCTAAGTCTAAAAAATACTCAAACAAAATTTAGCAAAACACATCATCGGAATAACCAATCGGAATGTTATCGGAATAACCAATCGGAATGTTATCGGAATAACCAATCGGAATGTTATCGGAATAACCAATCGGAATGTTATCGGAATAACCAATCGGAATGTTATCGGAATGCACCAATCGGAATGTTATCGGAATAACCAATCGGAATGTTATCGGAATAACCAATCGGAATGTTATCGGAATAACCAATCGGAATGTTATCGGAATGCACCAATCGGAATGAGCTAATCGGAAAACACCAATCGGAATGCAAATCTGAATGCCAATCGGAATAATGTTGTCCAGTCGGAATGTTGGAAGTCCAATCGGAATGTTGATCGGAATCCCAATCTGAATCAATAAACCCTTTTCAGATTACACCAATCGGAATGTATCCCCCTTTTCTCGGACAAAACTCAACCAATACGTGATTTTAAGCCAAAAAATGATCAAAAAACCCAAAAATTTTGTGTTTTTAGCCAAAGTAAATATACCAAATCACTACTACAACTATGTATAAGATGTAGATGATTAAGCAAAGCACGGAAAACACAAAAAAATTTGAATCCGAGATGATTTATGGATTAAATCATTCGAATCAAATATAATAACACCAACCAATCACAAATCTACCCTGTGGCGATTGATACCAAATGTTGTCCCATTATTTGTAATGATTAAGCAATGAAGAGAGAAAGAAAATAGATGAAGAAGAGATGAATTCCTAGAGAGAGAAAGTAGTGAGAGAAAGTAGAGAGAGAGATGATTAACTTGGTGAGATTAGATTAGAGAAAAGAATTTGTTACAAATGACCATCCACCCTCCTAACATGCTAGGAGGGTAGTATATATAGTCCACCCACATGCGGGCTTTAATGGACTATATATTGGGTCGGGCTTGTCTTTTGGACTTTAATTAGTTTAAATCCAAGCCCGTGAACCACGACTAAAATAACTACCTATTACTACGTTCTAATAAATATTACAATAGAAACCTATGACCGAACATTCTTGTTTGACTCAATATTTTGAGGCTAACATTGTTTACCTCTACGAATGCTCGACATGGACACAAGAAAAGAGTAGACTCATTCACCCTTAGCACCCTGGTGGTGTTGTATCTCAACAAAGAATCAGAAACAGTGCGAAGTCCGATCACTAATTCTTGGGCAAGTATATGTTTCAAGCTTATTGGGGCACAATTATAGGATAAAATAATTTACAACTTACCATTAACAAAAACAGTAAGAGGTGGATGCTCACATATTCAGAATTTTCTTCATCGAAGCTACTGGTAGAGAAAGCAACTGCTTATAATGGGACCTATTGATAAGAATCTGAAACCACCTGTAATCAATATAAAATAAAGTTCTTCAATCATGAGCATAATAGGAACTCTTAAGCTAACATTAATTCTGTAATCAAATAACTATTTATGATAACAAAAAGGTCTAGATAAGTCGTGCATTGAATTAATGAATAGTTCTATGATATTTGAGAGCTGACCTTGCTCCTTGCTTGTTTCCAGAGTACGCGACTATTGTGTTGGTGTAGATTAAATAAAATGGGTTGATTGTTTGAAACTCAAATGCTATCCAAATTGTTTTCACATGCACAAAACCCCTTAAAGCACTTTATTTTAATAAATTATATTAGTCTTCCGTGAAACGTTTCTACATCTTACTTACCGAATGGATTATAAAATGAGAGTGTTTACGGGTTGAATCAAGCCTATTACTAACTTGATTAATCACTGATGTGAACCTATAAGGTGAGGGTAAATTGAAAATCACCGTCAACACCCCGGTGTAGGTCCAGGATACTCCTTTGTTCCATAACCCTGGGGCTATCATCAGATGTATCATTGGAATTAAAAAGGTGTATGAGAGCAAACATGTGAAACACTTTTTATAGTTCATGACCTAAAATATATATCTCATAAAGTTCACTTATTACTTTGGCTATAATCTCCATGATATATTAGAATTCAGATAGATTGATCATCAGCTCATTGTTTGTAGGTGAAGCGGATTCCAAATCTTTTTGCCAATTATAAATATGCAGATATGCTATCATGTGGTAAGGTCTCAAAGAATCTGGCCGCATCTTCAATGAGTGGAAGAATTGAGTTTTGGCGGTCCTAGACTGCTGGGAAAGACTGCATCAGCCAGCATCCCGAGTAGAATCACATAATCCATATGTACTGACCCGAGAAGGTTTGGTTGAGACGAAAACTTTTCATAAATGTTCTGCTATATTAGGAAACCGGATCACGGATCCTTCAAAATCTAGCACAACCGGACCTCCATTAACAGGAGGCCCAAAAAATAGCATATCTTCAACAACAGGACAACATGTTGCACCCACGCCTCTATCAGATGTAGGACCGACCTCAAATAGGTCGTTTTCCTTTGGCATGGCTGGATACAGAAGACTCACCTACAACAAAACCAAAATGCAGTCAGAATTTATGAACAATATATTTACCTTATAGATATCATTGAAGACATCTTGTTTTACAAAGTCACTGTGAATCTCCGCAATACCGTTGACAACATGGCCATGAACCACACAAAAATTAGCCATACGGGCCAATTTTGTGGTATGGGAGCTGCTAGCAACTCTACTCTTCCTTGTTATTGCATCTTGGTTATCAGCAACACAGTCTTTATTAAACTAAGTGATCATGTAGATCTTAACTACATGGACTCAAACATAAACGAAAACATAATCACCTGTAGCTTAATAGTATTATTTTTAATGGGGCGATGGGGTTGGGAGAAGCATGATAAAAGAGTGAAAACCTTTGAGATCAGCTTTCCTCTCGACTTTTGTACGGTTGAGTCTATTAACAACCTTGTTAATTCGCTTCTCCACTCTCACAGTAAGAACCTTAATAATACTAATAGCTAATTACTGTAAAACAGTATTAATCTTCACCACTCATAACCCGTAAAAATGACCGTAAATTATTAAGTAAATTCGTATAATATTAATTTAATAATAAGCCCCTAAGTCACATAAATAAGCTAATCCAAACACTCTTTAACGTTATATATTTGTTATGAGTTGAATAAATGAATTTTTGTACATATAGATGTGATGTCATTAAATGGGTCAAATGGCCAAAATTAAAATATATGATTCGCGAGTTTAGGATACTAAATGTGAGCAATAGATGTTTATGGTACAACATCACCATTATCAGATAGAAGATTACCATCCTCACGCCACTTCTTTGTTAGAATATAACTTCCATAGTCGATCGTACTTGTCCGCTTTATACCTAACCAAAGAATTAATAAAAGTGAAGTTAGTACTTATGTTTTCTTTATTATGCCAAAAAATTTTGAGAAAATAAATTAAGCTAACCTGAATGTTCCAACCCAAGTTGTTCGTTTGAAAAGACATAATGGTCCAGAATCAGATTCTTCGTACATGTTGATCATAAGAAGACGTAACTCTGTTGTTGATATAAAAGGTGCCTTGTGACCTGTATTTACCAGACAATCATGACAGTAAGAATAGGAAGACCAAGCTTTTAAGCAAGAAGGTGATCATTGTGATTTTAACACCCCCAAATTTACACGCAGCGGAATACATCTTTGGGTGCTAAACAGTGATACAACAACACATAATTTATAAAGAACGACTCGAAAAGAGACGTTTTAGATTTATCGTTCCTAAAACATTTGTCAGAGTAGCGTAGTCCCAAGTAATCGTTACCAAAAGATAAGTTAAAACAACATATTAGTTTGTTTTAAAAATGGAACGATAAATAAATCAAAGAGTTTGAACAACAAAAGCAGTGCACAACTTCATTCCCGTGATCTCCAAGCTTCCACTTCTTGATTACCTGAAATACATGTGAGTAAAACAATCAGCAAAAATGCCGAGTGAATCTATAGGTTTATGTAATCAATTTGAACACAAGCAAAGATTATAAGTTTGTGGCATGCTTATAAGCATCAAATAATAATTTGCATCAACAATGATAATTGTATATAGCATAAATTGCAATAAGCTCATGGAACCGAGCCCTTAGGCTCTCCCATATCAGTCTAATAAGACGAGAGATTTATTAATTGTCGGTTACCTCCAGATTATTGGTACATTGCCGTATACCTGACTTCTCAATACAATATGTTCAAACAGTGTGGAGGTCGGGCCTAAGATTCTATGACAAGTCCACAAAAACTGAACCGGGGCGGCTTCCCCCATAGATCTATTAATTTTACTAGCGGTTAACCCATCATAGGTTAATTAACGGTCCATAATTGAGGTTTTAACAAAGGCAATCACTTAATGCAATTTAAAGGCAACCACGGGTCCATTCATAGAGGGACAAAGCATACCATAAAAATCTTGTGTTCTATGTTTATAAAACATGTATTCCCCCTCGCGGGTTTAAAATCATTTAATAACTAGTATAAAGCGAGGCTATAGACTCACCTTAGCCAATAGTGGTAATGAGACGATCGCTGACGATAGATGATGCCTTTCAAACACGAGAACCGCAACCTATCAAATGAGGTGCGTTCATTAAATATAGACTCGAGAAATAAACCATAGATAAGAATATACAACTCGACTCATATAATCACGACAAACTCGAGAGAAAACGATACAAGTGATACTATTACACTCTCCTATATATTCATTTTGTTATTCTATGTCTTTAATAAAAATCTGCCGGAACATACCGAATGTCCAAGCCGTTTTCCCATACTTAAACATATCAACTTTTTATGATACTACTCAGAGAACTCACTTACTATATGTAGAAAGTCCTCCCAAAAGCCCATTAAAAGATTTTACTTCTTAAGTTCCCTGCCCGACTCATCTTTGAATCACAAAATCCGGACAGTTTAGCGACCTTGACTTACGAAACCATTTTGACCATTCTAAACAACTCCATTTATAAAACCGCCAATTGATTCTAAAAATAGACTCAAAATGCTAAACTTGGAGCCTGAGAACAGCCCTTGAATCATTTTGAAACTCATTTTATAGTCCCCGAGATTCGACCCAAATATCGACAACAATTTTCGGATTGTGTCGACACTCGTCTCCCGGTACACGAAAATCAAACTAGTGTATCTTCCACCTCGTTTGGAGTTGGAAGGCCTACTTTATATCAAATCGAAGCTAACGAAATTCTCTACAACATAATCCCATCATATAGCATCCTATATTCAGACTTAATACCCCCGAAAATGGCCTCAAACCTACTGCCTAAAATTAGCCATTTAAAAACCATACAAAATCAAGTTTTTGATCAAAACCAACAACTTTCATCATCATTCTAACATCCTAATATCATCACAATCTAATCCTAACACTTGTATCATCATCTAAATGAAAAAACCCAAAATCAAAAATATATTTTTTTTACAAAAATAACATGATATACACATGATTATCACTAGATAATCACATGCAACATCATCTAACAACTTTACTCACCAAGATTCTTGATCAAAATTTCAAAGTTCATGCATGTTGATGAAAATGGTACCAAAAGAATCCCCTTGGAAAATTAGGAAGTGGACTTGTTTTGTTTTTGGATGGATCAAAGTTTTGATCAAGAAAATTGATGGATTTTGGTGGTGGTGGGTTTATGGTGTATGGCTAGAAAGAAAAAGGATGAGAGATTTTTTTTTGAAGCTAGTTTGTATGTGTGGGATGTTAGGTAAGAAAAATCATTTTATATGGTGGTGGAAAGGTTAATTTTGCTAATTTGTGATAGTTTTGGTCCAAAATGAAAATAGTTAGCTAAAAAGTGGGAAATGACTATTAGTAAATTTTACAAATATTTACGGGACTCGGGTTTCGTAAAAATACTTTTTATTAAAAAAGTTTAAACGCACACGAAAAATAATAATATAACGACTCGATACGTAATTAAAACGATATCGTCGAAAATATTAAATATCGAAACGATTGATAATAAAATATAAAATTATGGGCATCCGTCGGTATCGCGATCACTAGTAGTCCTCGTTGCTCGTCAAAATATTAAAATAAAATATTTAATATCGGTTTCAACTTAAACCGTTAAACATAATAATATTTAATATTATAAAATACTTCAAAAATATTTGAAAATAGAATTAAATTATGACCTTATTTTTACGGGTTTTACAGTGATCATGTTGAGGGATTATCTTCAAAACTCCAGTTCCAAAATCTTTATCTTCATACTGCATATAAAATGGGGTAGGTCGCATGTGAATATATAATCTTTTTTGTTATCTTTTCTGTAACAAAGTTTGTAACATGAGTACCTTGTTGTTATAGTCTCTTGTCTGGTCATTTATAGGTTCTGACATGAAATCGCCCCACAAGCACATTAATCAATGTAACTAAGATGTAATTGGTGATCATCCATTGCCGCGTTCGCACAATAGCGACTGTTCGCATCAAATAAAACATATACATGCATATAATTAAGCGAAAATGGTGTATACGTACTCGTAAACACTGTATTCCAGCACCAAACATTTCACCTTACGGGACCATTAAATTAGGACTATATCCTTATACAAAAGAGTCGAAAGCATCAATGTAGCCCTCCAAAAATCTTTAATATCCCTTAGAAGCAGGTGTCTTAATTTAAATGGCACCAGAACTTCAATAACCTCTATTTCCGATTTGATTTCACCAATACCGTTACTTAGCAACACGAAAGGGACCAAATTCAAAATCTTCTCACCTGCATTGTGCAACCTCATAACGTCATTAGCGTCAGTAGAGTTCAACTTAAGTCGTTTTCTAAAGATATATTTCATAGGCACTGATTTCTTTTTGTTATAAGGTAAACAACCATCCTTATTGGAAGGAGCAACGATGCATACGAATACAACCTCGTTTGTTTATCACTAAAATTACATCCAATTTAAAGCATATGTTTCCATCCCACCTTCATAACTCCAACACATTCACTGTAAAGTTCTTTTGAGATCGACGGGTCATAGTTTATGGGTATAAAGACAACCCAAAACAGCCCCAACTTAGATATATAAGCCATCGCTTTATCTGGCTGGCTCCCCGCTTAACATAAGATCAACCTCATGACCAATTCGTTCTAGACTAATTTATCAGCAATAGCAGATTTCACATCCTCATCATCAGCTGCAGCCTTTAGTTTTTCCACCATTTCAAACTCGAACCTTGAACTAAAACGAATAGCTCTTACAACTCCAAACAGATCATCCAAAAAAGTCTCTTTTGGTTGTAACGAGGTTACTATTTTTCAAGATTTCAAATCATCTAACCCTCTCCCTATTAAATCTTCAACTAAACATATATTGAGATTATAGAACAAACTATTAATAGTCAAACCCCTTCGATAAGCATCTTGTTCTGCAGAACCAAATTTCATAGTTGGAATTCTATTGTTTTCCGTGTAATCTTCAGACCTCAAATTCACAAAATCAATCCCGAGATCAAACAGGCGCATCCTTACGATCTCCAAATGCTTTACCTGATCCGGATTGCTCTGAATAACACCAATCTCGTGTGTTTTTCACCAGTAGATACAAAATACTCATTCATCTTTTCACTGAACTCTTTTCCCAACTCATTTGCTTTCGAATCTTTTAATAAAGCAATCAATAAGATATTCTCCTCCAATTGGCGACACTGAGACAACCTATTTCCAAAATATAACACATAAATTAGAAACCCCGTTACCAGCATACAATAATGATTAGTAAGTAAGAAAAAAAATTAGTGATGGATATCGGCTACATTATGTGTTAACTGGTGCCAATTTTGGAGAATTTAAATATGATTTGAAAGCATAAAGATCAATTGATTTTTATGTTTTTTGGATTAGGGTTTATATCCTGTTATTTAGGGTAAAATGGATTAGGTTTTACAAGTATTAGCATTGGAATTGGATCACACAACAAAGATGAAAGATCCATTGTTTTTATTATGTTTTTTGGATCAAGATTCAGATCCGATTGTTTATGGAAGAAGATGGTTTGTGTGTGTTTTTTCACACCGTGGATGTGGGGATAAATGAAAAAAAAGAAAGGAATACCATTATTTATACACGCGGTTTTAAAACGCGAATTTTAGAAAATGACGTTTTAAAAAAACGCGGTCTGCCCAAAAATGACAACAATAAGGCAAGTCATGAGATTTTTTAGGAAAATCTCAAATCCTATTGGTTAAAAGATGTGACTGAGATATCACTGGATTAAAAACCATGGTTTTAAATCATAATTATACCTATATAATATATATATAAGAGGTGGGATATGCCACATTTATTTATATATATATATATATATATATATATATATATATATATATATATATATATATATATATATATATATATATATATATATATATATATATATATATATATATATATATATATATATATATATATATATATATATATATATATATATATATAAATATATATATATATTATATATAACAAATAGACTATTTTTAATGACTTGATATTTCACTTTGAATAAGTAAATTTATTGGAGGCTTGATAATTTACTTTGAATAAGTATGAACATATACATATATATATATATACATATACATACATATATATATATATATATATATATATATATATATATATATATATATATATATATATATATATATATCTATATATATATATATATATATATATATATATATATATATATATATATATATATATATATATATATATATATATATATATATATATATATATATATATATATATATATATATATATATATATATATATATATGTTTACATTATATATAAGAGGAGAGATATGCCACATAAGCAGCTTTTGATCCACATCAGCATCATTCGGGTCGTAACCATGAATCGGGTCGTGTCCCTATACCCGACTTATATTCAACCGAGATCTTCCCCATCTTTGTATTAGTTTTCCAAAACCCTAATAAGTAACCCCTAATCAATAAATCAATCACATCTTTTTAAACTATGTAATGTATCTCGCAAATTGCTTTGGTCATGGCGGCTAGAATGATGCCAGAGGCTTCAAGTAAACTATCTAATCTACAATTCACATCTTTTTAAATCATCATTAGGTGGAAATTCGATGTTCAATTAGATAGTTACCCTTAGCGTTTAAAATTTAAAGGCTGATGGGTGTTTCTGATGGGAGATATTGATGATATCAGTTATTGATATGCAAGGAAAAACTAATTTGCACGGTATGAGATAGGATGCCTTTTTATTCTTTAACAATTTATTTCTGTCTAATTATGTTGACTATTTGCATATTTAAGCAAATCAAATGTTGACTTTCTAAAAACAGTTTTCATGTTATTGATGTAGAAACCAAGCCAAGCTTCAAAGGAGCCTTACGTACCTTGATGCATGTGTTGATTAGCAACCACTGGCACCCGCTGTTTATTCTCAGGTTAAGCCTCTATGGCAGACCTGTCATAAGAAGGTAAAATACCTTATGTCGATGGCAAAGTGACACCAAAAGACAGAGATGAGTACAAGGAATCAGCAAAACAACTATTTATAACACACTTGGAGGAATAAAATTCAACTCACAAATGAAAGACACTCAAAAGAGGAGTTTATTAGTTTTCCATCCCTGCCTTACACAACTAGTCTCAACCTTATAAAGGCTCAATCACATTCATTATTAAGTGACTTATTCTCTTCCATCTATCTATGCTTTTAATATTAGAAGAAAACTCCCAATGTTATTTAAAACAAAGGAAAACTAACAAGGCTGTTGCATTCAAGACTCTTCCAGCAATCTTGTGGCCTGATCAACTTCTGTTTTCAAATCCTTGGGAGCCGTTCTCGAGGCTAACGGTGTCATTCCCCCCTTGTTGAAAAAAACTCATCCTCGAGTTGAACTCATTTTCTCCATGAAATGAAGACAAGTCTTTAAGATTGAAGGTAGTTGAAACTCCATAATGTCCAGGCAACTCCACCTTGTAAGCATTGTCCCCCATGCATTGTACAATTCTGAACGGACCATCTCCTCTCTGCTTAAGCTTGACGTTCCGACCAGGTGGAAAACGTTCTTTACTCATGTGGATCCACACAAGATCACCTACTTTGAAAGTTAACAGCTTCCTGTGTTTGTTTGCTTGCTTCGCGTACTTATGGTTTTGCTTTTCAATTTTCTCTTTCACTTGCTTATGCAATTCTTTGATCTTCTCTGCTCGCACATCAGCATCATTGCTATAACTTGAAGTAATGGCCAGCGGTACAGGATCAAGTGGACTTGCAGGATTGCATCCATACACAATTTCGAATGGGATCTTACCAGTTGTTTGGCTACATGAGCGATTGTATGCAAATTCAGCTTGAGGTAACACAATATCCCATTGGCGTATATTGTTACCAACAAGGCACCTTAAATAATTTCCAAGACTACGGTTCACCGATTCAGTTTGACCGTCTGTTTGTGGATGATAAGCTGAACTAAATTGCAGCCTTGTACCCAATGTTCGCCAAAGGGTTCGCCAAAAATGCCTAACAAACTTCGGATCCCGATCACTAGTAATCGTCTTTGGAACACCGTGCAATCTTACCACTTCCTTAAAATATAAATCAGCAACATTGGTTGCGTCCATCGTCTTAGAACAAGGAATAAAATGTGCCATTTTTAAAAACCGATCAACCACCACCATGACCGAGTCTTTATTCCGTTGAGTTTGGGGAAACCCAACGACAAAGTCCATGCTCACATCTTCTCATAGAGAAATAGGAATGGGCAATGGCGTATAGAGTCCGGTATTTTGTGAAGTTGACTTCGCAAGATGGCATGTGCGACACCTCAAGATGTATTGGTTGACATGTTTCATCATTTTTGGACAAAAATAACGGTCTTTAAGTAGAGCAGCCGTCTTATCTCTTCCAAAATGACCACTAAGTCCACCTTAATGAGCTTCTTTAATGATTTCCAATCGAAGTGAATAGTCCGGAATGCACAATTGATTTCCACGAAAGAGAAAACCATCATGAATAATAAATTCTTTGTAGGGGCTGTTGGAACATTGGTTAATGAGCTTGCTCAAGAACTTATCTCCCTTGTATAACTCTTTGATTATCTCAAAACCATGAACCTTAACTTGCATTGTGGATCGAAAAGAACGTCTTCTACTTAAAGCATCAGCGACTTTATTTGTAACACCGCTTTTATGCTTTATGTGAACTGTATAAGCTTGCAAAAATTCCACCCAACGAGCATGTCTTTGTTTCAGCTTGTGTTGACCATTTATGTACGTTAATGCCTCATGATCAGAATGTAAGATGAATTCTTTTGAGATAAGATAATGCCTCCAATGTTCAAGAGCTCACACAATAGCATAAAATTCCTTTTTGTAGGTTGTATACTTCTGTCTTGATTATGATAGTTTCTCGCTAAAGAAAGCAATAGGGCAGTGATCTTGGCTTAAAACAGCACCTATACCGACACCTGATGCATCACAATCTAGCTCGAAAACTTTTTCAAAATTAGGCAAAGCAAGAACAGGAGCCTCACTCATTTTTACCTTGATCCGTTCGAAACTCGCTTGAGCCTCTTTTGTCCATTTGAAATACCTCCTTTTAAACACTCTGTAATTGGCGACACGAGAGTGCTGAAATTGCGGATGAATCTACGGTAAAAAGAAGCCAATCCGTGAAAGCTACGAATTTCATGAAGCGTTGTTGGAGTTGGCCAAGAAACTATTGCATCTACTTTGGTTGAAGCAACATGAATTCCATCTTTTGAAATGATGTACCCGAGAAACATCAAGCTGTGAGTCATGAACTCACACCTTTTCAAGTTGACATAAAGGTTTTGTTGGGACAGAACTTCAAAGACTTTTCCTAGGTGCTCCAGGTGCTCAGTTTGTCCCCTACTAAACACAAGTATATCATCAAAATACCACGACAAACCTGCCAATAAAAGGCTTAAAAACAAAGTTCATTAGTCTCATAAATGTACTAGGAGCATTGGAGAGTCCAAATGGCATCACCAACCATTCATACAAACCATCTCGTGTTTTAAATGCAGTTTTCCACTCGTCACCTGGTCTTATTCGAATTTGGTAGTAACCACTTCGAAGATCAATTTTAGAGAACACGCTAGCACCATGAAGTTGGTCGAGCATATCATCTAAACGTGGAATAGGGAACCGATACTTTATAGTGATTTTGTTAACTGCTCTACTATCTACGCACATACGAAATGATTCATCTTTCTTTGGAACAAGGAGAACCGGGACGACACACGGACTCATGCTTTCACGTATCATTCCTTTACTTAAAAGCTCATCCACTTGTCGTTGAAGTTCGTCATTTTCAATTAGGTTCATTCGATACGCAGGTTTGTTTAGCAAAGTGGCACCTGGAACAAGGTCCAAACAATGTTGAATGGTCCTCATGGGAGGAAGACCCGCTGGGATCTCTTCTGGAAAAATACTTTGACACCTTTTCAATAACGGGATCAATACACCAGGTGGTGGTGGTATGTCATCATTTCTTACTTCTTTTACCACCAAAGCAAAAGCTACTATTGATATTTGAAAATCTTTACTAAATTCAGATTTGGACATAAAATAATTACCTTCTACTTCTTTGGTTCGCGGTGAAACAACAAACTTCGAAGGCCCCAAAACAATTTTACCTCCATCCTTGTCGAAATAATACATGTTTCTCATCCCGTCATGTATGGTCCGTCTATCAAACTGCCATGACCTCCCTAGTAATAAGTGGCATGCCATCTGTTGGAACTACATCACACAATACCTATCCCGATACTTGTCCCCGATAGAAAAGTGTACGAGACATCGTTGATCTACGTGAACACATTTTCCCTTTTGTAGCCATGAGAGCTTATAAGGACGAGGGTGTTTTTCGGTTTTAAGAGATAACTTTTTAACCATAGTTTCAGAAACTACATTTTCACAACTACCGCTATCGATAATAACGTCACAAACCTTTCCATGAGATGTGCACCACGTATGGAAAATGTTGTGGCGAAGCCACACACTATCTCCTGTTGAATCTGCAGCTAATGCTCTTCGAATCACCAATAGCTCTCCTACATCTCCATATATTACATCTTCCTGTTCCAACGGCTCATCAAATACCGGAGGTGAACCAAAATCTTGAGATTCTTCTTCTATAGGTTCTTCAACAAGAGTAAAAACTCGTTGGTTAGGACAATCGGTTGAAATATGTCTGATACCCTTGCACTTGAAACATTGCACTGACTTTTGCCTAGCACGAGAAGTACTAGACCCTACATCATGGGTTTGTGAGGTGTGTGAGGCTTTTGTTGCAACCATTTTTGAGCTTTGTGTACCAGTGGCCCGATCAGTTGCATAACCTCGATCTGGTCCTCGACTAATACCATAGGCTGCTGATTTTCGACCCTCTTTCTCCTTGAGCTGCTTCTCGACTTTTGTGGAAAGTTTATAAACATCATTATAAGAGATAAATGGCTGTAAAATAACCACATCATAAATATCTTTTCTTAACCCACGAAGATACCTTGCGATAGTTTGCTCCTTGGGTTCTGCGATACCGCACTTTAAAATTAAATGATCAAACTCCTATGTGTAATCAGCCACCGATAGATCACCCGTTGTGCAAAATCATGTAGCTGGAGAAATGCTTTCTGTAAATACCCATATGGTAAAAACTTTTTTCGTAGCTCACGTTTCATTTTCTCCCATGTCCGAATTCTTGGCTTGTTCTCGTGGGCTCTTTTTAGCTTTAAATGTTCCCACCAAACAGAAGCATGTTTCTTAAGCTTAATTGCAACAATTTTTACCTTCAAATCTTCATGAACTTCTTGTTAGTCAAACACACGCTCCACTGTGTGAATCCAGTCAATGAACTCATCAGGTTGGATTCTACCTTCAAACACCGGAATATCTACCCTCATGTTAGCACCACGCTGGGACCGATTGTTTCTTTGATCATTGTGTTGATGTTGCCCTTCTTCGTCACTAGATTCCAAGTTATGATTAACATGGAACGGGTTGAATTCATCATCTTTAGAATCTTTATTTTCTGGTTCATTGTGGTTTTGTCTAGGAGCCTCCACGCGCTCAAGACGCAACTGGAGTTGTTGCACAAGCTGTCTCAACTCATTCACCTCAATGTCTCGCGGATCAGGTTTTTCATGCAATTGGTTGACGTTATGGGTACGACGTCTGCCAACCATTCTCAACTTGGGCTGTGATACCAAATGACACCAAAAGACAGAGATGAGCACAAGGAATCAACAAAACAACTATTTATAACACACTTGGAGGAATAAAATTCAACTCACAAATGAAAGACACTCAAAAGAGGAGTTTATTATTTTTTCATCTCTGCCTTACACAACTAGTTCTCAACCTTATAAAGACTCAATCACATTCATTATTAAGTGACTTATTATCTTCCATCTATCTATGCTTTTATTATTAGAAGAAAACTCCCAAAGTTATTTAAAACAAAGGAAAACTAACAAGGCTGCTGCATTCAAGACTCTTCTAGCAATCTTGTGGCATGATAAACTTCTGTTTTCAAATCCTTGGTAGCCGTTCTCGAGGCTAACGGTGTCACAAAGTTTCGTACTTGGTCATATAGCTTTATTTACCTATTATTATAAAATTGAATCTCGATAATCTTTTCGTTAAATGGAGGTTGGTCTCAATTTGAATGTCCTAAATCTGAGTTTTCTCTTTACACTGGCCTTATTTGTATTAAGTGTGTTTATATACTAAAACCTGTGGGGCTGCTATATTGTTATCTGATTATTAGTGTCATACCACGTCATCTGATAGACTTACTATTATATCTCAGTAATCGCAATGGTATGAGGGGAAATCCAGATTTCATATGCCATGATGATCTTTCCTGAAAAAAGGATGTCTCACTGATCTGCATAAAGATTGGAATTAGTAATAATGCATGTAGAGAATAAAAGGTACATCAGACCTATGTCTTCTTTTTGCACTTAGTTCAATACACAGTCTATTGTAAGTTTATGAAGCATGTCTTAATCAGATGGAGCTTACTTATTCATGATAAAAGTGCGGGAGGTAAAACACAATTCTTTGTCCTTAGTGAGTTACTCTGCACATTGTGTAACACCCCCAAATTTCGGTCATAACAGCGGAAGGGTCATTGGGTGTTACTATCATGGTTCAATCACATAATCATAGAAAACGGCTCAAAACAAGTCGTTTTAATAAAAATCCATTCATTCCTCATTCAATAAAAGTACAATTTCGTACACGGTCCCAGATAACTTCATGTTTACAAAACCTATTAAATGTAAAAATTATTTGAATGGATATAATTTATAAAAGTGGGCCAAAACATTTCAAATAAGCAAGCTTTACGAAACCGCCTTCCCCGAGTGCCTTCTATATGGACCTGAGATAAAACATGTTAAAAAGTCAGCAAAATTTGCCGAGTGAATCTATAGAGTTTAATTTAAATAAAGAGAAAACAATTATTCAAAATAACTTTCCATGGTTAATAATTCACTGAAATACCATTATGTTGCACATACATAATTATCGGTGTCATTACATAAGCCTCGTGACATTGAACATTAACATATATTATTTCAGCCCAACACACCTAGCCAAGTGCGTATATTTCTCTTATACAATGTATCCGATGTTTCATTACTAGTGCATCACAACACCACGGGATAGGTAGTCGCGATCGGACTGGACGTCACCCCGATAGATCTATCCATAGCATTAGCGTTACTTCAATTAACAATTCATGATTCATGGGTCTTTTAAGGCTAAACAAACTTATGTAATAACTTTCATCTAAACATACAATTAAGTTCCTTGTGTTCAATTTTAAACAATCATGAGTTTACCACAACTTATAGTTGTATCTTTCAATTTCGATAAATACTTTTCAAATAAATAGGGTTCCCACAACTTCTCGTTGCACCCATTAATAGGGTTTCCACAACTTCTTGTTGTACCCTTTATTTTAATAAAACAAGCATGTTATCCCCCTCACGGGTTTTATAAAACAAGTACACATGTTAAAAGCGAGGTTATAGACTCACCTTAGCCAATAGTGGTAATGAGACGATCACCGACGATTAGTGATGCCCGTTTAAACACGAAAACCGCAACCTACCAAATAAGACGCGTTCGTTAATCATCGACTCAAGTATAAATCATACTTAAATAATATAAAAATCAAGATTACTAAACCAAGAAAATCCCAAAAATTTAATAATACAAGTGTTATTACTATGCCCTTTTATTCGAAACTATTCTTTTAAACACTTGCACTCTCGATATTGACCCGTCTTAAGACGCCAAGTCAACGCAAGTCAAATTATCATTTTAGTTTTATCGGACCAGTAACTAAGTCATTTATATAATGACTTAACACTTGAGTAAATCACCATGTCCAATGGCGAATACTCAACTCACGCTACATACGTGTCCAAAATACCAATCAGCATGTACACTCCAAATGTACACACCAATCTACCCTATCTACACTTGTCCGATTTCGACGAAACTTGGTCACAAAATCACATATAATATGAAGAAGACTCAGTTCAAGTTTCATTCAAAAATATTACTTCTAAGACCTTCTGCCTGACACACCTTCGTGTTATAAAACCAGACAGTTTTACGCCTTTGACTTGTAAAACCATTTTGACATATCTAAACAACTCCATTTATAAAATCGACACTCGGGTTTGAAAATAGACTCATGACCTGAGATTTAGAATTTAACGTCAGTTCTTGATCATTTTTAAAACTCATTCTATAGTCCCCGAGATTTGATCCAAATATCGACAACAATTTTCGGATTGTGCCGATACTCGTCTCCCGGTACACGAATACTAAAATTATTGTAGTTTCGCACTAGTTTGGAGTTGGAAGGCTTACTTTATATCAAATCGAAGCTAACGAAATTCTCTACAACGCTATCGAATTAGTTTAACAAGATTCATACAGTAAGTAACCCAAAAATGACCTTTAAGTTACTGCCTAAACCATCTAAAACTTATACAAAACAACTTTTCAAGCAATTCTAATCATTTTCCTCATCATCCTATACCCCTAATAACCACATATGATCATCCTAACACTTGTATGAATCAAATAATTAAAAACCCAAAATCAAAATAACTTTCTTTCAACAAAACAAATAAATTTACACATGATTATCATTAGATAATACATGCAAGAACATCAAATCATCACACCAACACAAGATCATATCAAAATTTAAAACTTGTTGCATGTTGGAAATATTTATACCAATAGAATCCCCTTTTGATTTTCAAAGTGGGTCTTGAATTAGATTTAAATGGATCAAAGTAGAATTCAAGAAATTTGGGGTGTTTTGGTGTTGATGGTTGATGGCAAGAACAAGGAAAAAAAGGGGGTGGGTGGTTTTTATTTTTAAAATGATTTTGTGTGTGTATTTGTAAGTGGAAAAATTATATATAGTAGTGGTGGAGGGGTAAATTTTGCCAATTTTACATAGTTTTAGATCAAATTGCAATTAAATAGTTTAAAAGGTAGAAAATGTAAATTGTCAATTTTTAAAATATTTACGGGACTCTGGTTTCGTAATACTTTTCAAAATTTAAAACGCTCCTTAAATATAATAATATAACTTCGAAACGACTTAAAACGTAACTAAATCGAAAACGTCGAAAATATTAAATATCGAGACAATCGATAATAAAACATAAATTTTTTGGCATCCGTCGGTATCGCGATCATTAGTAGTTCTCGTCATTCGTTAAAACGCAAAACACGAGAAATAAAAATAAATACAATAAAATCTTTCATATGTCATTTTGAGAATATAATATCGATACCTAACGTATTACTTGTTGGTTTTCATCTGAACGATATTCTTACGTTAAGTTTCAAACTATAACCTTCTCAGTTAGTCGATAATTTAAAATTCTCATTAAAGTAAACATGTAATACGTAATAATCGAGATTAAAATAACGACCTGAAATTGACGGATTGTCACATTATCCCCACCAAATTGGGATCTTCGTCCCGAAGATCAACTTGCGTTCTTCCTCGACCGCTCGTTGAAATCAAAGAGTTAAATGTATTTTGGTCCTCGTCGTGAGTTCCATCAGATTTGACAATAGGAATACGACTTTGCTTCCGTTGTCTAAATTCCTTATCGATAATATCAACAGAATCATTGATGAAATTCAACTTATCGTCGATTCATACTTCATCAAGAGGGATAATAAGATCTTCGTTGGGAAGAAATTTCTTTAGGTTCGACATATTAAAAGTATTGTGAATTCCTTGTAGTTCTCGAGGTAATTTAAGTTTTCATGCCACCGGACCTACACTCGATATCATCTCGAATGGTCCAACTAACGGGGACTTAACTTCCCACGTTTTCCAAAATATATAGCAACCTTTTCATGGTGATAGCTTTGGCATAACTTTTCCACCTACCTCGATTTCCAAAGGTTTTCGCTTCACATCATCATAACTTCTATGTCTACTACGAGCAGTTAACAAACGATTCTTAGTTCGCACGATCATTTTATTTATCGGAATGAAATGAGCAGAGTCAATCAGTCAACATTGACACAAATCGAGTCATATTCAGACTGAGTTTTCAAGAGCTTAACAATGAATCTATTGTAAGTTGCTCCTTCCTCACGAATGATAATGAATATCATAATCGTAATCACTTAAAGGCTTATTTACCTCTTTTATTCCAGAATACATTGTAGGCTCTTACTATCGGTGGATACCGTACATTAGTGCCATACAATTAATGTCTCAATAGACGAAGAGTAAAATCACCGCACCCAATTACAAGTCGTGGGTTGTGCAGTTCCTCATTCTTCCTAGGTTTCCTACAAGCATATACAATCAAAACAGCTCTAAATCCTTCAGAGATGCATCACAATAAACAACAAAATCTTCACTTTCTTCGAGTAATGATGAGATCGGCGTGCTGCAGAGTTTTCTTTTCATGGTTTGAAAAGCTTTCTCTCCATTATCACCCCACACATACGGTTCATTCTTTTTAGTTAGCTTAGTTAATGGTTTTGATACCAAAGAGAATCCTTTAATAAACCTTCAGTAATAACCAGCCAAACCTAGAATTTTTAGTACTTCAGTTGGAATAGGTGGAACATTCAAATCTTTGATGGCTTCGATTTTTGCAGAATCAACAGGCTTGCCACTTTTGTCAATTACATGACAGAGAAGTTTTACAAAACCAAGCCAAAAATCACACTTTAAGAATTTTGGGTACATCTTTTCGTTCTTTAACAAGTTCAAGATGATCTTTAAATGTTCGGCATGTTCTTGCTCGCTCTTAGAGCATATTAGAACATCTTCAAAGAAAACGATTACGAATTTATCAAGACACGGCTTACACATACATTTCATTAAGTCAATGAATACAGCAGGTGTACTGGTCAAACCAGAAGGCATAACACTAAACTCATAATGATCATCACAAGTTCTAAATGCCGTAAAAGGAATATCTTCCTCGCGTATGCGAAGTTGATGATAAGCAAAACAAAGATCAATCTTGGAGAAAACACCAGAATCTTAGAGAAAACACGAGAGTTTTGAAGTTGATCAAATAGATCATCAATTTCTTGGAAGCGGGTAACGATTCTTGATCGTTAGCTTATCCAGCTCTCGGTAATTGATACACATACGAAACGAATCATCTTTTCTTCTTAGCGAAAAGAATAGGAGATCTACAAACTGACGAGCTTCGATCGAATAAAACCTCTATCAGATAGTTCTTAAAACTGCACAAATAATTTCTTCAACTCGGAAGGTGATAATAAATATGGCTCATGTGCCACAATTGCAACACCGGGAATTAGATCAATTAGGAATTCTATTTGCCTTAGAGGCGAAAACCTGGAAAATCTCCCAGATTACTTTGGAATAGTTACAAATGACTAGAGTAATTCTACTTACTTCTCTTACGATTCCTTCGACGATACTCAAGCCAGGAATAATCCACAACCTTTTTCGATATACTTACGAGCTCTAATGTACGAAAAGAATTTCTGTTTGGAATTATTTTTCCCTTCAGTGACCTCATCAACCTAGTCTTGAATTATGTGTCCCATGAGCTAATAGACCATGAAGACAGCTTCACAAATAGTAAATGGCTTAGAAGAAGTCACATCACCGCATGTATTCTTTTTCTGCCGTGAATATACTACTTGACCTTGACGGTTCGGGTTCCACAATTCTTGAACATAAAGGAGTCAACTTATGGAAACACTTGATACATCTACCAATGTTAGTTCACTTCAGTCTCGGATTGTACAACACTTGCTCCATACTTTGTAAATACTTCGAGGACAAACTCCTCAGTTAACTGCTTCCTCACCTTAGTCCATGGTGTCCCATAAGTAACGATACCTATGGAAGCAAGTATGCCATTCCACCAAATTAATGCACGACCTTAGAGAGTAGCGATTTTAAACTGCACCTTATCCTCCTGATTAGGGTCACTGATTTGAAAGACTGACGCCAGCTTTTCAACAACTGACACAATCCTCCATCATCTTTAGTCCGTTAAGAGTCGCCGGTTTGCACTAAATGAATAAAATGTAGATATAGCCTCTAACTTCGGGCACATTTGTTCCATCCGTACCACGAACATTATCGGCTCCAGCTTCATCTCCACCGGTTCCAGATCCACCAGTTTTTAGCTTCAGCTCCAGTTCCAGATCCATCATTCATGTTGGCCATGAACTCAAGTAAAGATACAACAACTTATTCACTAATAACTTGGCGCATTCATGCTTCAGTCATAGCTTTCATTGACTGCATGAGTCTTGTGTAACACAAATCAAATCATAATGAGTATTCATTCAATGATTGCGTTATACCACATGAATTTAAAGAGAAAAGCAAAGAAAGATATTAATAGAACGATGTAGATTTAGGAATCAAAAGATAGTCATTCCATTGATCACAAACTAGTACAAGTTGTATTGTCAAACATTATAGATAATCATCGTCTAATGCTATACAACTTAAAAGACTAGTCCTACTAACTGTTGTCACAATTTAGTTAGGGATTAATTAGAAGATACTACAATTGATAAACTAATCTACTAAGAGTTACTAGGTAATTCACATGGCTAAGAAGGCTCCTCGGTCCCACAAGAAGAAAATTTCTTCAGTGTTTTCCAGAGACGCTTGATATCCTCCTCAATTGGCGATTTTGGAATAGCCACAATACAACCATCTCACAATTAAGGAATTAGAGGAACAAAATCAAAGAATGAATCGAGCAAACGAATTATGAGTCAATAAGAGTTTAATCACGCAGATGCTATATGCTTAAGCCCACATATTTATGAATCATTATTTCCATGGATTGATCAAGTCCTTCCAAATAAGATTCAGAAATTTGTAGTTCAACAATTTATAATTTCCTTGTTCAAATAAATGGCCAATTTATTTCAACGATTATAAATTACTTTATTTAAGCATCGCCAGCTCAACGCAAAAGATCAAGATCGAAACAGAAACTGATTTAGCAGAAAATGATCAGTGATATGATATGGAATCCTGGTTGGCATGTGAACACCATAACAATCAATCTCAATTCCTAACAATCAATATTACCATCTTAGACAAACTTGTTTTTATCAAAACAGTATAATGTCAAAGAAAATTGAAAATGCAAATTAGATTTGCTAAACGAAATGAACAAATCGATAAATCAAGAATAAGAACCAAGGAAATCAAAATCCTTGTAACCAAAAGAATATCAGCAAGAATATTAACCGTTTCATTGAATTCATGTATATCCACAACTTGATTAATCCCGGGAATAACAGGATTCATTTCAGGAATAGCTTCAGCGCTAGCATTAAAATGACTAGATTGGCTTCGTGACAATCTAGGTCGTATAAATCTTGTATAAGTATAAAATTATCATTTATAATTAAATAAATGAAAACATACCTTGTAATTCACAAGTTCAAATAATCGATAAAGATCACAACATATATGTAATCCCATATATATATATATGAATACTTTCATTCTCGTCCATTGGCAACTCAAAGGTTTCGCTTGCAATAGTTATAGTTAAAAGATTTTAAAAATTCATTTTTGGAAAATCTTTTCGTTCTCAATAACTTGAGCTCTGATACCAATCTGTAACACCCCCAAATTTCGGGCATAACAGCGGAAGGGTCATTGGGTGTTACTATCATGGTTCAATCTCATAATCAAAGAAAACGGCTCAAAACAAGTCGTTTTAATAAAAATCCATTCATTCTCATTCAATAAAAGTACAATTTCATACACGGTCCCAGATAACTTCATGTTTACAAAACCTATTAAATGTAAAAAATATTTGAATGGATATAATTTATGAAAGCGGGCCAAAACATTTCAAATAAGCAAGCTTCACGAAACCACCTTCCTCGAGTGCCTTATATATGGACCTGAGATAAAACATGTTAAAAA
Source organism: Glebionis coronaria (assembly GCA_025667525.1). Lineage (NCBI taxonomy): Eukaryota > Viridiplantae > Streptophyta > Magnoliopsida > Asterales > Asteraceae > Glebionis > Glebionis coronaria. The sequence continues at coordinate 384,117 of JANFOE010000717.1, read as the reverse complement.
GTCAGCAAAATTTTCCGAGTGAATCTATAGAGTTCAATTTAAATAAACAGAACACAAGTATTCAAAATAACCTTCCATGGTTAATAATTCACCAAAATACCATTATGTTGTACAGACATAATTATCGGTGTCATTACATAAGCCTCGTGACATTGAACGTTAACATATATTATTTCAGCCCAACACACCTAGCCAAGTGCGTATATTTCTCTTATACAATGTATCCGATGTTTAATTACTAGTGCATCACAACACCACGCGATAGCTAGTCGCGATCGGACTGGGCGTCACCCCGATAGATCTATCCATAGCATTAACGTTACTTCGATTAACAATTCACGATTCATGGGTCTTTTAAGGCTAAACAAACTTATGTAATAACTTTCATCTAAATATATAATTAAGTTCCTTGTGTACAATTTTAAAACAATCATGAGTTTACCACAACTTATAGTTGTACCTTTCAATTTCAATAAATACTTTTCAAGTAAATAGGGTTCCCACAACTTCTCGTTGCACCCATTAATAGGGTTTCCACAACTTCTCGTTGTACCCTTTATTTTAATAAAACAAGCATGTTATCCCCCTCGCGGGTTTTATAAAACAAGTACACATGTTAAAAGCGAGGCTATAGACTAACCTTAGCCAATAGTGGTAATGAGACGATTCGCCGACGATTAGTGATGCCCGTTTAAACACGAAAACCGCAACCTACCAAATAAGGCGCGTTCGTTAATCATCGACTCAAGTATAAATCATACTTAAATAATATAAAAATCAAGATAACTAAACCAAGAAAATCCCGAAAAATTTAATAATACAAGTGTTATTACTATGCCCTTTTATTCAACACTATTCTTTTAAACACTTGCACTCTCGATATTGACCCGTCTTAAGACGCCAAGTCAACGCAAGTCAAATTATCATTTTACTTTTCTCGGACCAGTAACTAAGTCATTTATATAATGACTTAACACTTGAGTAAATCACCATGTCCAATGGCGAATACTCAACTCACGCTACATAATTATTGAACTACGTGTCCAAAATACCAATCAGCATGTACACTCCAAATGTACACACCAATCTACCCTATGTACACTTGTCCGATTTCGACGAAACTTGGTCACAAACTCACATATAATATGAAGAAGACTCCGTTCAAGTTTCATTCAAAAATATTACTTCTAAGACCTTCTGCCCGACACACCTTCGTGTTATAAAAACCGGACAGTTTTACTCCTTTGACTTGTAAAACCATTTTGACATATCTAAACAACTTCATTTATAAAACAGACACTCGGGTTTGAAAATAGACCCATGACCTGAGATTTAGAATTTAACATCAGTTCTTGAACATTTTTAAAACTCATTCTATAGTCCCCGAGATTCGATCCAAATATCGACAACAATTTTCGGATTGTGCCGATACTCGTCTCCCGGTACACGAATACTAAAATTGTTGTAACTTCGCACTCGTTTGGAGTTGTAAGTCCTACTTTATATCAAATCGAAGCTAACGAAATTCTCTACAACCCTATCTTATTAGTTTAACAAGAATCATACAGTAAGTAACCCAAAAAATGACCTTTAAGTTACTGCCTAAAGTTAACCATCTAAAACTTATACAAAACAACTTTTCAAGCAATTCTAATCATTTTTCTCATCATCCTATACCCCTAATAACCACATATGATCATCCTAACACTTGTATGAATCAAATAATTAAAAACCCAAAATCAAAATAACTTTCTTTCAAAATAATTTTACACATGATTATCATTAGATAATACATGCAAGAACATCAAATCATCACACCAACACAAGATCATATCAAAATTTAAAAACTTGTTGCATGTTGGAAAAATTTATACCAATAGAATCCCCTTTTGATTTTCAAAGTGGGTCTTGAATTATATTTAAATGGATCAAAGTAGAATTCAAGAAATTTGGGGTGTTTTGGTGTTGATGGTTGACGGCAAGAACAAGGAAGAAAAGGGGGTGGGTGGTTTTTATTTTTAAAATGATTTTGTGTGTGTGTTTGTAAGTGGAAAAATTATATATAGTAGTGGTGGAGGGGTAAATTTTACCAATTTTGCATAGTTTTAGACCAAATTGCAATTAAATAGTTTAAAAGGTAGAAATGTAAATTGTCAATTTTTATAATATTTACGGGACTCGGGTTTCGTAAAAATACTTTTCAAAAGTTAAAACGCTACTTAAATATAATAATATAACTTCGACACGACTTAAAACGTAATTAAATCGAAAATGTCGAAAATATTAAATATCGAGACAATCGATAATAAAACATAAATTTTTGGGCATCCGTCGGTATCGCGATCATTAGTAGTTCTCGTCATTCGTTAAAACGTAAAACACGAGAAATAAAAATAAATACAATAAAATCTTTCATATGTCATTTTAAGAATATAATATCGATACCTAACGTATTCCTTGTCGGTTTTCATCTAAACGACATTCTTACGTTAAGTTTCAAACTATAACCTTCTCAGTTAGTCGATAATTTAAAATTCTCATTAAAGTAAACATGTAATACATAATAGTAGAGATTAAAATAACGACCTAAAATTGACGGATTGTCACACATTGTAACATCATAATTTCGTGATAATCGTTATGAATGCCTAATTAAACGAATTGGAAGTGTGGAATCTCAAGGTATGAAAAACTAATGGTTATACCATCTATTTTGTGTTTTGTTTTCTCCTTTCTAATATATTCTTTAATGTAGGTGAATGCTCTTCTACAAATTTTGAGCGTTAAGAATGCGGATCAGAACGTGGTCCTTCATTGTAGAAAGATGTTGGAATTAGAAATATTTGATTTCAAAATTTCCCTAAGAATGTGCTTTAAATTTCTGGACAATCCAGTGTTATATTTTGTATGACAGAGTTTGTTTATAATCAATATGGCGATTGAACGTACTGCTCGAATTTTGTTTACGCAGCTACAATCTTTTTTTTCTGTCGGACAAAGCAGACATTCATCTGAATATGGCAGTTTCGGATGGAAATTCCACCGAGTAGAGACAAGTTCGTCATTCCAAGGGTGCTGTGAAATCGGAAACGATGAGTTCCCAAGCACCATTGCCAAAGGTAATTTGAGTTGTGAATACCGTGAGTCCGTAATATATTGTTACATATAGCTGCTACTAATTTGGACAACTGTGATGATTAGACATGCTTATATATTTTTTATTTCTGTAACGCAGACGGAATGGCTTCTTATTCTACTGGACAAAAGAGAGGTTGCTCTAAAAATGTTCAAGGAATAGCAGCCGATGATATAACATTCGAGTCAGTAACACCAGAGACACTCGCAGGTAAGAGACCTTTAAAGCATGCTTCATATCATAACCAAGTAAGACTAAATAAATATCTTAGCCTCGTATATTAATGGCACAACACCAGCTGCAACACCTTCCCCACTCATAACATGTAAATACGACACCATCAGCACTGATTACATGCCCCTTTGCAAGTAGAAAGATATTTTGTTTGTACATGCAATTATTTTTTTACATGTATTATTTAGATTTTGGTTTGTTAGTCAATGCATTCTTTTTTCAAACGTTTGATGATCTAAGAGTGTGGTTAATCTGTGACTCAAAAATGTTGTATCTGATCATCAGTGCATCAAAATGTTTTTTATTTTTATTTTTCTAGATACTGTTGATTGTTTTCTTTGGTGTAGTCCAAATGGTGAACGGTGAGTGCTGTTACTAACAACACTACATAGCCTATTTGATGCGTAAAATGGTTAACAGTTTATCTAAAACACAACACGTTGTGTCGTTGTAAATCTCAATTTATTAAGTTTAATTTCATATGGGATATTGTTTTTTAATTTTTTTTCTAGTTTGTTGTGTATTATGCCATATTAGTAATTAGTGGTGTTTGCTTTAGGTAATTGATACCCTTGTAGAGAAATAAGAACGACATGATGCAACAAGAGAAGTACAAATGAAGCTTCTTGAGTTGAAATAGGTGCGGTTATATCTATACCTGCATTTACAATGTTAATTGTATATTTTTATTCGTATATTGTAGTCATATTATACCAAAAAACTAAGACAATTTGTGTTCCCCATAAGTGTGATATATTGGAGCCAAAAGTTATAGTATTTGGTAGCGTTCTGTCAAGTCTTAAGCATTTCGAGGGATTTGTGCCACTTTTGTAGTATTAACAAAATGGTGAATTTTCTGTAGATCCTAGACTGATGGGTGATTTTCTCCCTGCAGAACATGATCAAGCTCTGTTTTCAAAGTCAGTAGGAAGTGCAAATGAGTCTCATTTTCTATATTTCACATAAAATTAAAGGTGGTAGTTTTGAACCATTTACTTACAAATGAGTGAATCTGACCGATAGTGGTGTTTTGTGTAGGTCCTCTGAATGGAGAAAGAAACTTCGAAGAAGTTGTGGAGTTTGATCCAATCAAGCGTCCTAATTTATTCTGTCCTTGGATAACTGGCAATGTTGCTGCAGGCCTGCAGCACGTGTTAGCAATAATAATGATGGATTGATTTTGAGCTCTTGTGGTTTAGCCCTTTGTGACTGGTAGCTGACATAGACGCATTGGATGGCTTCCAAGGGCTTGAACCAAATCGTACCATTGAATCCAAGTCTGCTGATTCACTATACAATGTGTGTCCTTTTGAGCCTTTTAGTTCAAACAATGTATCATTATGTACCTACCGAATCCTTTTATTATGCAAAATCTTAGTTTAGTCCAACACCCTTCAAGACATGTGTTACTGCTTGCTATTTTTCTGTGTAATCATCAGTATATATTAATGCTGAATAAATTGATAAAATATAATGAGTTTTTGTAGGATAACCATCGAATTTCTGGTAAAAACGTATGACACGACACTTTATCATCAGAATTCATGGGCATAATTAAATTCATCACCATTTGGTAATCCTTAAAATTCAAGTGTATTATTGCTCTAAACTGGATCATTTTAAGATTTTCACCATCTAAAAGCTACACACATACATATTTAATTAGTCTCACTTTTAGTTTTTTGAATAATCACTCTCATGATACCTACCAGCAGTTAGGCCTTCAAGTGTTTGGATTTGCTTAAGTTCTAATATTCAGATAGTTAGTTGCTAGAGTCTTGCCAACAATTGATTATTTGAGTTCAATTCCATTATTTATAAACTGATGATGCATTTTTAAAATGTACGGTTACATAATATATTTTAAGGATAAATTTTTGCCTCCTTTGAGTTTTCGATAATCAAGAACTAATGAATCCATATATAAATGATTATTATTACCAAGCTCGCCTTGCCAAAAAATCTTCTAAAATCGGTTCCACCCGCTCACGAGATTCGCCACAACGGTGTGTAGTAGTTCAGATTCACAGCCTCAGATCAATTGTCATTCCTATGGAAGTGTTTCATTTTCTCTCATTCCTAGGCCTGAGCGACTTCTTGAAGTTGACCCGCCATTTAGCTCTGGTGATGTAGGTTATGAAAACAAATTGTTTGAGAAACCGCTAGCAAAAGAGCTAATGATTGCAGCTAGAATCATGATCAGGATGGTATATCTATACTTCTCGATGTAGACGATATTGACCTTATTTTGCTAGCAACTCAACCACAAGATGGAGGTTCACAGGCTAGGCAAAGGCAGCAGATTCTGTTGGAAGGTCTAGCTATAGCTCTTCAGCTTGTGGATCCACTTGGTGTAAGTTCAAACACTGTCTTGAGGGCTTACTCCTAATTATATATGTTGGCTTTCCCCATTAGCATGTTCAATCCATATCACGTCCAGTATGTACGAGTTTGTTCTAGATTATGTGACAATAAAAAAATTGAGAGTAGACTTCTATTTTTGAGTTACCTATTAAATCAAGATGGCCTGTATCAATGTCTCATCTTTATTTTACATGGTTTTAATATGATCTTTAGCTGCAAAGGTAGTGTCTTCTTTCATATCTTTTTTGCCATCTTCTGAATCCTTTTTGCTCTATGCTAACTACAATGATTTGTCTAACATAAATATAGGAACGCATCAAAGGCAAAGTATACTTGGTGTCGAAAACCAACATATGAAAGTAGTGAGTATTCGTTTTTATGTTCAATAATAAAGGTATATTTTTGCAACAATTTAACATTGCAGCACAACCTTTGATGATAATCACATTTGTTGTTTATGAAACTGATAACTCATAAAGAGCATTTTTGAAACTGATTACTTAGTCTTTGTGACTTAACTGGAAGTCACTATAATCAAAGTTTTAGTTGTTAGACCCTGAAAGCAGCAACCAAACACCCTCATAAAGCAGTTGTCCAATCATACTCTTATAGCAACAATCCAAACACCATCTGACCACAAGAAAACAACCCTTTTATCAGCCATCCAAACACCCTCTTAAAGAAATAAAACACCTCCTTAAAGCAACCATTTAAATATCCCATGATAGTATCATTTGGTGTGTCCAAAGAATAACGTGAAGCCTGAAGATGAAGTAAAATGACATCAGAAGCAATACAAGGATTGACAGTTATAGGGTGTTCGGATTTTGGATTTACAATAAAGTTTTTGACTGATAATGTAAAAATAGTGGGTGAAGAGTGTTGTTGTATAATCTGTCGCATTTTTGTTGGAAGTAGTTGGATAACGAATGGTTTTTAGAAAGATGTATAAGTGGGTGAAGAGTGTTGATGTACAATGATCTACCACTTGCCTATTCAGTTTTGCTTACGTACGAGCTAAGATATACTGACACCTTAAGTCTCTATGTTACATTACCAAGAAGCATGGTGTATGTTAGAGTTGCAAGCGTTGTAAAACCATGCCTGCATTTGTGGACGTTGAATATGGAGAAAAAGAATCATAGAGGACGGAAGTAAAGACATAGATCTTGTAAATGAATCAGTGAGTTGTTCAGCCTATGAATAGCAAGTTTAGAAAGAGAACACATTGGTGTTTACCCTCTGAATAGCAAGTTTAGAAACTCTGCATAAACATGTAAGGAGACAACTACTATACATTGATTTGTAGTATTTCTATGTGATCAAATTTGTCACTCATTTAATGTAGGAGTATTTGTATTATATAAAACGAAGCTGAACACTTTCACCTGCAATTTGGACAACTAGTGATCATCGATGGCATGAAATAAGCAAGATGAACTAAAGCACAAGTACGTCATGTTAAATATAAATGTCTCTTTAGTATATTGTTTTATAATGTCTATCTATGGGTATTTTATTTTTCTTATGGATTATTTTATGCATAATGGAAAAAATGGAACAGGAGCCATGTTGCATACTTACCCAAGTCATTAGAACCGACGCCACGACCCCCCACCAAGTACCGATTCAATCTCGCTCAACAATTATTTTATATTATAATTTCACCTCATCCTCGAAACCACCGGTCTCTTGCAACATATCTCATCACCCAATGTCGGGTCATAGACATCCTATCGGGAAGGGCAACTCCAACACTCTACCTATCCTCACCTACTTCGTCTAAATTCTCCGTCACGCCACCTAACCAAACCAACGCACCTTAGCTATTGCTCTCAAAACATATGATTTTCTCTCTTCACTAACCATTCAAATCCAAATTCACGCCCTTGCTATCAAAAGGTTAGAACAATGTCGCTTAACTCATGTAATTCGGCTGTTAACGGGATTAATTTAAATATGATAGTAAGGACAACACTCATAGACGGGCACGTGAAATGTGGGATGGTAAATGAGGCACGATCGCTTTTCAAGAATGTAATGAATCAACAAAGACCAAGAATGTTTACTTATTATTCTTTACACAATTCCATAAAGGCGCAAGTTTTCTATGTAGACAATAGTGCAATTCCTTTTTTGTAGTGGCATATGGAGTTTGGATGAATATGTATTATAATAACAAGAACGAAATTTACGAACTTAATCCTATATCTATAGGTATTGTTTTTTAGCTATTAGGTTTATTCACTAACCTTCTATTATAAGAGTTTGCATTTTGTAAAACAGTTGAAACCAATGTTTTAAAACCTGGGTCATAAATCGACCCGGTCAAGTCACTGGGTCCGGGTCAACCAGGTTTGATCCGGGTCAACGCGGGTTAGCCCGGTTTTCTAAAAAAAATATTTTTTTTTTATTTTTAATAATTAACAAAATTTGTGCATAAAAACTTCCGTATATTGAAGATATAAGTTGTTTACCAACTAATATAATATGTAAAAACAAAATTCCATTGAAAATACGTAAGATTTTCATATGTCGTGATAAACACGGTAATTACCCGAACGATCACGTTGTCCAAGGAAGTAAGGTTTGCGTCAGCTAGAATTAGAGGTGGCAAATCTTGCTTATTTTGCTAATTATGTGCAATTTTTAACCCTTTTTTTAAAGTAAGGGGCCACTTTTTGCCCATTCACTATTATTGATGGGCTCAATAGGCACATGTAAAATATTAGATGAGCTCAATGGGCGTATGTAAAACACTAGATTGGACATTCGATGGACCTTTATATTTAATGTTTTTTAGGCTTTAAACGAGTATTGATTTTTATTCTTTTTACGTTTTTATATGTTTTTTTCCCGTTTTACAATGCGTTCGTTTAGCCTACCGGTTTGGCCCGCACCCGTTTAGCCCGTCCGTCCGTTTAGCCCGCCACATTTTTAGCCCATCACCCATTTAGCCCCCACACATGCCTACCCGACCTGCCCATTTTGCCACCTCTAGCTAGAATGTATGTTTTTGGGTTTTACATAAATTGGTTTTACACCGATAAACCTTATTACTACGAACTTTCTTAATACCTATATATTAATTTTCGGGCTAATTAGTTAAAAATGCATCTAATTTAACAATTTTTTTGCGTTTTGTGTACCCATTTTTTTCATTCCCATTAGGGTCATCAAACTTTCAAAAGTTGGTCATTTTTTGTATTTTGTCACTATTCTACCATGTAAAATGATAATTTTACCCTTCAAAATTTCAAAAAATTAAGGGTAAAATGGTCACAAAATACACAGAATGATCGTCTTTTGAAAGTTTGATGACCATAATGGAAAAGAAAAAGATAGCTACAAAAAACGCAAAAAATGCTAAGTTAAATATATTTTTAAGTCATTTACCTTTAGTTTTCTATTGTATAATGTACAAGTATTTTCATTTCATGCTTTTTCCTTTACGATTTTCAGTAAACATAATAATAATATTATACAGTTAATTCAAAAACCATAAAGATATTTAGTAATGCAATAAAGGCAAACAAACTGATAAAGATTGATACTTTCTCCGTCCCACATTAAGTGTCCACAATGATATTTTTCTTTCCCTTATTAAGTTTCTCTTACAATAAATGAAGCAATTTTTATAAATAGATTTTTACTTTTGCCCTTGGAATATATGACTCATATTTATGATGTTTTTTCTTCTTTTTAACTTTTTATATTAAATATAGGTGTAATTGTCATTTACTTAACCATTACTTGTAAGAATCTAATACCTCAAAACTTTCTATTTTTTTTAGTTTCGGACACTTAATTTGCGATGAAATGAGTACTATGCTTAATTAAAACTTTGTAGAGTATATAAAATTTTAACACAAGTATTTAGCTAAAAAATTGCAAACGACAATTACAAGTCATGTCCGTCCATCGGACGGGCTTTGCAACTAGTATATATATATATATATATATATATATATATATATATATATATATATATATATATATATATATATATATATATATATATATCTTAAGTCTTTGTCTTTTGTTCAAGTTTTAAAGTATTTCTCTTGTAATTTTGCCTAAGGTTCATAGGTTATTCAATATCACATCATTGTTCGAGACATCATACTTCAGAAGCCATTCTATAAACATTTGAGAAACGATGGCACTTTAAATCGTAAACCCAACCACTTAGTCAGAACATAATATCGAGATGGAACATCTTTAGTACAAAGTTCCCTACTAACATGATATGTTTATTACTTTCAAATGATAATTATAGTATCTTTACTTTACATAATATATACTTTATTCTCTTTAGTTTCGAAGTTGGCAAAAATTACCCTTTTAGATATAAGTTTAGCTTAATTACACTTTTAAACCTTAAAGTATATATGTAACACCCCCAATTTCGGTCATAGAAGCGGAAGGGACATTGGGTGTTACTATCATGGTTCAATCTCATAATCATAGAAAACGGCTCAAAACGAGTTGTTTTAATAAAAACATCAATTCATTTTCATTTAAGAATAAAACTTTTCACACGGTCCCAGATAATTTAATTTTTACAAACACAATAATGATAAAAATTCTTTGAATGGATATTATTTATATAAGCGGGCCAAAACATTTCAAATATACAAGCTTCACTAAACCGCCTTCATCGAGTGCCTTCTATATGGACCTGAGATAAAACATGCTAAAAAGTCAGCAAAATTTGCCGAGTGAATCGTTAGCTTATCCAGCTCTCGGTAATTGATACACATACGAAACGAATCATCTTTTCTTCTTAGCGAAAAGAATAGGAGATCTACAAACTGACGAGCTTCGATCGAATAAAACCTCTATCAGATAGTTCTTAAAACTGCACAAATAATTTCTTCAACTCGGAAGGTGATAATAAATATGGCTCATGTGCCACAATTGCAACACTGGGAATTAGATCAATTAGGAATTCTATTTGCCTTAGAGGCGAAAACCTGGAAAATCTCCCAGATTACTTTGGAATAGTTACAAATGACTAGAGTAATTCTACTTACTTCTCTTACGATTCCTTCGACGATACTCAAGCCAGGAATAATCCAAAACCTTTTTCGATATACTTATGAGCTCTAATGTACGAAAAGAATTTCTGTTTGGAATTATTTTCCCCTTCAGTGACCTCATCAACCTAGTCTTGAATTATGTGTCCCATGAGCTAATAGACCATGAAGACAGCTTCACAAATAGTAAATGGCTTAGAAGAAGTCACATCACCGCATGTATTCTTTTTCAGCCGTGAATATACTACTTGACCTTGACGGTTCGGGTTCCACAATTCTTGAACATAAAGGAGTCAACTTATGGAAACACTTGATACATCTACCAATGTTAGTTCCCTTCAGTCTCGGATTGTACAACACTTGCTCCATACTTTGGAAATACTTCGAGGACAAACTCCTTAGTTAACCGCTTCCTCACCTTAGTCCATGGTGTCCCATAAGTAACGATACCTATGGAAGCAAGTATGCCATTCCACCAAATTAATGCACGACCTTAGAGAGTAGCGATTTTAAACTGCACCTTATCCTCCTGATTAGGGTCACTGATTTGAAAGACTGACGCCAGCTTTTCAACAACTGACACAATCCTCCATCATCTTTAGTCCCTTAAGAGTCGCCGGTTTGCACTAAATGAATAAAATGTAGATATAGCCTCTAACTTCGGGCACATTTGTTCCATCCGTACCACGAACATTATCGGCTCCAGCTTCATCTCCACCGGTTCCAGATCCACCAGTTTTTAGCTTCAACTCCAGTTCCAGATCCATCATTCATGTTGGCCATGAATTCAAGTAAAGATACAACAACTTATTCACTAATAACTTGGCGCATTCGTGCTTCAGTCATAGCTTTCATTGACTGCATGAGTCTTGTGTAACACAAATCAAATCATAATGAGTATTCATTCAATGATTGCGTTATACCACATGAATTTAAAGAGAAAAGCAAAGAAAGATATTAATAGAACGATGTAGATTTAGGAATCAAAAGATAGTCATTCCATTGATCACAAACTAGTACAAGTTGTATTGTCAAACATTATAGATAATCATCGTCTAATGCTATACAACTTAAAAGACAAGTCCTACTAACTGTTGTCACAATTTAGTTAGGGATTAATTAGAAGATACTACAATTGATAAACTAATCTACTAAGAGTTACTAGGTAATTCACATGGCTAAGAAGGCTCCTCGGTCCCACAAGAAGAAAATTTCTTCAGTGTTTTCCAGAGACGCTTGATATCCTCCTCAATTGGCGATTTTGGAATAGCCACAATACAACCATCTCACAATTAAGGAATTAGAGGAACAAAATCAAAGAATGAATCGAGCAAACGAATTATGAGTCAATAAGAGTTTAATCACGCAGATGCTATATGCTTAAGCCCACATATTTATGAATCATTATTTCCATGGATTGATCAAGTCCTTCCAAATAAGATTCAGAAATTTGTAGTTCAACAATTTATAATTTCCTTGTTCAAATAAATGGCCAATTTATTTCAACGATTATAAATTACTTTATTTAAGCATCGCCAGCTCAACGCAAAAGATCAAGATCGAAACAGAAACTGATTTAGCAGAAAATGATCAGTGATATGATATGGAATCCTGGTTGGTATGTGAACACCATAACAATCAATCTCAATTCCTAACAATCAATATTACCATCTTAGACAAACTTGTTTTTATCAAAACAGTATAATGTCAAAGAATAATGAAAATGCAAATTAGATTTGCTAAACGAAATGAACGAATCGATAAATCAAGAATAAGAACCAAGGAAATCAAAATCCTTGTAACCAAAAGAATATCAGCAAGAATATTAACCGTTTCATTGAATTCATGTATATCCACAACTTGATTAATCCCGGGAATAACAGGATTCATTTCAGGAATAGCTTCAGCGCTAGCATTAAAATGACTAGATTGGCTTCGTGACAATCTAGGTCGTATAAATCTTGTATAAGTATAAAATTATCATTTATAATTAAATAAATGAAAACATACCTTGTAATTCACAAGTTCAAATAATCGATAAAGATTACAACATATATGTAATCCCATATATATATATTTAAATACTTTCATTCTCGTCCATTGGCAACTCGAAGGTTTCGCTTGCAATAGTTATAGTTAAAAGATTTTAAAAATTCATTTTTGGAAAATCTTTTCGTTCTCAATAACTTGAGCTTTGATACCAATCTGTAACACCCCCAAATTTCGGTCATAACAACGGAAGGGTCATTGGGTGTTACTATCATGGTTCAATCTCATAATCAAAGAAAACGGCTCAAAACAAGTCGTTTTAATAAAAATCCATTCATTCTCATTCAATAAAAGTACAATTTCATACACGGTCCCAGATAACTTCATGTTTACAAAACCTATTAAATGTAAAAATTATTTGAATGGATATAATTTATGAAAGCGGGCCAAAACATTTCAAATAAGCAAGCTTCACGAAACCACCTTCCTCGAGTGCCTTCTATATGGACCTGAGATAAAACATGTTAAAAAGTCAGCAAAATTTGCCGAGTGAATCTATAGAGTTCAATTTAAATAAACAGAACACAAGTATTCAAAATAACCTTCCATGGTTAATAATTCACCAAAATACCATTATGTTGTACAGACATAATTATCGGTGTCATTACATAAGCCTCGTGACATTGAACGTTAACATATATTATTTCAGCCCAACACACCTAGCCAAGTGCGTATATTTCTCTTATACAATGTATCCGATGTTTAATTACTAGTGCATCACAACACCACACGATAGCTAGTCGCGATCGGACTGGGCGTCACCCCGATAGATCTATCCATAGCATTAACGTTACTTCGATTAACAATTCACGATTCATGGGTCTTTTAAGGCTAAACAAACTTATGTAATAACTTTCATCTAAATATATAATTAAGTTCCTTGTGTACAATTTTAAAACAATCATGAGTTTACCACAACTTATAGTTGTACCTTTCAATTTCAATAAATACTTTTCAAGTAAATAGGGTTCCCACAACTTCTCGTTGCACCCATTAATAGGGTTTCCACAACTTCTCGTTGTACCCTTTATTTTAATAAAACAAGCATGTTATCCCCCTCACGGGTTTTATAAAACAAGTACACATGTTAAAAGCGAGGCTATAGACTAACCTTAGCCAATAGTGGTAATGAGACGATTCGCCGACGATTAGTGATGCCCGTTTAAACACGAAAACCGCAACCTACCAAATAAGGCGCGTTCGTTAATCATCGACTCAAGTATAAATCATACTTAAATAATATAAAAATCAAGATAACTAAACCAAGAAAATCCCGAAAAATTTAATAATACAAGTGTTATTACTATGCCCTTTTATTCAACACTATTCTTTTAAACACTTGCACTCTCGATATTGACCCGTCTTAAGACGCCAAGTCAACGCAAGTCAAATTATCATTTTACTTTTCTCGGACCAGTAACTAAGTCATTTATATAATGACTTAACACTTGAGTAAATCACCATGTCCAATGGCGAATACTCAACTAACGCTACATAATTATTGAACTACGTGTCCAAAATACCAATCAGCATGTACACTCTAAATGTACACACCAATCTACCCTATGTACACTTGTCCGATTTCGACGAAACTTGGTCACAAACTCACATATAATATGAAGAAGACTCCGTTCAAGTTTCATTCAAAAATATTACTTCTAAGACCTTCTGCCCGACACACCTTCGTGTTATAAAAACCGGACAATTTTACTCCTTTGACTTGTAAAACCATTTTGACATATCTAAACAACTTCATTTATAAAACAGACACTCGGGTTTGAAAATAGACTCATGACCTGAGATTTAGAATTTAACATCAGTTCTTGAACATTTTTAAAACTCATTCTATAGTCCCCGAGATTCGATCCAAATATCGACAACAATTTTCGGATTGTGCCGATACTCGTCTCCCGGTACACGAATACTAAAATTGTTGTAACTTCGCACTCGTTTGGAGTTGTAAGTCCTACTTTATATCAAATCGAAGCTAACGAAATTCTCTACAACCCTATCTTATTAGTTTAACAAGAATCATACAGTAAGTAACCCAAAAAATGACCTTTAAGTTACTGCCTAAAATTAACCATCTAAAACTTATACAAAACAACTTTTCAAGCAATTCTAATCATTTTTCTCATCATCCTATACCCCTAATAACCACATATGATCATCCTAACACTTGTATGAATCAAATAATTAAAAACCCAAAATCAAAATAACTTTCTTTCAAAATAATTTTACACATGATTATCATTAGATAATACATGCAAGAACATCAAATCATCACACCAACACAAGATCATATCAAAATTTAAAAACTTGTTGCATGTTGGAAAAATTTATACCAATAGAATCCCCTTTTGATTTGCAAAGTGGGTCTTGAATTATATTTAAATGGATCAAAGTAGAATTCAAGAAATTTGGGGTGTTTTGGTGTTGATGGTTGACGGCAAGAACAAGGAAGAAAAGGGGGTGGGTGGTTTTTATTTTTAAAATGATTTTGTGTGTGTGTTTGTAAGTGGAAAAATTATATATAGTAGTGGTGGAGGGGTAAATTTTACCAATTTTGCATAGTTTTGGACCAAATTGCAATTAAATAGTTTAAAAGGTAGAAAATGTAAATTGTCAATTTTTATAATATTTACGGGACTCGGGTTTCGTAAAAATACTTTTCAAAAGTTAAAACGCTACTTAAATATAATAATATAACTTCGACACGACTTAAAACGTAATTAAATCGAAAATGTCGAAAATATTAAATATCGAGACAATCGATAATAAAACATAAATTTTTGGGCATCCGTCGGTATCGCGATCATTAGTAGTTCTCGTCATTCGTTAAAACGTAAAACACGAGAAATAAAAATAAATACAATAAAATCTTTCATATGTCATTTTAAGAATATAATATCGATACCTAACGTATTCCTTGTCGGTTTTCATCTAAACGACATTCTTACGTTAAGTTTCAAACTATAACCTTCTCAGTTAGTCGATAATTTAAAATTCTCATTAAAGTAAACATGTAATACATAATAGTCGAGATTAAAATAACGACCTAAAATTGACGGATTGTCACACATTGTAACATCATAATTTCGTGATAATCGTTATGAATGCCTAATTAAACGAATTGGAAGTGTGGAATCTCAAGGTATGAAAAACTAATGGTTATACCATCTATTTTGTGTTTTGTTTTCTCCTTTCTAATATATTCTTTAATGTAGGTGAATGCTCTTCTACAAATTTTGAGCGTTAAGAATGCGGATCAGAACGTGGTCCTTCATTGTAGAAAGATGTTGGAATTAGAAATATTTGATTTCAAAATTTCCCTAAGAATGTGCTTTAAATTTCTGGACAATCCAGTGTTATATTTTGTATGACAGAGTTTGTTTATAATCAATATGGCGATTGAACGTACTGCTCGAATTTTGTTTACGCAGCTACAATCTTTTTTTTCTGTCGGACAAAGCAGACATTCATCTGAATATGGCAGTTTCGGATGGAAATTCCACCGAGTAGAGACAAGTTCGTCATTCCAAGGGTGCTGTGCAATCGGAAACGATGAGTTCCCAAGCACCATTGCCAAAGGTAATTTGAGTTGTGAATACCGTAAGTCCGTAATATATTGTTACATATAGCTGCTACTAATTTGGACAACTGTGATGATTAGACTGTGAATGAATTGTTATCTAAAACCTACGTCTATGTTTTCTTTATATACTAGAAAACATAGCTTACAAAGAAAGCTAAAATAATAAAAAGACTCCAACGGCTTGTTCTTTTGCAACTTGTACTCTTTAGCCCTTGTCTTCTTATTTTGTTGTTTTTGATGCATCAACTCATAATTTCGACCCAACAATCTTCCCCTAGTTGATGATGTCAAAAACACTTCCCCTTAAGCTCGCATTCTTTGTAAATCATATAACACCAAGGATCAACAGATTGCATTATGTAGACTTCTTCCCCTTTTTGACATGATCCAAATAGGGGTCTTGTATGTAAGCAACCTTGATTTCGACCATTGCTTAAATAATACCACACCACTAGTACAAGTTTTCTATGTCTCAAATTACCCTCCATGAAGAACAGCAGGATGAAATTAAATGAATTTGAGCTATAGAAACTCACACAAGTTGTAGTAAAACTAATGAGCAGTAGTAAACACCTTCACCTTAATGTTACATGTAAATGATTAACACATGAACAATTTAGCTTCCCCTTAAATTGTGTTAATCATTCTTGAATCTTCAAATTCTGTAGGCTTTATGTAATGATCACATATGGAGAAATCTAATTACGACTTACTTGATGATGAAGTAGAATAACCCGAACTTGCGTTCCATGTCTTGTACTAAACATGTAACAAAGAACTTATACTCATGGCACAAAGTATAAGTAGATCTCGATCCCTTGTCAACATTCTCATCCTTTGTGAGACACTGAGCACGATAATGTAACTCCTTCAAGTGTTATGACAAGTCTTCGTCACCAACCATTAAAAGCACGAACAAGTT
Source organism: Glebionis coronaria (assembly GCA_025667525.1). NCBI lineage: Eukaryota > Viridiplantae > Streptophyta > Magnoliopsida > Asterales > Asteraceae > Glebionis > Glebionis coronaria. The sequence goes on along the minus strand of JANFOE010000717.1, from coordinate 366,778 downwards.
ACCTTAAAAGTCAATGACTGGAAGTTCACGACTTTAAGATATGATAGAACACAAACTCGCGAAAATCTACTTCGTCTTCAAACAAATAATAAAAACTTTTCTTCGTAATCAATAGAAATAAAACGAGCCTTTAAACCTTTAAGAACTAGTTGCTGTGAATAAACCAAACTCCAAACCAAAAATCTCCAAAACTTTCTGTCAACGTTTGCGAACAATACCGTCAGCGGCTTAAATACACGTGTCAGCGTCAAGCTTTCACGTGTCAGCGTGTGTGTCAGCGACTAAATAAATCCCATCAGCGGCTTGAAAATTATAATAATGTACCACTTTTACTTGACGAATCCCATAACCAGCAGTCCTATGTCTATTGTACTTGAACTATATAAATCATCACAAAACTGCCATAGATCACGTTTAGAAAAATCCTTGGGACCTCACGTGAACACCTAAAACTTATCCAAACTGTAACTTCTTTCAAAATATGACTTATTTGCTGCCTACACGTTCGTTTCCATGATGAACCGTATCACAAAATTATAGCCTTATTCATACCTTTATTTATCATAGGAATGCCATAAATAACTAATTCAGTATCCATCTTTTCATCCAAATAAAAAAAAACGACCAAATCTTTACCATATATTCCTCCGCAAACCATGCAGAACATGATCAATATTCATACGTCTATTGTTCTTGCGTGCTTGATTACAATGAAAGAGTTTTAACAATCGAAAACTTATGAAAACTGATCTATGACTTTAACCTAAAACACCTTCTTTTATAGAACAAGAAGTCTTGTACAATAAGCTACGAATCAACTATTCTAGGTAAAGATAATAATAGAAAATACAATGTTGTGCTTATCTTTACCATACATAAATAAAGAAACAAATAAACAAAAGATACGTATGAAGATATTTCATCAGTGTCAATCTTCAAGGCTGTCAGCGTTGACTTCTTCAATGTCAACGCTTGGCTGTCAGCGTCCAATGTCATCCTATCAGCGTTGACATTCTTCTTATCAGCGTCTAGTGAACTGACCCATATTTTATTCGCAACAATCCTCCCCTAAACTTGATATCTATTCCAATGATCAAGTTTCTGAATAAAAACTTAAGGCTTAGGAGGAATCTTGCAAAAACTTCTTATGTTGGTGATAAACATATCTGATCAAGTCTTTGGCCACGTCACTAGTATAATCAATCTCCAAGGGTGTCTCTAGCATCTTCTCCAACACTTCTTTGGACAAGAAATAGTCAACATCCACAAGTAAATACTCTGAAAACTTTGTAGAGCTCATATGAAATACACCACAAGTAGAATAAAGCCTCCAATGAAGATTACTGAGATCATCTTCAAGATCCTTCCATATGGCAGGATCTGCTTCTTTTGGACCACACAAAGTCATAAATGTGTTCCAAAGTCTTATTCCATTTGCTGAAGTAGGTGCTTCAGCTGTATACTTGGCCTCTATTAATCTCCATAGATGCACCAAGTCTTCCCTGTCTATGCTTGCAAATATAGAAATAACTGAAGTGAAAGTATGTACCTCCTTTCCAAACCTGCCAATCTTCCAAAATCCACACTCATCTTCATCAAAACTGATGATTGGATTTCTGTCATCTAGAGGTACTACATTAACCAAATCTGAAGCTTCCAATGGAGAAAGCTTGAGATGCTTCCTTATGACACCTTCAGTTGGAAAATACACATCCATATCTTTGGGAAATTGAAAAGGATCTCCTTTCTTCACTGGTCTTTGAGCAATCCTCATTTCCTTTTGAATCTGCATTTCCTCAGCAAGCTCTTGTTTTCTTTCCTCTGAAAGAAACTGGTAGACATTTTGTTCTTGCACCTTCCTCCAAATAGGATGTGCCCTATACTCTAGCTCCTCAAAAGATAAGGCCAGCAACTTCTTGGATGTCCAGTTAGGCTGATGGCATCTAAGCAACTTATAGTACAACTGCCTTCTATCTCTTTTGAGCCAGGTCTTGACCTCTTGTGCTTTAAACCTCATAATCACCTTTATGTCATCTTGTACCCTGAGAAGAACTTCCAACCCCCAAATTTGATCTGATAAACTCATACCTGGATTGTCCATAACCTTGTCTTCCCAAGCATGGTACATTCTGGTGATTTCAGGTAGGTCCCAATCAATCTGATTCTTCAACTCACTCAACCTTTCCTTTGCTAGCTCATCCCCATATTCAAGCCTTTCTGGATCTTCAATAATTTGAATACTTGAATCTGAGCTATCACCTTCTTTATCATCACCACTTTCTTCCTCACTCTCAGAAACAACAAATGGTGATCTTCTACTCCTCTTCAAATCTCTTTCCAAAAGTTGTGCAGCCAACTGTTCATCAAATGCTATTTGTGCTGCATCTTTCTTTGGAACATCTTCTTCAACCAATTTGCCTTTACCTTTGTCTTTTGGATCAATAATAGGTAAAGTAGAAGAAGAAACCTGTGTGGACACATCTTTGATGATTGTTGATGGCTGGAATACATCAACACCACCTGCAACTTTATCAGCGTTCAAGTTACTCCTATCAGCGCCACGATTACCTTTGTCAGCGCTGGATGTGTCAGCGTTCAAACCTGTATCAGCGCCCAATGTTTCTTTGAAAAATCCTTCCAAGTTTAATGGTGTCACCTTGGATGTATCAATAACTGGGTGCTTCTTCAAGTTGGTGAGTGCTTCAGCAACCTGCAAAGATTCACTAAATTGTGAACTCTTTTCTGAACTCTTCTCACTAGCTGTATGAATCAGCTCATCCTCTTCATCCTCTTCATCCTCCCCTTTGGAAGATTCCTCCATTAGACTCCTGCTACTTGGATTCTCCAAAACAGTTACCCGCTCCCTCAAAACTTGGAGTTCACGGCCCTGTTTGTTGACAGTTTGTACAAGGCTGACATTTTGCTTTTGCAAGCTAATGACAGCAGCCGTCAATTCAATTATTGTCATAGGTTCCAATCTGCCCTCAGCTAGAATGGGGATTTGACCTCCCAAAGTAGAATCATAGGGCATGGATGAGGTCTTAATGATGTTGGGACTGTCTTGACCAACTTCTAAGCCTGTGTCAATAGCTCCAGCCTCACCCATGTCACCAGCCACACTTGTGGAGGTGGTTCTCTCTGCTACAAGGCTAGGATCACTAGAGGAGAACACTCCAGTAACCCTTTGGCGTTTATTCAACCTAGATTGTAATGGGGTGGAAGATGAAGTAGATTGTGTGGGTGTTGGTTGATTAAGGGGTGTTTGGGATTGTTCAGGAATGTTATCAGTGTTGGGAATGGCTGTGTCAGCGCCCACATTTTGAGTGTCAGCGCTGGGTTGGTCAATGTCCATGTGATCAGGTGAAGGTAATGGTTCATGAATAGGCTCAAGTTGGGGTTCAGGGTCTGGTTGTGGTTGTGGCTGAGCAGCCTGAATTACTTCAAGCATGGGTTGGGTAAGAGGTATGGATTCATTTGTGGAGCTCATTTTAGCAAAAATGGTTTTCTATTGTTTAGGGATCTCATAAAAAGTGTCATGATCCCTAGAACAATATTCCTGTAAGTCAAAGACCATTTGCAAAAATCTAAGGTAAGCCAAAGTCATTTTACTTCCCTTGTTTTTACACATCCCTTCAAAAATCATTTTTGAAAAATTATACTTAAGCCCACGTGTTATACAAACCAAAGCACTTGCTATTGACCTGTTTATTTCATTAAAAGAAGTACATTTTGGACTTAAGCATTGTAAAAGGACATGTATCAAATATTTCCAGTCAGAGGGAAATTCCTGCTTATGATATTTATTTAAAGTGACATCAGCAGGAATAGGATAACCCAATTCCCTAAGACCTTGTTCTATTGTTGCAATGGCAAGGGTAGTCACACCATCAGCGTCATCAAGATGCAAAGCTTGGCGAACCAAGGCTTCAGTGACCACCCATGTTCTTCCATGAATAGTAGATGTTAATGTGGTCACTCCATTAGTTGTTGTGGAACTAGCAGTGTTCCAAAACTGTCTAATGTGTGCGACAGGGACTAATGGTGTATGAGAAAGTGCATAACTTAAGGAGGATGCATTTAAAAATGCCACCATCTGTGAATACTGAGGAAACAAATCATCATCAGCAGTCAAGTAAGCTACCATATTGTGTTGGCTCTTGAACTCCAATGTTAAATTCTTTGAGTTGAACGTGGGTGCCATTGTGAAAGCTGTTTAGGTTATGTTATATGGGAAAAATCTAGGAGAAAAAGTATTAGACAAGAAAATATGAATACCCAGAATAAAAAGTTTAACCAAATTTATAGGAGAGATGCATGATTTTGATTGGTCAAAAATGAGGCGGTTATATTCAAAGAGCAATCATGAAAATATTGAATCAAATATAATTATCTCATGCATTAATTAAAAGTAACAACTCCCCAAAATTACGGCCAAAGATTAGTCAAAAATAACAACTGGGTAGGGCCCACTAGGTGTCAACGGTCAAAAATAGCCCATCAGCGCCCAACGGCTATATTTTCTTGTCAGCGTTTGCCTAAAGCCTTGTCAGCGTCACGATTGGACGTAACAGCGTTTGGAGAAAAACTTGTCAGCGTCTAAAAATAAAAATATTTAAAAAAGAAAAAGACCTTAACAAAGTAATTTATCCTAAGGGAAATATCTTACAAGTTGACAATAATTACTGGGCGGCAAGCACTGTCCATTTATGCACACTTGCTTAAGCAAGATAGACACAAATGTCCTCTAGAGTCCCTTGCTAACCAAAATACTTACCAACAAAGTTATTTCACAAAATTCTTTGTAACTCCCAGGTAAACCCATAACCAAAGTATTCCCAAGTCTCCCATCAGACCACAACCAATTCTAGGCCAAAAATGTCTTGGCAGCATGCATAGTTTATCAACTTTGCATGCTACAGTGCCTCATGGTTTAGTAAAACTAACCCATACTCACCTGTGGACACAATCTAGAATTATGATGAGAGTATTATAAGAATACCCAAGAGTCCTAAAGGTTCCTTAATCCTCCCCTCAAACTATGATACATGAGTTCTCAAAATATAAATGAACATTAAAAATTTATGTCAAGATAGGAATATAAATATTCCAACCATCATCCATAAACAAAAACATGTCCAAATAGCTCTTCAAAGATCCATAAGCAACTCTGTATCCAATGGCATAAAGCTACCACCTACCTACACATTTAGATGAAAACCACAAAACTAACATTTGTTGCTGACAGCGTCCCGACAACACGTGTCAGCGTTGAAGGAACTCTTGTCAGCGTTAGACAATAATATCTCTAACAACGGCAAAATAACACTTATCAGCGTTACATTCACCTTTGTCAGTGTTAGAAAAGTAAAGTGGAAAAATCTAAATCACAAAGACCAATAACAATGCATTATCCTGTACATACTTTTACAAAAAGGTTCCAAAACACATATTAAGTGAGATTAACCATTCCAATATTTGTTACCAAATATTGAAATCTTCCAGCATCAAAAGGTTTAGTTAATAAATCAGCCACATTATCCTCTGTGGCTACCCTATCTGGTTGTATTAAACCTTTCTCAAAGCAATCTCTTATAAAATGATGTCTAATTTCTATGTGTTTGGTTTTAGAATGATGTACAGGATTTTTAATAATGCATAAAGTACTGTTATTGTCAACAAAAATCTTGGTATGCATAAAATTATACCCATAATCCAACAGCTGGTTCTGAATCCATAAGACTTGTCCACAACAAGCAGCTGCAGCCACATATTCTGCTTCAGTTGTAGAGTTTGCCACCACTGTTTGTTTCTTGCATTGCCAAGATATCAATCTACTCCCAAGAAATTGGCATCCACCAGTTGTGGATTTCCTATCAAACTTGTCACCACCATAGTCACTGTCTGAATATGCAATAAGATCCAATGGAGAATCTTTTGGGTACCATAATCCAAGATCTGGATAACACCTTAGGTACCTAAAAATTCTTTTCACAACAAATAGGTGACATTCTTTGGGAGTCACTTGATGGCGTGCACATGCACACACAGCAAACATGATGTCAGGTCTTGAGGCTGTAAGATACATCAATGACCCAATCATTGATCTATAATGCCTAACATCCACATCCTTTCCAGCTCCAATCTTTCCCCAAGGGTGTTCCCTATCCATAGGAGTGGAAGCATCCCTTTCATGTGGAGAAAAACCATATTTCTTCAAGATTTCAGCTACATACTTGTCTTGGGAGATGAAGATACCATCTTCTTTCTGCTGAACTTGTAAACCTAGAAAGAAGTTCATCTCACCCATTGCACTCATCTTGAATTTATCTGTCATGAGCTTGGAAAAGTCCTCACTCATTTTTGGATCAGTAGACCCAAAAATGATATCATCAACATAGACCTGCACAAGCAACACATGTTTTCCTTTCTTCTTTGTAAATAGTGTCTGATCTATGGTGCCCCTCTTGAATCCATTGTCCACCAAATAGGTAGACAAGGTACCATACCATGCTCTAGGGGCCTGATGAAGTCCATACATTGCTTTCTTCACTCTATAGACCTTGTCTGGATTTTCAGGATCTTCAAAACCAGGAGGTTGCATAACGTATACCTCCTCAACAATTGTCCCATAGAGGAAAGCACTCTTCACATCCATTTGGTAAACAGTAAAATTCATACAAGAGGCATAAGCTAGAAAAATTCTTATAGCTTCAATTCTTGCAACTGGTGCAAAAACTTCTTCATAATCAATTCCTTCCTCTTGTGTATATCCCTGAGTTACCAAACGTGCCTTGTTTCTGACCACAATACCCCTTTCATCTTTCTTGTTCCTTAGAACCCATCTTGTCCCAATTGGTCTCACATATCTAGGACAATCAACCAGCTCCCAAACATCTTGTATAGCAAATTGGTGAAGCTCATCCTGCATTGCTTCCACCCAACTTGGTTCTTTGAGAGCATCAAAAATTTTCTTGGGTTCTTCCTGTGATAGAAAACAGGCAAACAAACATGCTTGTACAAGAGGGGTATCAACCTTCTTGTGTATATTGGCAATAAATCCACCAAGACTTTGATGGGATCTTCTTGTCCGAACTGGAGCCATAACATCACCAATGATCTGAGATGTGGGGTGATCCTTTGCTGTGGAAGTGAGAACTCCTCCTTCAAAAAGTCTGGTGTCCTCAATTTCACGCTCCATGTTGCCAATATCTTCTTCATCAGACTCTCTTTGATCAACAGAAATCTCTTCATGGACATTAGAAGGTCCACCCTGTTCAAAATGGGAAGAGAAAAGATGTGCAAAGGTGTCATCAAACTCTGAACCTTGCTTGTCAGCGTTTGGGCTAACAGTGCTTGAACTATTGTTGTCAGCGTCTGATCCATCAGCGTCTGAATTGCTCTTGTCAGCGCTTGATTTCCCTTTGTCAGCGCTTGAAGAAGTATGCATGTTTGTATTTGGTGGTATTTGAACACCACCAGTATCTTTTCTAGCAGCAGCAGCAGCAGCATAATACTCATCTGTCCATATAGGAAGTGTAACATATTCTTTTGTGGGAGATGATTTAACTGCTGGTGGTCCATCCTCCTTAGCAACCTGTATACCTGAAACATTACCAATCCTCTTTTCCAAAACACTTGAAGTTACCTTCACAATGTCTGGATCAGTAACAGGCATATAATTTAAAGCTCTAGATAAAGGTTCTAAGTCAAACAACCAATTTGGACCACTTTCAGGATCACTAGGTTTACTCTCTAAAAACCTAACATGTACTTTTTCAAGTATACGTTTTTCCTTTTTAATGTAAACCCTATATCCTTTGCTCTGCACTGAATAACCCATGAAGTAGCCTTCATCACCTTTTGAGTCAAATTTACCTAGGGCCTCACTAGTTTCTAAAACAACTACATGACATCCAAAAGGCTTGAGAAAGCCAATATTTGGCTTCCTTCCCCAAAGTAACTCATAAGGTGTCTTATTATGTATCTTGTTGACCAATGCCCTATTTTGAACATAACAAGCTGTGTTAACAGCTTCAGCCCAAAAGGCTATAGGAAAGTGGGCATCAGCCAACATGGTTCTGGCTGCTTCAATAAGGGTCCTATTCTTCCTTTCAGCAACCCCATTTTGCTGTGGGGTTCTAGCTATGCTAAACTGCCTAGTAATCCCTTTCTTGGCACAAAAATCATCTAACAACTGATTTCTAAACTCACCCCCATTGTCACTTCTAATAATTTTGACCTCATTACCATTCTTCTTTTCAATTTGGGTAATGAAATTAATCAGACTTTGGGCAGTTTCACTTTTCTTGGCTAAAAAGAAAGTCCATGTAAACCTGGAATAATCATCAGTGATAACAAAACAATATGATTTACCCTTCAAACTTTCTATATTAGTTGGACCAAAGAGATCCATATGCAATAAGTGAAGTGGTTTAGAACTAGAGTGCACCTGTTTAGACCTGAATGAGACCTTGTGCTGCTTGCCCTTAAGACATGCAATACAAGTGTGGTCATTGTGAAAAGCCTTTTCAGGCAAACCATCAACTAAACCAAGCCTCACAAGTCTATTGATATTCTTAAAGTTTATGTGCCCTAATCTCCTGTGCCAAAGATTACTTTCATCTACTGAGGCTTTAGCATACAGACATGACATTTTATTATTTATCTTAATTACATTAAGATTCACATTATATATGTCTTTATGCCTTGGTGTTCTAAAATCTATGTATTTTTCCTCAGGGAGCTTATAATCTTTGCTTAACACCAAGCACTCAGTATCTGTGAAAAGAACCTTATTTTTGTTATCACACACTTGTGATACACTAAACAAATTATAATCCAGTTCTTTTACCAGGAAGACATTCTCAAATCGTAGATTGTTGGTGACAAGGGTTCCTTTTCCAGTGATGGTGCCGTAGCCCCCTCCAAAGTATACCTTATCACCATCTTGAATAGGAGAGAAATTAGTCAGATAGTCTTCCTTCCCTGTCATGTGCCTTGAGCATCCACTATCCCAATATCCATAATCATTGATCTTCTTCTGAATGCCCTGCACATAAAGAAAACACATTAGTTTTCTTTGGGAACCCAAGCCTTGGAAGACTTGGATTCATTTGGTTGTTCAACAAGAACAGACTTGGTTCTCATAACAACCCCATTTTCATCCCTGTTTGAATGAAATTCCCAGTTAACCCCAATTGGTGTTGACAATGCCTTTGAAATATAATGAAACCTGTTGCATGTCATAGAAATACCAGTAGAATTAGGGTTTTGGTCTTGTTTTGGTCTCCATGTTAAGCTAGTAGAAGCTTTAGACCTATTTCCCTGTGGTTGCAAATACCTAGGTTTGGTAGTGTGTCTGTCAACGCTGAAATTGCTCTTGTCAGCGCCCCGATTGCCTTTATCAGCGTTCAACCTAGGGTTTGCTACAGGAACCCATTGCCTATTGGACCAAGTGTTTGACTTTTGAAAAGGTCTTAGGCCTTGTGTGTTAGACCCTCTAGAAAAGAATAGGGCTGGTCTAACAACTTGTGAACTTTTGTTCACAAAGGTATTGGGTCTGACAGTGTTTGACCTATGTTGACTTTTGTCAGCGCTGAAATGGTTCCTAGCAGCGTTGACATTGGAAGCGTTGACACATTTGTATGCCAAATGTGAGAAGCTACCACATGTGTAACAAGCTTTTCTAGACATAGTCTTAGGTCTAGAAGCAAAATAGCCTGTTCCATGGTTACTAACTTGGCTTTTTGGTGACCTAGTATTCCTATACATCTCTGCATATTTAACACTAGGTTTTCTAACAGTTTGTGGGCCAAGGTCAACAGCTTTGCCAGTGGTAGGGTGTGTGATCTTAATAGGTTTAGGATCATTGGGAACCACAATTGGTATCATGTTTGGTGTGGGCTCATTTGGACTTTCACACAACAACCCTCCCTTAACAAACAAGGTGTGGTTAGCTTTCTTCCACTCATCTAGGTCAGTCAGTTTTTGCTTGTATTCCTCAACTGGGGAAGTCACTCTAGGTGGAGGAATGAATTCCTCCTCTTGGCATTCTGGCAAGCCAGTCCAAGATAAATCCTTTGATTGGACACCATAGAAATCCCCAGCTGGTGGTGGAACACCAGTATAATTATTCATCCCAATCCCACTCATATCCTTAGAGTCTCTTTGTTTACTAACACACTCTCCTAGGGATTGTGTGGCCTTATCAAATCTCTGGATTTTAAGACTCACATTATCTTTATTTTTGTTAGCCTCCTCTAACTGAGCTATCAAATCAAGATTAACCCTGTTCACTATATCTTGAACATCTTTACTCTGATGTAACTCATGTTTTAAGATATTTATTTGATCCTTTAAATCAAACTCCATTTTCTTATACTCAGCTACTGTCTTTTCTGTTTGGGTGAGAGCAATTTGATAATTAGATACTTTGCATCTTTCAGTACTTGCCTCATCTAATAATTTAACTATCTCTTGATTTAATTTTTCAGTATTTAAACGACAACCCTTAGAACAGAAAGCATCATCATATACCTCATTATCTGATGAAGAGGAGGAGTGTGCCATGAGAGCATATTCAACATGCTCTTCTTTAACTTCAGCAACCAAAGCTCTGTCCTCTTCCTCATTCTTAGCCATCCAGCTCCAATCCCATTCTCCAACACCATCAATTTGTTGAACAATAACCATGGCCTTGGGATCTAGGCTCTTAATCATTTGGCTTGAAGGCTTCCCAGCATCAGATCTTCTTGGAGATCTACATTCCCTCATAAAGTGCCCCATCCTATGACAGTTGTAGCACTCAACCTTGGACTTGTCAAACCCAGCAACATCCTTAGCATTAAAGGTCATCTTCATCTTGAACCTTTTATTAAACCTGTTTGCTCTTAAACTTACAAGAGCCATAGTCCACTTGATGTCCATCTCTTCCAATTGTTCATCACTTATCTGCTCAAGATCTTCATATGTAATCCTTGAATCACTGGGCAAAGAAGCAATGAATGCACACACATTATCTAGATCAAAACCAGCAGGTTTAATTCTATCAGCGCCATGATTATGTGTGTCAGCGCTTGAGTACAAAGCGTTGACAGGATATGATCCAGCGCTGACAGACTGAGATCCAGCGTTGACACATTGAGATCCAGCGGCTGAATGTCCATAGAAGTTCATGGAATCAAATTGGCCTTCACTTTGTGAAAAGAAGGCCATGTTGCTGCTGGAAGATTTATTATCACTATCCAACTGCCATTCATTCTCCAACAGTCTTAGTTTGTTGAAGATGTCATCAAACCTGGAGGTCTTGTGGGTATTATTGACAAGAATGGATCTTGTCTCAATCTTCCATACATCACCAAGGCTTTTGAGAAAAGTAGCATTCAATTCAGGGTCATCAATCTGTGTTCCCATGAAGGAAAGTTGACTTGTGATGTCAAGAAGTCTACTTCTCACACTGCTAAGATTTTCATTGGGTTGAGCTTTAAAGACAGCATACTCATGCAAGAGTTGCTTCTTCTTTTCTTCTTTTGTGTCAGCATTGCCACCATGTGCTACTTCAAGAGCTTCCCAAAGCTCTTTTGCAGACTCAAAGCGTTTGTACTTGTGCTGATTCTCATGACCTAGGGCGTGTTTCAAGATGTTCAAGATTTTCATGTCCACCCTCTTCTTGGCTATATCTTCAACAGCTACAGCTCTCCCATCTCCAGGCTTTTCCACCTTATCAGCTTCAGGACAATTAGGAACAGCTGTCCTTGTGGCAATTGCAGCAGCAATCTTTGCTGCTTTGTCGAATGTGTTCCCATATTCGATAATCTCCCAAAGAGTGTAGTCATGAATAGCTATATATTGCTCAAAATTGGACTTCCAAAGCTCAAAGTTCCTGGCATCAAACATAGGAATTTTGATACTAGGGTTTGAGGAATTGTTTTGTAGCAAAGAAGAAGGTTGATCTGTGCCAGACATGATGTTTTTAGGGTTTTTAGAATTTTAGGGTTTTTGGGGTTTTTGGTGTTTTAGGGTTCTTGCGTTACTTAAAGATCAAAAGTTTCTCAACAAGCTCTGATACCACTTGTTGATCCCAAACTTAGATCGATTAAGCTTTGTGTATACGAGATTAGATCAAGTACTACACGTAGAGAAACCTTTGCTTATGAATAAAGTAACAAAGTGTTATGCGGAATTAACACTTGATCTAAAACACAAAGATGTTAAACAAACTTTCACTTGTATTAGAATAATCGTGCTTGATTACAATGAAAGAGTTTTAACAATCGAAAACTTATGAAAACTGATCTATGACTTTAACCTAAAAGACCTTCTTTTATAGAACAAGAAGTCTTGTACAATAAGCTACGAATCAACTATTCTAGGTAAAGATAATAATAGAAAATACAATGTTGTGCTTATCTTTACCATACATAAATAAAGAAACAAATAAACAAAAGATACGTATGAAGATATACTAGAAAACCTACGTCTATGTTTTCTTTATATACTAGAAAACATAGCTTACAAAGAAAGCTAAAATAATAAAAAGACTCCAACGGCTTGTTCTTTTGCAACTTGTACTCTTTAGCCCTTGTCTTCTTATTTTGTTGTTTTTGATGCATCAACTCATAATTTCGACCCAACATAAACAGGCTTATATATTTTTTATTTCTGTAACGCAGACGGAATGGCTTCTTATTCTACTGGACAAAAGAGAGGTTGCTCTAAAAATGTTCAAGGAATAGCAGCCGATGATATAACATTCGAGTCAGTAACACCAGAGACACTCGCAGGTAAGAGACCTTTAAAGCATGATTCATATCATAACCAAGTAAGACTAAATAAATATCTTAGCCTCGTATATTAATGGCACAACACCAGCTGCAACACCTTCCCCACTCATAACATGTAAATACGACACCATCAGCACTGATTACATGCCCCTTTGCAAGTAGAAAGATATTTTGTTTGTACATGCAATTATTTTTTTACATGTATTATTTAGATTTTGGTTTGTTAGTCAATGCATTCTTTTTTCAAACGTTTGATGATCTAAGAGTGTGGTTAATCTGTGACTCAAAATGTTGTATCTGATCATCAGTGCATCAAAATGTTTTTTATTTTTATTTTTCTAGATACTGTTGATTGTTTTCTTTGGTGTAGTCCAAATGGTGAACGGTGAGTGCTGTTACTAACAACACTACATAGCCTATTTGATGCGTAAAATGATTAACAGTTTATCTAAAACACAACACGTTGTGTCGTTGTAAATCTCAATTTATTAAGTTTAATTTCATATGGGATATTGTTTTTTAATTTTTTTTTTCTAGTTTGTTGTGTATTATGCCATATTAGTACTTAGTGGTGTTTGCTTTAGGTAATTGATACCCTTGTAGAGAAATAAGAACGACATGATGCAACAAGAGAAGTACAAATGAAGCTTCTTGAGTTGAAATAGGTGCGGTTATATCTATACCTGCATTTACAATGTTAATTGTATATTTTTATTCGTATATTGTAGTCATATTATACCAAAAAACTAAGACAATTTGTGTTCCCCATAAGTGTGATATATTGGAGCCAGAAGTTATAGTATTTGGTAGCGTTCTGTCAAGTCTTAAGCATTTCGAGGGATTTGTGCCACTTTTGTAGTATTAACAAAATGGTGAATTTTCTGTAGATCCTAGACTGATGGGTGATTTTCTCCCTGCAGAACATGATCAAGCTCTGTTGTCAAAGTCAGTAGGAAGTGCAAATGAGTCTCATTTTCTATATTTCACATAAAATTAAAGGTGGTAGTTTTGAACCATTTACTTACAAATGAGTGAATCTGACCGATAGTGGTGTTTTGTGTAGGTCCTCTGAATGGAGAAAGAAACTTCGAAGAAGTTGTGGAGTTTGATCCAATCAAGCGTCCTAATTTATTCTGTCCTTGGTTAACTGGCAATGTTGCTACAGGCCTGCAGCACGTGTTAGCAATAATAATGATGGATTGATTTTGAGCTCTGGTGGTTTAGCCCTTTGTGACTGGTAGCTGACATAGACGCATTGGATGGCTTCCAAGGGCTTGAACCAAATCGTACCATTGAATCCAAGTCTGCTGCTTCACTATACAATGTGTGTCCTTTTGAGCCTTTTAGTTCAAACAATGTATCATTATGTACCTACCGAATCCTTTTATTATGCAAAATCTTAGTTTAATCCAACACCCTTCAAGACATGTGTTACTGCTTGCTATTTTTCTGTGTAATCATCAGTATATATTAATGCTGAATAAATTGATAAAATATAATGAGTTTTTGTAGGATAACCATCGAATTTCTGGTAAAAACGTATGACACGACACTTTATCATCAGAATTCATGGGCATAATTAAATTCATCACCATTTGGTAATCCTTAAAATTCAAGTGTATTATTGCTCTAAACTGGATCATTTTAAGATTTTCACCATCTAAAAGCTACACACATACATATTTAATTAGTCTCACTTTTAGTTTTTTGAATAATCACTCTCATGATACCTACCAGCAGTTAGGCCTTCAAGTGTTTGGATTTGCTTAAGTTCTAATATTCAGATAGTTAGTTGCTTGAGTCTTGCCAACAATTGATTATTTGAGTTCAATTCCATTATTTATAAACTGATGATGCATTTTTAAAATGTACGGTTACATAATATATTTTAAGGATAAATTTTTGCCTCCTTTGAGTTTTCGATAATCAAGAACTAATGAATCCATATATAAATGATTATTATTACCAAGCTCGCCTTGCCAAAAAATCTTCTAAAATCGGTTCCACCCGCTCACGAGATTCGCCACAACGGTGTGTAGTAGTTCAGATTCACAGCCTCAGATCAATTGTCATTCCTATGGAAGTGTTTCATTTTCTCTCATTCCTAGGCCGGAGCGACTTCTTGAAGTTGACCCGCCATTTAGCTCTGGTGATGTAGGTTATGAAAACAAATTGTTTGAGAAACCGCTAGCAAAAGAGCTAATGATTGCAGCTAGAATCATGATCAGGATGGTATATCTATACTTCTCGATGTAGACGATATTGACCTTATTTTGCTAGCAACTCAACCACAAGATGGAGGTTCACAGGCTAGGCAAAGGGCAGATTCTGTTGGAAGGTCTAGCTATAGCTCTTCAGCTTGTGGATCCACTTGGTGTAAGTTCAAACACTGTCTTGAGGGCTTACTCCTAATTATATATGTTGGCTTTCCCCATTAGCATGTTCAATCCATATCACGTCCAGTATGTACGAGTTTGTTCTAGATTATGTGACAATAAAAAAATTGAGAGTAGACTTCTATTTTTGAGTTACCTATTAAATCAAGATGGCCTGTATCAATGTCTCATCTTTATTTTACATGGTTTTAATATGATCTTTAGCTGCAAAGGTAGTGTCTTCTTTCATATCTTTTTTGCCATCTTCTGAATCCTTTTTGCTCTATGCTAACTACAATGATTTGTCTAACATAAATATAGGAACGAATCAAAGGCAAAGTATACTTGGTGTCGAAAACCAACATATGAAAGTAGTGAGTATTCGTTTTTATGTTCAATAATAAAGGTATATTTTTGCAACAATTTAACATTGCAGCACAACCTTTGATGATAATCACATTTGTTGTTTATGAAACTGATAACTCATAAAGAGCATTTTTGAAACTGATTACTTAGTCTTTGTGACTTAACTGGAAGTCACTATAATCAAATTTTTAGTTGTTAGACCCTGAAAGCAGCAACCAAACACCCTCATAAAGCAGTTGTCCAATGATACTCTTATAGCAACAATCCAAACACCATCTGACCACAAGAAAACAACCCTTTTATCAGCCATCCAAACACCCTCTTAAAGAAATAAAACACCTCCTTAAAGCAACCATTTAAATATCCCATGATAGTATCATTTGGTGTGTCCAAAGAATAACGTGAAGCCTGAAGATGAAGTAAAATGACATCAGATGCAATACAAGGATTGACAGTTATAGGGTGTTCGGGTTTTGGATTTACAATAAAGTTTATGACTGATAATGTAAAAATAGTGGGTGAAGAGTGTTGTTGTATAATCTGCCGCATTTTTGTTGGAAGTAGTTGGATAACGAATGGTTTTCAGAAAGATGTATAAGTGGGTGAAGAGTGTTGATGTACAATGATCTACCACTTGCCTATTCAGTTTTGCTTAGGTACGAGCTAAGATATACTGACACCTTAAGTCTCTATGTTACATTACCAAGAGGCATGGTGTATGTTAGAGTTGCAAGCGTTGTAAAACCATGCATGCATTTGTGGACGTTGAATATGGAGAAAAAGAATCATAGAGGACGGAAGTAAAGACATAGATCTTGTAAATGAATCAGTGAGTTGTTCAGCCTATGAATAGCAAGTTTAGAAAGTGAACACATTGGTGTTTACCCTCTGAATAGCAAGTTTAGAAACTCTGCATAAACATGTAAGGAGACAACTACTATACATTGATTTGTAGTATTTCTATGTGATCAAATTTGTCACTCATTTAATGTAGGAGTATTTGTATTATATAAAACGAAGCTGAACACTTTCACCTGCAATTTGGACAACTAGTGATCATCGATGGCATGAAATAAGCAAGATGAACTAAAGCACAAGTACGTCATGTTAAATATAAATGTCTCTTTAGTATATTGTTTTATAATGTCTATCTATGGGTATTTTATTTTTCTTATGGATTATTTTATGCATAATGGAAAAAATGGAACAGGAGCCATGTTGCATACTTACCCAAGTCATTAGAACCGACGCCACGACCCCCCACCAAGTACCGATTCAATCTCGCTCAACAATTATTTTATATTATAATTTCACCTCATCCTCGAAACCACCGGTCTCTTGCAACATATCTCATCACCCAATGTCGGGTCATAGACATCCTATCGGGAAGGGCAACTCCAACACTCTACCTATCCTCACCTACTTCGTCTAAATTCTCCGTCACGCCACCTAACCAAACCAACGCACCTTAGCTATTGCTCTCAAAACATATGATTTTCTCTCTTCACTAACCATTCAAATCCAAATTCACGCCCTTGCTATCAAAAGGTTAGAACAATGTCGCTTAACTCATGTAATTCGGCTGTTAACGGGATTAATTTAAATATGATAGTAAGGACAACACTCATAGACGGGCACGTGAAATGTGGGATGGTAAATGAGGCACGATCGCTTTTCAAGAATGTAATGAATCAACAAAGACCAAGAATGTTTACTTATTATTCTTTACACAATTCCATAAAGGTGCAAGTTTTCTATGTAGACAATAGTGCAATTCCTTTTTTGTAGTGGCATATGGAGTTTGGATGAATATGTATTATAATAACAAGAACGAAATTCACGAACTTAATCCTATATCTATAGGTATTGTTTTTTAGCTATTAGGTTTATTCACTAACCTTCTATTATAAGAGTTTGCATTTTGTAAAACAGTTGAAACCAATGTTTTAAAACCCGGGTCATAAATCGACCCGGTCAAGTCACTGGGTCCGGGTCAACCAGGTTTGATCCGGGTCAACGCGGGTTAGCCCGGTTTTCTAAAAAAAATATTTTTTTTTTATTTTTAATAATTAACAAAATTTGTACATAAAAACTTCCGTATATTGAAGATATAAGTTGTTTACCAACTAATATAATATGTAAAAACAAAATTCCATTGAAAATACGTAAGATTTTCATATGTCGTGATAAACACGGTAATTACCCAAACGATCACGTTGTCCAAGGAAGTAAGGTTTGCATCAGCTAGAATTAGAGGTGGCAAATCTTGCACATTTTGCTAATTATGTGTAATTTTTAACCCTTTTTTTAAAGTAGGGGGCCACTTTTTGCCCATTCACTATTATTGATGGGCTCAATAGGCACATGTAAAATATTAGATGAGCTCAATGGGCGTATGTAAAACACTAGATTGGACATTCGATGGACCTTTATATTTAATGTTTTTTAGGCTTTAAACGAGTATTGATTTTTATTCTTTTTACGTTTTTATATGTTTTTTTCCCGTTTTACAATGCGTTCGTTTAGACTACCGGTTTGGCCCGCACCCGTTTAGCCCGTCCGTCCGTTTAGCCCGCCACCTTTTTAGCCCATCACCCATTTAGCCCCCACACATGCCTACCCGACCTGCCCATTTTGCCACCTCTAGGTAGAATGTATGTTTTTGGGTTTTACATAAATTGGTTTTACACCGATAAACCTTATTACTACGAACTTTCTCAATACCTATATATTAATTTTCGGGCTAATTAGTTAAAAATGCATCTAATTTGACAATTTTTTTGCGTTTTGTGTACCCATTTTTTTCATTCCCATTAGGGTCATCAAACTTTCAAAAGTTGGTCATTTTGTGTATTTTGTCACTATTCTACCATGTAAAATGATAATTTTACCCTTCAAAATTTCAAAAAATTAAGGGTAAAATGGTCACAAAATACACAGAATGATCGTCTTTTGAAAGTTTGATGACCATAATGGAAAAGAAAAAGATAGCTACAAAAAACGCAAAAAATGTTAAGTTAAATATATTTTTAAGTCATTTACCTTTAGTTTTCTATTGTATAATGTACAAGTATTTTCATTTCATGCTTTGTCCTTTACGATTTTCAGTAAACATAATAATAATATTATACAGTTAATTCAAAAACCATAAAGATATTTAGTAATGCAATAAAGGCAAACAAACTGATAAAGATTGATACTTTCTCCGTCCCACATTAAGTGTCCACAATGATATTTTTCTTTCCCTTATTAAGTTTCTCTTACAATAAATGAAGCAATTTTTATAAATAGATTTTTACTTTTGCCCTTGGAATATATGACTCATATTTATGATGTTTTTTCTTCTTTTTAACTTTTTATATTAAATATAGGTGTAACTGTCATTTACTTAACCATTACTTGTAAGAATCTAATACCTCAAAACTTTCTATTTTTTTTAGTTTCGGACACTTAATTTGCGATGAAATGAGTACTATGCTTAAATAAAACTTTGTAGAGTATATAAAATTTTAACACAAGTATTTAGCTAAAAAATTGCAAACCGACAATTACAAGTCATGTCCGTCCATCGAACGGGCTTTGCAACTAGTATATATATATATATATATATATATATATATATATATATATATATATATATATATATATATATATATATATATATATATATATATATATATATATCTTAAGTCTTTGTCTTTTGTTCAAGTTTTAAAGTATTTCTCTTGTAATTTTGCCTAAGGTTCATAGGTTATTCAATATCACATCATTGTTCGAGACATCATACTTCAGAAGCCATTCTATAAACATTTGAGAAACGATGGCACTTTAAATCGTAAACCCAACCACTTAGTCAGAACATAATATCGAGATGGAACATCTTTAGTACAAAGTTCCCTACTAACATGATATGTTTATTACTTTCAAATGATAATTATAGTATCTTTACTTTACATAATATATACTTTATTCTCTTTAGTTTCGAAGTTGGCAAAAATTACCCTTTTAGATATAAGTTTAGCTTAATTACTCTTTTAAACCTTAAAGTATATATGTAACACCCCCAATTTCGGTCATAGAAGCGGAAGGGACATTGGGTGTTACTATCATAGTTCAATCTCATAATCATAGAAAATGGCTCAAAACGAGTTGTTTTAATAAAAACATCCATTCATTTTCATTTAAGAATAAAACTTTTCACACGGTCCCAGATAATTTAATTTTTACAAACACAATAATGATAAAAATTCTTTGAATGGATATATTTATATAAGCGGGCCAAAACATTTCAAAAATACAAGCTTCACGAAACCGCCTTCATCGAGTGCCTTCTATATGGACCTGAGATAAAACATGCTAAAAAGTCAGCAAAATTTGCCGAGTGAATCGTTAGCTTATCCAGCTCTCGGTAATTGATACACATACGAAACGAATCATCTTTTCTTCTTAGCGAAAAGAATAGGAGATCTACAAACTGACGAGCTTCGATCGAATAAAACCTCTATCAGATAGTTCTTAAAACTGCACAAATAATTTCTTCAACTCGGAAGGTGATAATAAATATGGCTCATGTGCCACAATTGCAACACTGGGAATTAGATCAATTAGGATTTCTATTTGCCTTAGAGGCGAAAACCTGGAAAATCTCCCAGATTACTTTGGAATAGTTACAAATGACTAGAGTAATTCTACTTACTTCTCTTACGATTCCTTCGACGATACTCAAGCCAGGAATAATCCACAACCTTTTTTGATATACTTACGAGCTCTAATGTACGAAAAGAATTTCTGTTTGGAATTATTTTCCCCTTCAGTGACCTCATCAACCTAGTCTTGAATTATGTGTCCCATGAGCTAATAGACCATGAAGACAGCTTCACAAATAGTAAATGGCTTAGAAGAAGTCACATCACCGCATGTATTCTTTTTCAGCCGTGAATATACTACTTGACCTTGACGGTTCGGGTTCCACAATTCTTGAACATAAAGGAGTCAACTTATGGAAACACTTGATACATCTACCAATGTTAGTTCCCTTCAGTCTCGGATTGTACAACACTTGCTCCATACTTTGGAAATACTTCAAGGACAAACTCCTCAGTTAACCGCTTCCTCACCTTAGTCCATGGTGTCCCATAAGTAACGATACCTATGGAAGCAAGTATGCCATTCCACCAAATTAATGCACGACCTTAGAGAGTAGCGATTTTAAACTGCACCTTATCCTCCTGATTAGGGTCACTGATTTGAAAGACTGACGCCAGCTTTTCAACAACTGACACAATCCTCCATCATCTTTAGTCCCTTAAGAGTCGCCGGTTTGCACTAAATGAATAAAATGTAGATATAGCCTCTAACTTCGGGCACATTTGTTCCATCCGTACCACGAACATTATCGGCTCCAGCTTCATCTCCACCGGTTCCAGATCCACCAGTTTTTAGCTTCAGCTCCAGTTCCAGATCCATCATTCATGTTGGCCATGAATTCAAGTAAAGATACAACAACTTATTCACTAATAACTTGGCGCATTCGTCCTTCAGTCATAGCTTTCATTGACTGCATGAGTCTTGTGTAACACAAATCAAATCATAATGAGTATTCATTCAATGATTGCGTTATACCACATGAATTTAAAGAGAAAATTTAGGAATCAAAAGATAGTCATTCCATTGATCACAAACTAGTACAAGTTGTATTGTCAAACATTATAGATAATCATCGTCTAATGCTATACAACTTAAAAGACTAGTCCTACTAACTGTTGTCACAATTTAGTTAGGGATTAATTAGAAGATACTACAATTGATAAACTAATCTACTAAGAGTTACTAGGTAATTCACATGGCTAAGAAGGCTCCTCGCTCCCACAAGAAGAAAATTTCTTCAGTGTTTTCCAGAGACGCTTGATATCCTCCTCAATTGGCGATTTTGGAATAGCCACAATACAACCATCTCACAATTAAGGAATTAGAGGAACAAAATCAAAGAATGAATCGAGCAAACGAATTATGAGTCAATAAGAGTTTAATCACGCAGATGCTATATGCTTAAGCCCACATATTTATGAATCATTATTTCCATGGATTGATCAAGTCCTTCCAAATAAGATTCAGAAATTTGTAGTTCAACAATTTATAATTTCCTTGTTCAAATAAATGGCCAATTTATTTCAACGATTATAAATTACTTTATTTAAGCATCGCCAGCTCAACGCAAAAGATCAAGATCGAAACAGAAACTGATTTAGCAGAAAATGATCAGTGATATGATATGGAATCCTGGTTGGCATGTGAACAACATAACAATCAATCTCAATTCCTAACAATCAATATTACCATCTTAGACAAACTTGTTTTTATCAAAACAGTATAATGTCAAAGAATAATGAAAATGCAAATTAGATTTGCTAAACGAAATGAACGAATCGATAAATCAAGAATAAGAACCAAGGAAATCAAAATCCTTGTAACCAAAAAAATATCAGCAAGAATATTAACCGTTTCATTGAATTCATGTATATCCACAACTTGATTAATCCCGGGAATAACAGGATTCATTTCAGGAATAGCTTCAGCGCTAGCATTAAAATGACTAGATTGGCTTCGTGACAATCTAGGTCGTATAAATCTTGTATAAGTATAAAATTATCATTTATAATTAAATAAATGAAAACATACCTTGTAATTCACAAGTTCAAATAATCGATAAAGATTACAACATATATGTAATCCCATATATATATATATATAAATACCTTCATTCTCGTCCATTGGCAACTCGAAGGTTTCGCTTGCAATAGTTATAGTTAAAAGATTTTAAAAATTCATTTTTGGAAAATCTTTTCGTTCTCAATAACTTGAGCTTTGATACCAATCTGTAACACCCCCAAATTTCGGTCATAACAGCGGAAGGGTCATTGGGTGTTACTATCATGGTTCAATCTCATAATCAAAGAAAACGGCTCAAAACAAGTCGTTTTAATAAAAATCCATTCATTCTCATTCAATAAAAGTACAATTTCATACACGGTCCCAGATAACTTCATGTTTACAAAACCTATTAAATGTAAAAATTATTTGAATGGATATAATTAATGAAAGCGGGCCAAAACATTTCAAATAAGCAAGCTTCACGAAACCACCTTCCTCGAGTGCCTTCTATATGGACCTGAGATAAAACATGTTAAAAAGTCAGCAAAATTTGCCGAGTGAATCTATAGAGTTCAATTTAAATAAACAGAACACAAGTATTCAAAATAACCTTCCATGGTTAATAATTCACCAAAATACCATTATGTTGTACAGACATAATTATCGGTGTCATTACATAAGCCTCGTGACATTGAACGTTAACATATATTATTTAAGCCCAACACACCTAGCCAAGTGCGTATATTTCTCTTATACAATGTATCCGATGTTTAATTACTAGTGCATCACAACACCACGCGATAGCTAGTCGCGATCGGACTGGGCGTCACCCCGATAGATCTATCCATAGCATTAACGTTACTTCGATTAACAATTCACGATTCATGGGTCTTTTAAGGCTAAACAAACTTATGTAATAACTTTCATCTAAATATATAATTAAGTTCCTTGTGTACAATTTTAAAACAATCATGAGTTTACCACAACTTATAGTTGTACCTTTCAATTTCAATAAATACTTTTCAAGTAAATAGGGTTCCCACAACTTCTCGTTGCACCCATTAATAGGGTTTCCACAACTTCTCGTTGTATCCTTTATTTTAATAAAACAAGCATGTTATCCCCCTCGCGGGTTTTATAAAACAAGTACACATGTTAAAAGCGAGGCTATAGACTAACCTTAGCCAATAGTGGTAATGAGACGATTCGCCGACGATTAGTGATGCCCGTTTAAACACGAAAACCGCAACCTACCAAATAAGGCGCGTTCGTTAATCATCGACTCAAGTATAAATCATACTTAAATAATATAAAAATCAAGATAACTAAACCAAGAAAATCCCGAAAAATTTAATAATACAAGTGTTATTACTATGCCCTTTTATTCAACACTATTCTTTTAAACACTTGCACTCTCGATATTGACCCGTCTTAAGACGCCAAGTCAACGCAAGTCAAATTATCATTTTACTTTTCTCGGACCAGTAACTAAGTCATTTATATAATGACTTAACACTTGATTAAATCACCATGTCCAATGGCGAATACTCAACTCACGCTACATAATTATTGAACTACGTGTCCAAAATACCAATCAGCATGTACACTCCAAATGTACACACCAATCTACCCTATGTACACTTGTCCGATTTCGACGAAACTTGGTCACAAACTCACATATAATATGAAGAAGACTCCGTTCAACTTTCATTCAAAAATATTACTTCTAAGACCTTCTGCCCGACACACCTTCGTGTTATAAAAACCGGACAATTTTACTCCTTTGACTTGTAAAACCATTTTGACATATCTAAACAACTTCATTTATAAAACAGACACTCGGGTTTGAAAATAGACTCATGACCTGAGATTTAGAATTTAACATCAGTTCTTGAACATTTTTAAAACTCATTCTATAGTCCTCGAGATTCGATCCAAATATCGACAACATTTTTCGGATTGTGCCGATACTCGTCTCCCGGTACACGAATACTAAAATTGTTGTAACTTCGCATTCGTTTGGAGTTGTAAGTCCTACTTTATATCAAATCGAAGCTAACGAAATTCTCTACAACCCTATCTAATTAGTTTAACAAGAATCATACAGTAAGTAACCCAAAAAATGACCTTTAAGTTACTGCCTAAAATTAACCATCTAAAACTTATACAAAACAACTTTTCAAGCAATTCTAATCATTTTTCTCATCATCCTATACCCCTAATAACCACATATGATCATCCTAACACTTGTATGAATCAAATAATTAAAAACCCAAAATCAAAATAACTTTCTTTCAAAATAATTTTACACATGATTATCATTAGATAATACATGCAAGAACATCAAATCATCACACCAACACAAGATCATATCAAAATTTAAAAACTTGTTGCATGTTGGAAAAATTTATACCAATAGAATCCCCTTTTGATTTGCAAAGTGGGTCTTGAATTATATTTAAATGGATCAAAGTAGCATTCAAGAAATTTGGGGTGTTTTGGTGTTGATGGTTGACGGCAAGAACAAGGAAGAAAAGGGGGTGGGTGGTTTTTATTTTTAAAATGATTTTGTGTGTGTGTTTGTAAGTGGAAAAATTATATATAGTAGTGGTGGAGGGGTAAATTTTACCAATTTTGCATAGTTTTGGACCAAATTGCAATTAAATAGTTTAAAAGGTAGAAAATGTAAATTGTCAATTTTTATAATATTTACGGGACTCGGGTTTCGTAAAAATACTTTTCAAAAGTTAAAACGCTACTTAAATATAATAATATAACTTCGACACGACTTAAAACGTAATTAAATCGAAAATGTCGAAAATATTAAATATCGAGACAATCGATAATAAAACATAAATTTTTGGGCATCCGTCGGTATCGCGATCATTAGTAGTTCTCGTCATTCGTTAAAACGTAAAACACGAGAAATAAAAATAAATACAATAAAATCTTTCATATGTCATTTTAAGAATATAATATCGATACCTAACGTATTCCTTGTCGGTTTTCATCTAAACGACATTTTTACGTTAAGTTTCAAACTATAACCTTCTCAGTTAGTCGATAATTTAAAATTCTCATTAAAGTAAACATGTAATACATAATAGTCGAGATTAAAATAACGACCTAAAATTGACGGATTGTCACACATTGTAACATCATAATTTCGTGATAATCGTTATGAATGCCTAATTAAACGAATTGGAAGTGTGGAATCTCAAGGTATGAAAAACTAATGGTTATACCATCTATTTTGTGTTTTGTTTTCTCCTTTCTAATATATTCTTTAATGTAGGTGAATGCTCTTCTACAAATTTTGAGCGTTAAGAATGCGGATCAGAACGTGGTCCTTCATTGTAGAAAGATGTTGGAATTAGAAATATTTGATTTCAAAATTTCCCTAAGAATGTGCTTTAAATTTCTGGACAATCCAGTGTTATATTTTGTATGACAGAGTTTGTTTATAATCAATATGGCGATTGAACGTACTGCTCGAATTTTGTTTACGCAGCTACAATCTTTTTTTTCTGTCGGACAAAGCAGACATTCATCTGAATATGGCAGTTTCGGATGGAAATTACACCGAGTAGAGACAAGTTCGTCATTCCAAGGGTGCTGTGAAATCGGAAACGATGAGTTCCCAAGCACCATTGCCAAAGGTAATTTGAGTTGTGAATACCGTAAGTCCGTAATATATTGTTACATATAGCTGCTACTAATTTGGACAACTGTGATGATTAGACAGGCTTATATATTTTTTATTTCTGTAACGCAGACGGAATGGCTTCTTATTCTACTGGACAAAAGAGAGGTTGCTCTAAAAATGTTCATGGAATAGCAGCCGATGATATAACATTCGAGTCAGTAACACCAGAGACACTCGCAGGTAGAGACCTTTAAAGCATGCTTCATATCATAACCAAGTAAGACTAAATAAATATCTTAGCCTCGTATATTAATGGCATAACACCAGCTGCAACACCTTCCCTACTCATAACATGTAAATACGACACCATCAGCACTGATTACATGCCCCTTTGCAAGTAGAAAGATATTTTGTTTATACATGCAATTATTTTTTTACATGTATTATTTAGATTTTGGTTTGTTAGTCAATGCATTCTTTTTTCAAACGTTTGATGATCTAAGAGTGTGGTTAATCTGTGACTCAAAATGTTGTATCTGATCATCAGTGCATCAAAATGTTTTTTATTTTTATTTTTCTAGATACTGTTGATTGTTTTCTTTGGTGTAGTCCAAATGGTGAACGGTGAGTGCTGTTACTAACAACACTACATAGCCTATTTGATGCGTAAAATGATTAACAGTTTATCTAAAACACAACACGTTGTGTCGTTGTAAATCTCAATTTATTAAGTTTAATTTCATATGGGATATTGTTTTTTAATTTTTTTTTCTAGTTTGTTGTGTATTATGCCATATTAGTACTTAGTGGTGTTTGCTTTAGGTAATTGATACCCTTGTAGAGAAATAAGAACGACATGATGCAACAAGAGAAGTACAAATGAAGCTTCTTGAGTTGAAATAGGTGCGGTTATATCTATACCTGCATTTACAATGTTAATTGTATATTTTTATTCGTATATTGTAGTCATATTATACCAAAAAACTAAGACAATTTGTGTTCCCCATAAGTGTGATATATTGGAGCCAGAAGTTATAGTATTTGGTAGCGTTCTGTCAAGTCTTAAGCATTTCGAGGGATTTGTGCCACTTTTGTAGTATTAACAAAATGGTGAATTTTCTGTAGATCCTAGACTGATGGGTGATTTTCTCCCTGCAGAACATGATCAAGCTCTGTTGTCAAAGTCAGTAGGAAGTGCAAATGAGTCTCATTTTCTATATTTCACATAAAATTAAAGGTGGTAGTTTTGAACCATTTACTTACAAATGAGTGAATCTGACCGATAGTGGTGTTTTGTGTAGGTCCTCTGAATGGAGAAAGAAACTTCGAAGAAGTTGTGGAGTTTGGTCCAATCAAGCGTCCTAATTTATTCTGTCCTTGGATAACTGGCAATGTTGCTACAGGCCTGCAGCACGTGTTAGCAATAATAATGATGGATTGATTTTGAGCTCTGGTGGTTTAGCCCTTTGTGACTGGTAGCTGACATAGACGCATTGGATGGCTTCCAAGGGCTTGAACCAAATCGTACCATTGAATCCAAGTCTGCTGCTTCACTATACAATGTGTGTCCTTTTGAGCCTTTTAGTTCAAACAATGTATCATTATGTACCTACCGAATCCTTTTATTATGCAAAATCTTAGTTTAATCCAACACCCTTCAAGACATGTGTTACTGCTTGCTATTTTTCTGTGTAATCATCAGTATATATTAATGCTGAATAAATTGATAAAATATAATGAGTTTTTGTAGGATAACCATCGAATTTCTGGTAAAAACGTATGACACGACACTTTATCATCAGAATTCATGGGCATAATTAAATTCATCACCATTTGGTAATCCTTAAAATTCAAGTGTATTATTGCTCTAAACTGGATCATTTTAAGATTTTCACCATCTAAAAGCTACACACATACATATTTAATTAGTCTCACTTTTAGTTTTTTGAATAATCACTCTCATGATACCTACCAGCAGTTAGGCCTTCAAGTGTTTGGATTTGCTTAAGTTCTAATATTCAGATAGTTAGTTGCTTGAGTCTTGCCAACAATTGATTATTTGAGTTCAATTCCATTATTTATAAACTGATGATGCATTTTTAAAATGTACGGTTACATAATATATTTTAAGGATAAATTTTTGCCTCCTTTGAGTTTTCGATAATCAAGAACTAATGAATCCATATATAAATAATTATTATTACCAAGCTCGCCTTGCCAAAAAATCTTCTAAAATCGGTTCCACCCGCTCACGAGATTCGCCACAACGGTGTGTAGTAGTTCAGATTCACAGCCTCAGATCAATTGTCATTCCTATGGAAGTGTTTCATTTTCTCTCATTCCTAGGCCTGAGCGACTTCTTGAAGTTGACCCGCCATTTAGCTCTGGTGATGTAGGTTATGAAAACAAATTGTTTGAGAAACCGCTAGCAAAAGAGCTAATGATTGCAGCTAGAATCATGATCAGGATGGTATATCTATACTTCTCGATGTAGACGATATTGACCTTATTTTGCTAGCAACTCAACCACAAGATGGAGGTTCACAGGCTAGGCAAAGGCAGCAGATTCTGTTGGAAGGTCTAGCTATAGCTCTTCAGCTTGTGGATCCACTTGGTGTAAGTTCAAACACTGTCTTGAGGGCTTACTCCTAATTATATATGTTGGCTTTCCCCATTAGCATGTTCAATCCATATCACGTCCAGTATGTACGAGTTTGTTCTAGATTATGTGACAATAAAAAAATTGAGAGTAGACTTCTATTTTTGAGTTACCTATTAAATCAAGATGGCCTGTATCAATGTCTCATCTTTATTTTACATGGTTTTAATATGATCTTTAGCTGCAAAGGTAGTGTCTTCTTTCATATCTTTTTTCCATCTTCTGAATCCTTTTTGCTCTATGCTAACTACAATGATTTGTCTAACATAAATATAGGAACGCATCAAAAGCAAAGTATACTTGGTGTCGAAAACCAACATATGAAAGTAGTGAGTATTCGTTTTTATGTTCAATAATAAAGGTATATTTTTGCAACAATTTAACATTGCAGCACAACCTTTGATGATAATCACATTTGTTGTTTATGAAACTGATAACTCATAAAGAGCATTTTTGAAACTGATTACTTAGTCTTTGTGACTTAACTGGAAGTCACTATAATCAAAGTTTTAGTTGTTAGACCCTGAAAGCAGCAACCAAACACCCTCATAAAGCAGTTGTCCAATCATAAACTTA
The DNA here is from genome assembly GCA_025667525.1 of Glebionis coronaria. NCBI lineage: Eukaryota > Viridiplantae > Streptophyta > Magnoliopsida > Asterales > Asteraceae > Glebionis > Glebionis coronaria. Next base: position 337,723 of record JANFOE010000717.1, on the reverse strand, counting down.
TAGCAACAATCCAAACACCATCTGACCACAAGAAAACAACCCTTTTATCAGCCATCCAAACACCCTCTTAAAGAAATAAAACACCTCCTTAAAGCAACCATTTAAATATCCCATGATAGTATCATTTGGTGTGTCCAAAGAATAACGTGAAGCCTGAAGATGAAGTAAAATGACATCAGATGCAATACAAGGATTGACAGTTATAGGGTGTTCGGGTTTTGGATTTACAATAAAGTTTATGACTGATAATGTAAAAATAGTGGGTGAAGAGTGTTGTTGTATAATCTGCCGCATTTTTGTTGGAAGTAGTTGGATAACGAATGGTTTTCAGAAAGATGTATAAGTGGGTGAAGAGTGTTGATGCACAATGATCTACCACTTGCCTATTCAGTTTTGCTTAGGTACGAGCTAAGATATACTGACACCTTAAGTCTCTATGTTACATTACCAAGAGGCATGGTGTATGTTAGAGTTGCAAGCGTTGTAAAACCATGCCTGCATTTGTGGACGTTGAATATGGAGAAAAAGAATCATAGAGGACGGAAGTAAAGACATAGATCTTGTAAATGAATCAGTGAGTTGTTCAGCCTATGAATAGCAAGTTTAGAAAGTGAACACATTGGTGTTTACCCTCTGAATAGCAAGTTTAGAAACTCTACATAAACATGTAAGGAGACAACTACTATACATTGATTTGTAGTATTTCTATGTGATCAAATTTGTCACTCATTTAATGTAGGAGTATTTGTATTATATAAAACGAAGCTGAACACTTTCACCTGCAATTTGGACAACTAGTGATCATCGATGGCATGAAATAAGCAAGATGAACTAAAGCACAAGTACGTCATGTTAAATATAAATGTCTCTTTAGTATATTGTTTTATAATGTCTATCTATGGGTATTTTATTTTTCTTATGGATTATTTTATGCATAATGGAAAAAATGGAACAGGAGCCATGTTGCATACTTACCCAAGCCATTAGAACCGACGCCACGACCCCCCACCAAGTACCGATTCAATCTCGCTCAACAATTATTTTATATTATAATTTCACCTCATCCTCGAAACCACCGGTCTCTTGCAACATATCTCATCACCCAATGTCGGGTCATAGATATCCTATCGGGAAGGGCAACTCCAACACTCTACCTATCCTCACCTACTTCGTCTAAATTCTCCGTCACGCCACCTAACCAAACCAACGCACCTTAGCTATTGCTCTCAAAACATATGATTTTCTCTCTTCACTAACCATTCAAATCCAAATTCACGCCCTTGCTATCAAAAGGTTAGAACAATGTCGCTTAACTCATGTAATTCGGCTGTTAACGGGATTAATTTAAATATGATAGTAAGGACAACACTCATAGACGGGCACGTGAAATGTGGGATGGTAAATGAGGCACGATCGCTTTTCAAGAATGTAATGAATCAACAAAGACCAAGAATGTTTACTTATTATTCTTTACACAATTCCATAAAGGCGCAAGTTTTCTATGTAGACAATAGTGCAATTCCTTTTTTGTAGTGGCATATGGAGTTTGGATGAATATGTATTATAATAACAAGAACGAAATTCACGAACTTAATCCTATATCTATAGGTATTGTTTTTTAGCTATTAGGTTTATTCACTAACCTTCTATTATAAGAGTTTGCATTTTGTAAAACAGTTGAAACCAATGTTTTAAAACCCGGGTCATAAATCGACCCGGTCAAGTTACTGGGTCCGGGTCAACCAGGTTTGATCCGGGTCAACGCGGGTTAGCCCGGTTTTCTAAAAAAAATATTTTTTTTTTATTTTTAATAATTAACAAAATTTGTACATAAAAACTTCCGTATATTGAAGATATAAGTTGTTTACTGATAGTTGTAAATTCACACTTGTTTAGGAAAACAAGGTAAAAGCGGTAAGTATTAACGAGTGGTTTAGGAAAACCACAAGTTATGACCCTTGATAGGGATCGTTCTCTCGAGGAGGCTCGTGTGTTGTGTAATGAATTGATTTGATTGATTTGTTTTTGATTATTAACAAGAAGAAAAGAAGAGAAAATGACGAAGACGAAAAAAAATAGAAAAATAAGGCAAAAACACTACTAGAAAGTTACGACGTAGAAACGTAAAAAAAAACACAAAATTTAAAATTAATTCTAAAAATTACCAAAAATTTACCAAGACTCAAAAATAATAAACTAAGAGTTTACCAATTATCAAAACTTTTTCAAACCTTTTAAATAATTAAATATTCAATTTTTAAATGCTAATTAAAGCCCTAAAAATCAAATAAATTATCAAAAAGCCCAAATAAAGATTTTTTAATTGATAAACCTCTAAAATGACCTAAAATGATTAAAAACTATTTTTAGAAATTTTAAAACAAATAAAAACTATTTAAAATGATTTAAAAACTATTAAAACTTAAAATAATTATAAAAATTAATCTAAAAGTGACAAAATTATTCTAAAAGTTGATAAATTCCTATTTTAGTGTATTTAACCTAAGAAAAATGTAAAAAGTTGGAAAAAGTGAAATTTTAAAAATAATAATAAAATAATATTAAAATAATATTAAAAATCCAAAAATTATAAAAAATTCTAAAAACTTGCAAACTAGTTTATTTTAACCTAAATAATCAGAAAATGGAAGTGAAATTACCAAAATACCCCTAATGGGCCCTCAAATGGGCCAAATCCAAAAACAGTCAACTCAAATGTCAAACGCTGATAAGCTATAATCAAACGCTGACAGGAACAAAGTAGGCGCTGACAGACTTAATGAAGTGCAATGACTAGTTTTTCACCCTGCTGGTCAAGGTTTGAGTGCAAACCTTGTGAATCAAAGCTTACCAGTTGGGTAAACTTGATGTATTTTGGCATAAATAAGCCAATAAGCCAGTGAGCTTATAAGCTATGAACAAAGTAATCCAAATACCCAAATATCCTCACAAGCAGCAAACAAATAAGAACCATGCAGCAATACAACAATCCTAAATGCTAGAAATAACAATGCAACAAGAATTAAACACTGAGTCAAAGAAAATAACAAAATCAAAGCACAAAAAGTTACTGATGAACAAAGAACATAAGCAGAAACAAGTTTGCTGATATACTTGACACTTGATCCAATTTCAAGCCTCAAATCCCTCTACCCTGGTGTGATTAGCTATGATTTAGCACTTGTTACCCTTAACCTATGCTTAGATCTAGGTGTCCTCAAAATCCTAGCCAATTTTACCAAGTTATGAAGATTTTAGAGCCAATCTATGAATCAACGTGTTTAAGCCTACAAAACCTGCAAACAGATGCACAAATACTCCCAAGTAGCAGATACCAATACTTGCATACAACACACAAGCACTTAACAAACGCTGACAAGTTTAAATCAAACGCTGACAGGAACAAATCAGACGTTGACAGACTTATGAAGTAATCCCAAACAACCCTTTAAACTTGAAAACCAAACTTTTTTCAAACCAAATCCTTTGAAAACTCACTCAAACTGATTAAAAACAGATCTAGCATGCATATATCATCCTAATGACTAAAATCCAACAACTTAAACAAACATTCAACACTTTTCACAAAAAATCATGCATAGCATATATTTTTCAGAAACACTAAAAATGAAAAGGGGTTTTACCTTGAGGGACTTACATCCAAGTCCCTCAGTGGTTGAATAACCACCTCCTACAAACTGGGGTTTGTGCTGAACCTTTAACAGCAACAATCCTTCAACAAGTAAACCTGCAAAATAAAGATGAACACAAGAACAATACCAACGGATTTTTCTTAAAACTTCTTCCAAAAACTTCAAACCACTTGAACTTAACACGTTTTAAACAAAGCCTTTACACTCAGAAAATCAAAGTTTTGGTCCACTTTCACTTTCCAAAACCCTTACTTTCTGAATTCAAGATTTCTTTAAAACCCTTTGAAAAATGAAACTTCAAACACACAATTCTTTCTTAAATTTAAAATGGAACTCAGCTTAAGCTTTTAACACAACACACAACTTTTAAAAAACATAAAAAGGAATTACACTTGATTAACACAAACACCAAACTTTTATTTTCTTAAAAAGGGATTACAAGTGCAGAAGCTTAAAAACTAGAACAAGAGTGAATGAACAGGCTCATCCTCTTTAAATACTGCTAAAAGACTATTCTAGAATCTCAAAACCCTAAACATTGGATTGCCTAAAGTGCCCTTAAGTCTTTGACTGAAAATGGGTCAAATTTGTGCTCCCATGTGATCTTGTTGGTGTCCATGTGATATGACAGCTTGAAAAATTGATCTTAGCCATTGAATACTCCTTGGGGACCAAGTTGAACAATCTTGGTCGCTAAAATGGTCGGGTGTAGGGTTTGAGGGAAAGGGACGGGGCAGGGGAGGGTCCTACCCTCACATGGGTGTGTCCAAGGTCACATTTTTTGTGTGGGATCAAGTGAGGGAGTGCTTAATTTGTTATCTGGAAGGTTTGAACCAAAAACCCTTTGGTTTGTTCTCAATTGGACCTGGTGATAATTAGGGTTTAAGTGGGGGATTAAGGGGTTTTAATCTGTTTTTGGTAAAAAGGATTTTAAATGAAGTGTTTGGGAGGGAAATTAAATGGGGTGTTGACCAGTTTAATATTTAAACCGGGTTGGACATGGGTGGGTGGACGGGTTTGGGTAGGGTATTGGGTAAGTGGGTGGATTATGATGAGGTGGCAATGTCTGGTTGGTGGGAGGAGTTTAATTAGTTGGCAGTTTGAGTCCCCAAGCTATTCACTTTCTTTCATGTTGTTATAAATCCCATCAGCGCTTGTTTTTCACATGACAACTTTGGCCAAGTTGTCAAATATGGCACAAATTGTTCCAAAAACTTTTCCAAGGGTATTTGATGTATATTCTTGATTCTTGATGGACTGATCTTGTACAATCTTCAAATAATAAGGACCATACTTGTACAATTGATAATTTGGAGGGTCAATTGTGACAAGTTCTTCAAAGATGAGGGGCCATTCTTGCCAATTCTTCAAACTTCAAGGGTCTTTTTGCAAAATTCCAACTTGGGCCCGGTTCATTGTGCGGCTTCGTTTCCCGTGTTCGTTTTTGATTGATTCTTGTGATCTTTTGCCAATTCCTCAATATCCGTACCTAAAAATACACAAGTAACAAACACGAGCATATATTTGGCATATTTTATGATATTTAATGCAATTTAAGCCCAATTTGGATGATGAGACCATGTATAAAAGCAGTCTCATCACTCCCCCATACTAAACCATTGCCGTGCCCTCACGCAATGCTAGAATAAAGTATCAAAGCATCTCCAAAATTTAATTTTATTCACTTTATTGAAATGATAAACTACCTATACTAATACTATTACTACGACTTGTGTTTTAGACATAATGTATGATTTTCATCGCAAAATGGGACGTTTAGGTTCATAGAATAAGAACACGTGAATGCTTCGTTAGAAATAATTTCGTCATCCTCGATTTTCACTCTAATTCCATGCTAAGCGTGCAACGAGATCATTGTCATTATAAGTTAGTAATTCTAACACTACTCATATGCCCTAATCACGTACTTATTCTCCCATTATTCCTAAGTTGTATCTCTTATATTTTATTATGTCTTAATGATCACGAGGATACATTGTTGACTTATGCGATAATAGAGATTTAGGTCTAAAAATAGAGTCCTAACGGTGTAACTAAGACCATCAAATCAATAACCCCTCCTAATAGACAACGATGTTAAAAAATTAAGTTGACAAGAAGAATCGATAAACACGGTTTTATAACGGTTTTGAACATGAGACTTATTACCAAGACTTTTATACGCCCCCTAACGGAAGGGCCTTATTATCTTTGGTTTACCTCCATCTTTTATTCAACTTCGCCATGAAGCTTTTATTATGACTTCGGTCTTGCCTTGCCTTTTATTATCCGCCATCATCGGTGGTTTTATTAGCCAAAGACGTATATCCTCACGCTAAAGCGAATTTTGGATCTTTAAAGCTTCGAAGATTAAGGCTTGATTCACTTTCAATTTTTGCATAGATTTTAGGCCTTTTGGGGCTTCAAATTGTTTGCTTGATTTAGGTGAGCACTTGAAATCTTATTATTGGGTGAAGCTTTCGATTATTCGGGTGCCAATACTTCAAAACCGTGACGCTGGCGATACCTTAATGTCTTCCCAATTTAATTACACGGAAGCTACTAGAAAAGACTAGAAACCCAACAATCAAAACTAAACCGCTAAATCAATATTTATTAAGCAAAAATATTTACATGCGAAGGGAGAATAAGCAAACAACGAGAACACATGAGTTTTTGAAAGGATACGAGTATTCTACGTTTAGCATAGTAACTTATAATTAACTCTATCATTTCTCGTCCTCATTTAAGAGACTTAGCCTAATGTGTAGTTAAGGAATCAAAGCTAAGTGCTCAACACGCACGGTCGAGTCAAAAATTACTCTTATTCTCGCCATCGGAAAATCTACATTCGTGTCTTCAAACACTTATGAAACATAAGAAAAATTTTAAAATTTGGCCATTTTTAGCCTTATTTTGCAACAAAACGATAACAAAACGGTAAACTTTGGAAAGCGTGAAGGTTTGGCAAGGCAAGTATCTATTCACCCCCCATACTAAAGTTAAACATTGTCCTCAATGTTTCGAGTCTAGGGGTGCAAACACCCCCATACTAGAGACGTAGTCGAATGCCTAATCTAGCATGGAAAGGGTGTAACCATTAAGTAATAGCCGTTTATGAAGTGTGCTATAAACCTAAGGTTAGAACATAAAAGGATATATCATATGGATATTGGGAAAGGCCTCCAAAGCAAACGATCGAGTGCTCCCATGAAACGAACACGAGAGGCTCCAATCGTGAAGATCATGATCTAAAAACCACAATGCACAAACAATCACGGAACAAAAGTTGGAAGAGCACAAATCCCCTCACATTAAACTACATTAGAAAGCAATAATATGTACATGGATAAGCATGGGTCTCCCCCATGAGGCACCTTGTTTTTGATAACCGAGTCAAAAGCTCGACTCGAATCCCCATAAATGTGATCATTTAGGGATAATCATGGTTTGGTCAATTTTTGGTGGGGCTTACATGATAAACAAGGCCCAAAAGCACGTGGAGTACTTTAAAAAATCCGATAAACGTATACCGGGGTCAAAGATAGCGTCCTCGTTTTCGGATGAAAGACGAAACAACGCTTCTTCAACACAAATCCCAATGGGATAGAAGGAAATAGGAGAGAAGAAATAGAAGGGTGGGACAATGGGTAAGTCAAAACATTGAGCTACTCGAGGTAGACTCGCACCAATCAAATGAAAAGATTTTCCATTTATTGCATCGGTGGAAGACCGAGATTTCCCTATAAAAGAAATTCCAGGATCAAATATCTCGTCCTCGGTGGAGAAAGGGAAGGGAACATAAGGGGATTCCCCCACACTAAGTCCAAACAAAGCCTCGTCAAAAGGAGAAGACGAGCTTGTAGTGCTCAAATCACGTGGTGATGACGGAGTTAGAGTTGTAGAAAAATCTTTTAAATTAAATTCAAAATCTTTTCCTTTTTCATCTTTAAAACTCTCCTTGTGAAAACCCGATTTAATTATGTCGAAAATATTCGGTGTTTCTAAGACGATGTTAGTCACACTAAAAATTCTCACATTTTGAAATCTTTTTAGTTTAGGTGGTGGCAAGTTTTCAAATCTTTTGTCAACAAAGAAAACCTCCCCATCGGGATCAACGTATTCATCATCCGAAGATTCACTCGAGATTGGAATCATAGGCTTAACACTCTTAACCTCCATCGGCGGAGGGGACGGAACTTTATTTTTTTCAACAACTCCTAAAACTCTATTTGAAATCTTTTGACAAATGTTTTTGATGGGATTGACATTGTACAAAGATGTGATGGAATAAACATGAGAAAGAGTGGAGTTTTGGGTTGCATTAATGACGAGTTCTTCCTCATTGAAACGAAGAGTGATTTTTCTTGCATGCATATCGATAAGTGCTCTCGAGGTATCCAAAAAAGATCGACCTAAAATTAACGGAACTTTAGGATCGATGGGAATATCAACAACAATAAAGTCTACAGGGTAGTAGAACTTTCCAACTTTCACAAAGACGTCCTCGGCAACTCCACAAGCTAGAATCGTAGAATGATCGGCCATCTCGATTGACATTCTTGAAGGAGTGAGATTTGGAAGATTGAGCGATTTAAAAATCTCAAGAGGCATCAAATTAATACTAGCACCAAGATCGGCCAAGGCGTAGCATTCTTCCATGTCTTGGATAGCACATGGGATTAAAAACTTTCCAGGATCACCGACTTTTTGAGGTATGCGGCTTAGAAAAACCGATGAACAACTAGACGATTTTTGCAATTTCTCTTTGTTATTCAACATACTTTTGAAGTTCGCGGCAAATCGAGGCATCATGACTAAGGCGTCGGCAAAACTTATATTAAAATGCAAGTCACGAAACATTTTCATAAAGAGTTCAAATTGATAATTATTTCGTTCTTGTGCCTTTTCCTTGTTTCGTCTTGATGGGTAGGGTAAAGGTGGTGTGGGTTGGGGCAAATTAGGCATAGGCATCGGCCTTGGAATCTCGGGTTCCATGGTTGGTATTGGTTCAACCGTAGGTGTGGTTTGAGCGGTACTTCGTGGGCTTGTAATTTGCTCCTTTTCAACCACAACCTCGGGTTCTTTCTCTTTTTCCTTCTCCATAGAAGTACTTGGACGAGAAATGGGTTCTTTGAAAGTTTTACCACTACGAGTGGCAACAACCTTCAATTCTCCTTTCGGGTTCACGATGGTATCACTAGGAAGACCACCCGAAGAAGAGGGCTTACACATGATAGCTTCAAACATTTTAGCCATTCGGTCCTCAAATTTAGATTGCCTAGCATCCGCTTTTAACAATTCTTGCTTAATCTCATGTTGTCCTTGCTCCATTTTTTGTTGATTTTGTTGGAGTCGTGTGACATTTCCTTCCATTTTATTAGCATGAGTTTTAAGTTTATTAGCAAGTTCGTTTTTAAGCTCGTTTTTCAACTCGGATCTTAAGCTAACCATCTCACGTTGCATATTGTCAAACTTAGCATCATTAGCCTTAGCATAACTCAAAAACTCTCCTTGAAGATTTTTGGTGTGATCGTTTTGAAAACCTTGGGCATTGTTTTGAAAATCACGGTTTTGGTTTTGGTTTGAAATTTGCCCATTTCCACTTTGGTAATTACCTTTGTTATAATTCCTTTGATTTCCTTGGTAATTTCCACCTTGGTTGTTGTTGCGATAATTATTAGCATTTTGATTGGGTGGAGCTTGATTTGAACGAGAACCTTGACCGATTTGGTTGTAAGTTCCCGTGGCTACAAAAGCATTCGAAGTGTTACCATCCGCGGTAATGCACTCGGAAAGATCATGAGCTCCCCCACACGACAAACAACTTTTAGAAACCGCTTTAACCGAAGCGGAATTGGAAGCTTCTTGAGCCTTCCAATGGGACATAAGGTTAGCAAATCTATCGAAAAATCGGTTTTCTTCATTTGCTTCATCATGTAATGCATTGATACTTTGAGACGATGATGAGCCCCTTTTGGCAACACTCGGTGTGTGACGAGGGCTATAAACCTTAGACCTATTCTCGATTATGACCAAAGCTTCTTCAACCGTTTTACACAAAAAATTACCACCCGCGGCGGCATTCAAATAATCTCTTTCATGATCGTTAAGTCCATTGTAAAACGTGTCGATTTGGTGCAAATCGGAAAAACCGTGATGAGGACATTCATGTAACATCTCCTTAAACCTATTCCAAGCCGTAGAAAAACTTTCATTTGATTCTTGTGAAAATTTAGAAATCTCGTTTTTCAAATGCGTAGTCTTAGAGGGCGGAAAAAATTGGTTCACGAATTTTGAAACGAGATCCTTCCACGTCAATATAGAATTGGGTGGCTCTTTCTCTAACCAAATTTTAGCGGGCCCCGCTAAAGAATACGGAAATAACATCATCTTAATCGAGTCATTCGAGACATCCTTAAATTTGCACGTGGCGGTAAGACGATTAAATTGGCGGATATGGTTGTGAGGATTGTCCTTCTCATCACCACGGAATTTTTTGTTTTGGATCATCGACAACAAACCCGTTTTCACCTCAAAATTCTCCGCAAGGATTGCGGGAATCACAATAGCTTCTCTATAACCCTCGGTGGGTGCTTGAAGTAACTCCATCATAGTTCGATTCGCCATGGTTGGTTCTTCTCGTACAATGGGTTCGTCAATAGGAGACTCCTCACTAGAATGAGTTGGAGTGGGAGTTTTGTTCTTTCGTTTACGTGCACGTTTTGCTTGATTACAAGTGAGCATAAACGTCACGTACAACGTGGAGACGAGCAAAGAAGATTCTTTTTGGTATTTTGTGTTTTTTCAATTTTTTTTTTTTTTTTTTTTTTTTTTTTTGGTTTTTGATTGTATTAACCTTTTGGAAATTGGTGAATATATTAAGTAGACAAGAAGTCCACAAATCTCCTCCTCAATCAAATCTCTTGATTAAAAAGGCCTCAAGGAATGAAAACGATCACGTGGAGTGAACGCCTTCGATGACTTTAGAACGATGGTGGAACACCATATCGTTCAAGAGGGTTTAATCAATATGAAACCAAGAAAATATATATGATATGTAGTAATACTTTGGGCGGCAAAACCCTCGATTCACTTTCAAAATCAAATACGCACAAGCAAGCGGAGGAAACGAGGCGGCGCGAAGCACTTAAGAGCCTTTTTCCTTTAGGTCGTGAAATACAACCGCCTTATACCCACCTTATAGTTTGTATTGTCAAGATTAAGCTTCACGAAAGTATTTATCTATTTTTTGCCTTTTTCTTTGGTTTGAGATTCGAATACAATGATCGAGTGATGAAATCCCGAATCAAGGTTGTGATTGCTCACGTATTTGGAGTACTTGTGTATTTATTGTTCTACGTATACAATATAGTAATAGTATTCACACAAAAACCGAAAAACGATAATACGTATTAATAGAGTGCTATTAATACAAATACTATTATGGCTAATATAAAAAAACAACAATGTTCAATCAAAACACAACACGCCTCCCCGGCAGCGGCGCCAAAAATGATAGTTGTAAATTCACACTTGTTTAGGAAAACAAGGTAAAAGCGGTAATTATTAACGAGTGGTTTAGGAAAACCACAAGTTATGACCCTTGATAGGGATCGTTCTCTCGAGGAGGCTCGTGTGTTGTGTAATGAATTGATTTGATTGATTTGTTTTTGATTATTAACAAGAAGAAAAGAAGAGAAAATGACGAAGACGAAAAAAAATAGAAAAATAAGGCAAAAACACTACTAGAAAGTTACGACGTAGAAACGTAAAAAAAACACAAAATTTAAAATTAATTCTAAAAATTACCAAAAATTTACCAAGACTCAAAAATAATAAACTAAGAGTTTACCAACTATCAAAACTTTTTCAAACCTTTTAAATAATTAAATATTCAATTTTTAAATGCTAATTAAAGCCCTAAAAATCAAATAAATTATCAAAAAGCCCAAATAAAGATTTTTTAATTGATAAACCTCTAAAATGACCTAAAATGATTAAAAACTATTTTTAGAAATTTTAAAACTAATAAAAACTATTTAAAATGATTTAAAAACTATTAAAACTTAAAATAATTATAAAAATTAATCTAAAAGTGATAAAATTATTCTAAAAGTTGATAAATTCCTAGTTTAGTGTATTTAACCTAAGAAAAATGTAAAAAGTTGGAAAAAGTGAAATTTTAAAAATAATAATAAAATAATATTAAAATAATATTAAAAATCCAAAAATTATAAAAAATTCTAAAAACTTGCAAACTAGTTTATTTTAACCTAAATAATCAGAAAATGAAAGTGAAATTACCAAAATACCCCTAATGGGCCCTCAAATGGGCCAAATCCAAAAACAGTCAACTCAAATGTCAAACGCTGATAAGCTATAATCAAACGCTGACAGGAACAAAGTAGGCGCTGACAGACTTAATGAAGTGCAATGACTAGTTTTTCACCCTGCTGGTCAAGGTTTGAGTGCAAACCTTGTGAATCAAAGCTTACCAGTTGGGTAAACTTGATGTATTTTGGCATAAATAAGCCAATAAGCCGGTGAGATTATAAGCTATGAACAAAGTAATCCAAATACCCAAATATCCTCACAAGCAGCAAACAAATAAGAACCATGCAGCAATACAACAATCCTAAATGTTAGAAATAACAATGCAACAAGAATTAAACACTGAGTCAAAGAAAATAACAAAATCAAAGCACAAAAAGTTACTGATGAACAAAGAACATAAGCAGAAACAAGTTTGCTGATATACTTGACACTTGATCCAATTTCAAGCCTCAAATCCCTCTACCCTGGTGTGATAGCTATGATTTAGCACTTGTTACCCTTAACCTATGCTTAGATCTAGGTGTCCTCAAAATCCTAGCCAATTTTACCAAGTTATGAAGATTTTAGAGCCAATCTATGAATCAACGTGTTTAAGCCTACAAAACCTGCAAACAGATGCACAAATACTCCCAAGTAGCAGATACCAATACTTGCATACAACACACAAGCACTTAACAAACGCTGACAAGTTTAAATCAAACGCTAACAGGAACAAATCAGACGTTGACAGACTTATGCAGTAATCCCAAACAACCCTTTAAACTTGAAAACCAAACTTTTTTCAAACCAAATCCTTTGAAAACTCACTCAAACTGATTAAAAACAGATCTAGCATGCATATATCATCCTAATGACTAAAATCCAACAGCTTAAACAAACATTCAACACATTTCACAAAAAATCATGCATAGCATATATTTTTCAGAAACACTAAAAATGAAAAGGGGTTTTACCTTGAGGGACTTACATCCAAGTCCCTCAGTGGTTGAATAACCACCTCCTACAAACTGGGGTTTGTGCTGAACCTTTAACAGCAACAATCCTTCAACAAGTAAACCTGCAAAATAAAGATGAACACAAGAACAATACCAACGGATTTTTCTTAAAACTTCTTCCAAAAACTTCAAACCACTTGAACTTAACACGTTTTAAACAAAGCCTTTACACTCAGAAAATCAAAGTTTTGGTCCACTTTCACTTTCCAAAACCCTTACTTTCTGAATTCAAGATTTCTTTAAAACCCTTTGAAAAATGAAACTTCAAACACACAATTCTTTCTCAAATTTAAAATGGAACTCAGCTTAAGCTTTTAACACAACACATAACTTTTAAAAAACATAAAAAGGAATTACACTTGATTAACACAAACACCAAACTTTTATTTTCTTAAAAAGGGATTACAAGTGCAAAAGCTTAAAAACTGGAACAAGAGTGAATGAACAGGCTCATCCTCTTTAAATACTGCTAAAAGACTATTCTAGAATCTCAAAACCCTAAATATTGGATTGCCTAAAGTGCCCTTGAGTCTTTGACTGAAAATGGGTCAAATTTATGCTCCCATGTGATCTTGTTGGTGTCCATGTGATATGACAGCTTGAAAAATTGATCTTAGCCATTGAATACTCCTTGGGGACCAAGTTGAACAATCTTGGTCGCTAAAATGGTCGGGTGTAGGGTTTGAGGGAAAGGGACGGGGCAGGGGAGGGTCCTACCCTCACATGGGTGTGTCCAAGGTCACATTTTTTGTGTGGGATCAAGTGAGGGAGTGCTTAATTTGTTATCTGGAAGGTTTGAACCAAAAACCCTTTGGTTTGTTCTCAATTGGACCTGGTGATAATTAGGGTTTAAGTGGGGGATTAAGGGGTTTTAATCTGTTTTTGGTAAAAAGGATTTTAAATGAAGTGTTTGGGAGGGAAATTAAATGGGGTGTTGACCAGTTTAATATTTAAACCGGGTTGGACATGGGTGGGTGGACGGGTTTGGGTAGGGTATTGGGTAAGTGGGTGGATTATGATGAGGTGGCAATGTCTGGTTGGTGGGAGGAGTTTGATTAGTTGGCAGTTTGAGTCCCCAAGCTATTCACTTTCTTTCATGTTGTTATAAATCCCATCAGCGCTTGTTTTTCACATGACAACTTTGGCCAAGTTGTCAAATATGGCACAAATTGTTCCAAAAACTTTTCCAAGGGTATTTGATGTATATTCTTGATTCTTGATGGACTGATCTTGTACAATCTTCAAATAATAAGGACCATACTTGTACAATTGATAATTTGGAGGGTCAATTGTGACAAGTTCTTCAAAGATGAGGGGCCATTCTTGCCAATTCTTCAAACTTCAAGGGTCTTTTTGCAAAATTCCAACTTGGGCCCGGTTCATTGTGCGGCTTCGTTTCCCGTGTTCGTTTTTGATTGATTCTTGTGATCTTTTGTCAATTCCTCAATATCCGTACCTAAAAATACACAAGTAACAAACACGAGCATATATTTGGCATATTTTATGATATTTAATGCAATTTAAGCCCGATTTGGACGATGAGACCATGTATAAAAGCAGTCTCATCATTTACCAACTAATATAATATGTAAAAACAAAATTCCATTGAAAATACGTAAGATTTTCATATGTCGTGATAAACACGGTAATTACCCAAACGATCACGTTGTCCAAGGAAGTAAGGTTTGCATCAGCTAGAATTAGAGGTGGCAAATCTTGCACATTTTGCTAATTATGTGCAATTTTTAACCCTTTTTTTAAAGTAGGGGGCCACTTTTTGCCCATTCACTATTATTGATGGGCTCAATAGGAACATGTAAAACATTAGATGAGCTCAATGGGCGTATGTAAAACACTAGATTGGACATTCGATGGACCTTTATATTTAATGTTTTTTAGGCTTTAAACGAGTATTGATTTTTATTCTTTTTACGTTTTTATATGTTTTTTTCCCGTTTTACAATGCCTTCGTTTAGCCTACCGGTTTGGCCCGCACCCGTTTAGCCCGTCCGTCCGTTTAGCCCGCCACCTTTTTAGCCCATCACCCATTTAGCCCCCACACATGCCTACCCGACCTGCCCATTTTGCCACCTCTAGCTAGAATGTATGTTTTTGGGTTTTACACAAATTGGTTTTACACCGATAAACCTTATTACTACGAACTTTCTCAATACCTATATATTAATTTTCGGGCTAATTAGTTAAAAATGCATCTAATTTGACAATTTTTTTGCGTTTTGTGTACCCATTTTTTTCATTCCCATTAGGGTCATCAAACTTTCAAAAGTTGGTCATTTTGTGTATTTTGTCACTATTCTACCATGTAAAATGATAATTTTACCCTTCAAAATTTCAAAAAATTAAGGGTAAAATGGTCACAAAATACACAGAATGATCGTCTTTTGAAAGTTTGATGACCATAATGGAAAAGAAAAAGATAGCTACAAAAAACGCAACAAATGTTAAGTTAAATATATTTTTAAGTCATTTACCTTTAGTTTTCTATTGTATAATGTACAAGTATTTTCATTTCATGCTTTGTCCTTTACGATTTTCAGTAAACATAATAATAATATTATACAGTTAATTCAAAAACCATAAAGATATTTAGTAATGCAATAAAGGCAAACAAACTGATAAAGATTGATACTTTCTCCGTCCCACATTAAGTGTCCACAATGATATTTTTCTTTCCCTTATTAAGTTTCTCTTACAATAAATGAAGCAATTTTTATAAATAGATTTTTACTTTTGCCCTTGGAATATATGACTCATATTTATGATGTTTTTTCTTCTTTTTAACTTTTTATATTAAATATAGGTTTAATTGTCATTTACTTAACCATTACTTGTAAGAATCTAATACCTCAAAACTTTCTATTTTTTTTAGTTTCTGACACTTAATTTGCGATGAAATGAGTACTATGCTTAAATAAAACTTTGTAGAGTATATAAAATTTTAACACAAGTATTTAGCTAAAAAATTGCAAACGACAATTACAAGTCATGTCCGTCCATCGGACGGGCTTTGCAACTAGCATATATATATATATATATATATATATATATATATATATATATATATATATATATATATATATATATATATATATATATATATATATATATATATATATATATATATATATATATATATATATATATATATATATATATATATATATATATATATGTATATATATATATATATATATATATATATATATATATCTTAAGTCTTTGTCTTTTGTTCAAGTTTTAAAGTATTTCTCTTGTAATTTTGCCTAAGGTTCATAGGTTATTCAATATCACATCATTGTTCGAGACATCATACTTCAGAAGCCATTCTATAAACATTTGAGAAACGATGGCACTTTAAATCGTAAACCCAACCACTTAGTCAGAACATAATATCGAGATGGAACATCTTTAGTACAAAGTTCCCTACTAACATGATATGTTTATTACTTTCAAATGATAATTATAGTATCTTTACTTTACATAATATATACTTTATTCTCTTTAGTTTTGAAGTTGGCAAAAATTACCCTTTTAGATATAAGTTTAGCTTAATTACACTTTTAAACCTTAAAGTATATATGTAACACCCCCAATTTCGGTCATAGAAGCGGAAGGGACATTGCGTGTTACTATCATGGTTCAATCTCATAATCATAGAAAACGGCTCAAAACGAGTTGTTTTAATAAAAACATCCATTCATTTTCATTTAAGAATAAAACTTTTCACACGGTCCCAGATAATTTAATTTTTACAAACACAATAATGATAAAAATTCTTTGAATGGATATTATTTATATAAGCGGGCCAAAACATTTCAAATATACAAGCTTCACGAAACCGCCTTCATCGAGTGCCTTCTATATGGACCTGAGATAAAACATGCTAAAAAGTCAGCAAAATTTGCCGAGTGAATCTATAGAGTTTTAATTAAAATAAAGAGAACACAAATATTCAAAATAACCTTTGATGGTTAATAATTCATCGAAAGACAATTATGTTGTACGGACATAATTATCGGTGTCATTACATAAGCCTCGTGACATTGAACGTTAACATATATTATTTCAGCCAAACACACCTAGCCAAGTGCGTATATTTCTCTATTACAATGCATCCGATGTTTCATTACTAGTGCATCACGGCACCACGCGATAGCTAGTCGCGACCGGACTGGGCGTCACCCCGATAGATCTATCCATAGTACAGCGTTCTTTCGATAAACAATTCACGATTCATGGGTCTTTTAAAGGCTAAAGCAAACTTATGTAATAACTATCATCTAAGAATTATATTCAGGTTCCTTGTGTTCTATTTTAAAACAATTATGGGTTTACCACAGCTTCTGGTTGCACCCATTCATGGGTTTACAACAACTCTTGGTGTACCCTTTACTTTTAATAATTACTTTTCAAGTGAAATAGATCTTTCACAACTTTTAGTTGCACCATTTAAATGGTTTACCGCAACTTATAGTTGTACTCTTTATTTTTAATAAAACAAGCATGTTATCCCCCTCGCGGGTTTTATAAAACAATTAAAGAATTTAAAAGCGAGGCTATAGACTCACCTTAGCATTTATAGTAGTTGAAGACGATCGCCGACGATAGATGATGCCCGATAAACACGATAACCGCAACCTAGCAAATAAGGTGCGTACGTTAATAATAGACTCGAGAATTAAAAAATAAATACAATAAAATGATTCATATGATAATTTGAGAATATAATATCGATACTTAATGTATTTCTTGTCGGTTTTCTTCTAAACCACATTCTTACGTTAAGTTTCAAGCTATAACCTTCTCGGTTAGCAGATAATTTAAAATTCTCATTAAAGTAAACATATAATACTTAATAGTCGAGATTAAAATAACGACTTGAAAATGACGGATTGTCACATTATTCCCACCAAATTTGGGATCTTCGTCCCGAAGATCATCTTGCGTTCTTCCTCGATCGCTCGTTGAAATCAAAGAGATAAATGGATTTTGGTCCTCGTTTTGAGTTCCATCATACATGACAATAGGAATTCGACTTTGTTTCTGTGGCCTAACTTCCTTATCGATAATATCAACAAGTACTTTGATGAAATGCAACTTACCATCGATTCATACTTCATCAAGAGAGATAATAAGATCTATATCAGAAAGAAACTTATCTAGGTTCAACATATGAAAATGTATTGTGAATTCCTTGTAAATCTCGAGGTAATTTAGGTTTTCATGCCACTGGACTTGCTTTCGATATCATCTCGAATGGTCCAACCTAACGGGGACTTAACTTCCCACGTTTTTCAAAATATGTAACACCTTTTCCATGGTGATAGCTTTGGCATAACTTTTCCACCTACCTCGAATTCCAAAGGATTTTCGTTTCACATTATCATAACTTTCATGTCTACTACGAGCAGTTAACAAATGATTCTTAGTTAGCGCGATCTATTTATTTATCGGAATAGAATGATCAGAGTCAATCAGTCAACATTGACGAAAATTGAATCATATTCAGACTGAGTTTTCAAGAGCTTAACAATGAATGCATTGTAGTTTGCTCCTACCTTCCAAATGATAACGAATAACACAATCGTAATCAATGAAAGGATTATTTATCTCTTTTTAATCCATAATACATCGTAGGCTCTTACTATCGGTGGATACCATACATTAGTGCCATAAAATTTATGTCTTAGTAGACAAGAAGTAAAGATCACCGCACCCATTTACAAGTCATGGGTTGAGTAGTTTTCTCATTATTTGTAAGTTTCCTACAAACATGCACAAATAAAACAGCTCTAAATCCTATAAGAGATGAATCACGATTAACAACAAAATCTTTACTTCCTTCGGGTAACGATAAGATCAGCGTGCTGTAGAATTTCCTTTTCATGGTTTGAAAAGCTTTCTCTTCATCATCGCCCCACACATACGGTTCATTATTTTTAGTTAGCTTGGTTAATGGTTTTGATATCAAAGAGACTCCTTCAATAAACCTTCGGTATTAACCAGCCAAACCTAAAAATAGTCTTATTTCAATTTGAGTAGTTGGTGCACTCAAATTTTTGATGGCTTCGATTTTCACAGGATTAACATGTACCCCACTTTTATCAGTCACATGTAAGAGAAATCATACGGAACTAAGCCAAAGATCATACTTTGGGAATTTTACGTACAACTTTTCGTTCTTTAACAAGTTCAAGATAATCCCTAAGTGTTCGACATGTTTTTCCTCGCTCATCGAGTAGATTAGAATATCATCAATGAAAAAGATTACGAATTTTTCAAGAAACGGCTTACACATACAATTCATTAAGTCAATGAATACAGCAGGTGTATTGGTCAAACCAGAAGGCATAACCCTAAACTCATAATGATCATCACGAGTTCTAAACGCCGTAATAGGTAAATCTTCCTCGCGTATGCGAAATTGATGTTAAGCAAAACAAAGATCAATCTTAGAGAAAACACGAGAATTTTGGAGTTGATCAAATAGAACATCAATTCTTGGACATAAAGGAGTCAACTCGTGGAAACTCTTGATATATCTACCAATGTTAGTTCCCTTCAGTTTTAGGTTGTGCAACACTTTCTCCATACCTTGGAAATACTTCAAGGACAAACACATCAGTTAACCACTTCCTCACCTTAGTCTATGGTGTCCCATAAGTAACGATACCTATGGAAGCAAGTATGCAATTCCACCAAATTAATGCACGACCTTGAAGAGTAGCGATTTCAAACTGCACCTTATCCTTCAGATTAGGGTCACCGATTCGAAAGACTGACGCCAGCTTTTCAACAACTGACACAATCATCCATCATCTTTAGTCCCCTTAAGAGTCTAAGGTTTACACTTAATGAATGAAGTGTAGTTATAGCCTCTAATTTCGGGTACGTCTGTTCCGTCAGTACCACGAACATTTATTGGCTCCTGCTTTAACTCCACTGGTTCAAGTTCCACCAATTGTAGCTTCAGCTCCAGTTCCAGATCCATCATTCATGTTGGCCATGAATTCGGTTAAATATACATCAACTTATTCACTAATAACTTGGCGCTTTCGTGCTTCAGTCTTAGCTTTCATTGATTGCATGATTATTGTGCAACGCAAATCAAATCATAATGAGTATTCATTCAATGGTTGCGTTGTACCACAGGAAATTAAAGAGAAAAGCAAAGAAAGATAATAATAGAACGATGTAGAATCAGGAATCAAAAGATAGTCAATACATTGATCACAAACTAGTACAAGTTGTATTGTCAAACATTATAGATAATCATTGTCTAATGCCATACAACTTAAAAGACTAGTCCGACTAACTGTTGTCACAATTTAGTTAGTGATTTGAAAGATACTACAATTGATAAACTAATCCACAAGAGTTACTAGGTAATTCACGTGACTAAGAAGGCTCCACGATCCCACTAGAAGAAGATTTCTTCAGTGTTTTTCAGAGACGCTTGATATCCTCCTCAATTGGCAGTTTTGGAAAAGCCTCAATATAACCATCTCACGATCAAAGAATTAGAAGACAAAATCAAGGAATGAATCGAGAAAACGTATTACGAGTCAATAAGAGTTCAATCACGCAGATGTTATATGCTTAAACCCACACGTTTATGAATCATTATTTCCATGGATTTATCAAGTCCATCCGAATAAGATTCATAAATTTGTAGTTCAATAATTTATAATTTCCTTGTTCAAATAAATGGCCAATTTATTTCAACGATTATAAATCACTTTATTTAAGCATCGCCAGCTCAACGCAAAAGATCAAGATCGAAACAAATGTGAAACTGATTTAACAGAAAGTGATCAGTGATATGATATTGAATCCTGGTTGGCATGTGAATACCATAACAATCAATCTTAATTCCTAACAATCAATAGTACTATCTCGGACAAACTTGTTTCTATCAAAACAATATAGTGTAGAAGATTAATGAAAATACAAATTAAATTTGCTAAACGAAATGAACGGATCGATAAATTAAGAATAAGAACCAAGGAAATCAAAATCCTTGTAACCAAAAGAATATCAGCAAGAATATTAACCGTTTCGTTGGGATCATGTATATCTACAACTTAGTTAATCTCGAAAATAGCAGGGTTAACTTTAGCGTTATCATTAGAATGACTAGGGTGGCTTCGTGACAATCTACTTCGTATAAATATCTCGTATAAGTAAAAAAGTTATCATTTATAATTATATAAATGAAAACATAACTTGTAATTCACAATTACAACTAATCGATAAAGATTACAACATATATATAATTACATATATATGTATATATATATATATATATATATATATATATATATATATATATATATATATATATATATATATATATATATATATATATATATATATATATATATATATATATATATATATATATATATATATATATATATATATATATATATATATATATATATATATATATATATATATATATATATATATATATATATATATATATATATATATATATATATATACATATATATATATATATATATATATATATATATATATATATATATATATATATATATATATATATATATATATATATATATATATAAATACTTATTCTCGTCCATTGGCAACTCGGAGGTTTCGCTTGCAACTGTTATAGTTAAAAGATTTCAAAAATTTATTTTTAGAAAGTCTTTTCGTTCTCTATAACTTGAGCTCTGATACCAATCTGTAACACCCCCAATTTAGGTCATAGCAGCGAAAGGGACATTAGGTGTTACTATCATGGTTCAATCTTATAATCATAGAAAACGGCTCAAAACGAGTCGTTTTAATAAAAACATCCATTCATTTTCAATTAACAATAAAACTTTTCACACGGTCATAGATAATTTAATTTTTACAAACACAATAATGATAAAAATTCTTTGAATTGATATTATTTATATAAGCGGGCTAAAACATTTCAAATATGCAAGCTTCACGAAACCGCCTTCATCAAGTGCCTTCTATATGGACCTGAGATAAAACATGCTAAAAAGTCAGCAAAATTTGCCGAGTGAATCTATAGAGTTTTAATTTAAATAAAGAGAACACAAATATTCAAAATAACCTTTCATGGTTAATAATTCATCGAAAGACAATTATGTTGTACGGACATAATTATCAATGTCATTACATAAGCCTCGTGACATTGAACGTTAACATATATTATTTCAGCCCAACACACCTAGCCAAGTGCGTATATTTCTCTATTACAATGCATCCGATGTTTCATTACTAGTGCGTCACGGCACCACGCGGTAGCTAGTCACGACCGGACTGGGCGTCACCCCGATAGATCTATCCATAGTACTAGCGTTCTTTCAATTAACATTTCACGATTCATGGGTCTTTTAAAGGCTAAAGCAAACTTATGTAATAAATATCATCTAAGAATTACATTCAGGTTCCTTGTGTTCTATTTTAAAACAATAATGGGTTTACCACAACTTCTGGTTGCACCTATTCATGGGTTTACAGCAACTCTTGTTGTACCCTTTACTTTTAATAATTACTTTTCAAGTAAAATAGAGCTTTCACAACTTTTAGTTGCACTATTTAACTGGTTTACCGCAACTTATAGTTGTAATCTTTATTTTTAATAAAACAAGCATGTTATCCCCCTCGCGGGTTTTATAAAACAAATAAAGAATTTAAAAGCGGGGCTATAGACGCACCTTAGTATTTATAGTAGTTGAAGACGATCGCCGACGATAGATGATGCCCGATAAACACGATAACCACAACCTAGCAAATAAGGTGCGTACGTTAATAATAGACTCGAGAATTAAAAAATAAATACAATAAAATGATTCATATGATAATTTGAGAATATAATATCGATACTTAATGTATTTCTTGTCGGTTTTCATCTAAACTACATTCTTACGTTAAGTTCAAGCTATAACCTTCTCGGTTAGCTGATAATCTAAAATTCTCATTAAAGTAAACATATAATACTTAATAGTCGAGATTAAAATAACGACCTAAAAATGACGGATTGTCACAATATAGTTTAAGTATTCGAATTTTTATTTTAGTTAAGCTTTACTAGAAAACTTTTTACTTAGCTTACTTTAAAGTGCTTATTTGCCTTTTTAGCTTATTCCTTTTAGCTTATCTTATGTTCTAAAATTCTTGAGTCTTAGTTTTTGCATTTCAAAGCTTTTCGGACAAGTTTCAGATCTTGAAGTTAAGTAAAACCAAAACACGACTATTTGGTCGTGTGCGAGATCTCGTATTTTTCTGGTAATTATTTTATTCTTATATATTCTTCTAATCATTGATAATGCTTTATTCGGAATAATAAAAAATTTATTTCATTTTTTATATTTATTTAAATCAAAAGTTTTTTATTTAAAAGCACCCGCGTGCATTTTACAAATAGTTTACTCAAATCAACGGAGCGAGAACCGGTGGCTAAATATTTTGACTTTAGGAAGTGAAAATATGTAAATTATTAGTTGGCATTAAATACGGACCGATAACGGGCACGGTGTTGAATTCTTGTATTTTTACGTTTTCCGGGTGTCGGACTAACTTTTCGGGTCGGGACACCCTCATGATATAGTTTTATATATTTTTATAGTTGTTTTCTTTAATTTGCTCCTTAGTACCTCTCTTTGCTAAAAATGAGTATATATTGAGTGTTTATTTTTCGTGTTTTACATATGACATTTAAATCGCGTAACTTTTAAAATATCGGGTTTCGATAATACCGCTTTAGCAATTTGCGGGACAGAGTTATATTGATCTTAACCTATGTGTTTTCTATTAAACACAAAAATAAATGGGTTAATGACACGTATCTAAGGAGATACGTGTCTTGTGCCTTTCATATGATCAAGTGGTATACTAATTTTCATAACATGTACATCTTTCTATTCTTCTTTTTATTCCTCGATATCAAGCAACCAAATATCATCAGCACCAAATTTCATTTGTTAGTTCATGCGCCATTTTATTTACATATTTTAATTTTGGACTATAATAGTTAAATATAGATTTGAAAGCATCTATCAACAATCTTATCATTTTCATCATCTTTGTAAGGATTATTAATCTTTTTGTATTATTTTTATAAATAATCATTATTGATATAACTAGTATATTGGTGATGTATTTGTTATCTCACATGTTTAAGGCAATGTATAAGTGACTAGACATTCTTTTCTAACACTAGTAAATTTGTTTCCTAACAAGATATGGGGACTGTTTTTATATCAACAGTAAAACATGACTATCTACGAGATACATTAGGTTTTGATATTTGAAAACAGTCTAGGATGATAGCCTTGTGTTTCGTGATGATTTGGCCGGGTGGCGCGTCATATGACGATTCTCGCATAGTGAGATATGGCCAAAATAAAAAAATGAGTTCAAATATGACGTATTGTTTTACAAGACTGTTTTCTCATAAAATTTATATACCAATCCTTAAATATGAAATACTAAAAGTTGTAGATATAATCATATAGAATTAGTGTGCATTGGGTGCTTTTTCAATTCTATACGGTTTGGAAATGGCGGCCAAAACGGGTAAACTGAAGTTGAATGTAAAACGTAACCCATACTTCTAGTGATAAAAATGAGTCTTGAGCTATGTTAAATATGATTTGAGGGCTAATGAACTTAGGATCAGTATAGTACACAATATTGAGGTCATGTTAATATAAATAACTCATTTAGATGATTTATAGTTTAATAGAAACGACCTAATAATCAAAGCATGTCAGAAAATTATCAAGATTGAGCAATATTAATAGAACATAAAAATAGGTTTATTTATCAAAAAGGGAATAACACTTTGAAAATGATAAATGTTTATTAAAAGTTTATAAAACGTATACAATGCCTAAAATATATTAAAAATACACTATTTACATACATATGACTTATGTCTTGTACCGAGCCTAAGACGCGTTTCATCATCTTTAGGTATCGTGTGATAGTGTATCACATTTTCAAGTTTATTTCTGATTGACGTTTGTGACGATTTATCAAGTGATTTCATAGCCCCTTTTACTATTTATAAAATGTTTCAAAAACGCGGGTGAGATTTCATGTTGGAACACAAAATTTTAAATTGTATGTTATCCTGAACCGTATGCTTACCAAATGAGTACCGATTATTATTGTTTTTAGTATCCATAGCCACTAAGTTCCCCTTAATATCATGAACCGTTAATAATTCACTGTTTGTAAGCACGAATTTTGTGGATGGATCCATCGGGATTGACAATCCCCGTCCCATATTTCTTTGACGCATATACATTTGTTAATACTTGAGTATTTAGGCTGAATACTCAATATGGGCACTTTATACGTTAAGCTTCGGTGTCATGAGCTAATAGCAATAATAAACATATTGACTATGGATAATGAACATAGTCATCCCCCCATTACTTGTTTTATAAATTTTACCGTATTCCATTACTTAATTTACTAAATCTATGAATATCACTCAACTTTTGTTGACGTATTTACATGTTTTTATCTCAAGTAATAACGCTTAATATGCTTGGATGGGATCTCGCAGGATGTTAGCAACTTGGAAGTTATGTGTTGTAATTATACTTTTGATGTTGTTAAAGTTGTCAAAATACTTCCTGCTTATCTTTTGGTAACTATAAACTTTAAAACCATGTTGTAATGGTTCTTTATTATGTTGTAAAACTTTTGGGACCTAAGTTTAAAAACTCTGATAGTCGTAATGTAATATATGTCTTTTATTATGTCATTTTTTGTGTCATTTATAATTCATTGTTGCTACTTGCTTGTACCATGACGTGGCACCCCCATGCTGCGTAAGTGTCTTGTGTCTGATTTCGGTGGTTAAAGATTGGTATCAGAGACAGGTTATAGGGAACTGAATCGTTTTCAAAACATTGTCTATAACCAAATTTTCAAACTATTTCCAAATAAATAGAGTCAAACACAAAATCTACTAATGTTGTTCAATATCTTCGCGAGTAACTCTCTAAACCTTATTATTTATCTTAATTATTCTTATAATATTTCATACTTTGATTTCATTTTGAAATATTATATTGTTTTCATTCTGATACTTGTATTTTCCTGCCAAATCCTTCGTGCTTATTACATATATATTTTTCTTTTCTTATGTAGATGAATTCTCCCCTAGATCGCCA
This sequence comes from Glebionis coronaria, assembly GCA_025667525.1. Taxonomy (NCBI): domain Eukaryota; kingdom Viridiplantae; phylum Streptophyta; class Magnoliopsida; order Asterales; family Asteraceae; genus Glebionis; species Glebionis coronaria. Next base: position 311,536 of record JANFOE010000717.1, on the reverse strand, counting down.
AACCATGTTAACAACTTTCCTTACGAGGAACCCGAGTAATAGTTTGAGGAGGATCCTGAGGAGGAGTCTAAGGAGGATCCTAAGGAGGAGGAATAGATTTAGCCTCCAACCATACCTGTCAATGACTCCTCTACTTTATTATGCCTACCTTTAAGGCATTCTTCATACTCTGACAGTGATACTTCTGATTAGCCTTTTCAGACCAGCACCTTTGAGGCGGGAGGTCCCTCTACTATCTATCCTGCTTCCCCTGAAGCAATGACTGAGACTATCCCGACTCCGGCAGATCTTGAAATCGAAAAGTTGCACAACAATGTTAGATATTTGTTAAGGGCATAAAATAAAAGAGTAGCTGAAGTTAAAGATCTTCAATTAGAAGTGAAAAAGTTAAGAAAGCACATGAAGTCTTATGACAAGAATTTCAGGGATGAATGGAAATATACGGCTCCTCAGAATGGGTTAACTGAGAAATTAATTGCCAAAGATAAAGAAAAGGAGATGATTAAGGGTTTATAAAAATCTGTGATGATAATGAAAAATCGGTTGGTTGAACTTAAAGACAGGCCTGAAAGGGTGGCTACATCGGTAGCATCATCATCTTAGGGACCACCTAGTGGCTTCTAGTAGATCTTTTCAGTATTTCTGTTTATGTACATTCTATTATGTATCTTTTGTACATTCTACTAGACTGCTATGACAATTAGTCCTACTTTTATGTGGATGTAATTTTTGTTCTTTTGCATACACCCTTGTAACCAAAAACCTTATTTCCTTGGCATGTTATGGAAAACGTGTACTTAATGAATCATCATTTTGGTATTATTGTGATTACATCTACTTTTACTTCGTATACTTGAATCTCGTTACAATATAAACTCCTCAGTAGTGCATTCCATGTTGACAATCATTTATGCATATCCAAAATCTTTTCTTATCTTATTTCTCTATTTTTCATGAATCTTGAAATAGCATACTTATACAAATTCTCACTGAATTTTTTAAAGTGTTGTTGACAGAATCATGCCACCTACCAGAATCCGTAGGACTAATGGACCCATGGGATCCCGTAGGGCCACTGTAGAAAGAATTATTGCTAAAAGGGTGGAAAAATCTGTTGATGAATACGAAAAGATTCGAGAGACTTAAACTAAAGCTGAAACTTCTGCAAGTGCAAAAGGATGCTCGCACGAAACTTTCATGTTTGGAAAACCACACTCTTTCAAGGGGCAGAAGGTGTTGTTGGTTTACCACGTTGGTTGGAAATGATTGAGAAAGTATTTGGAACTTGCAAATGTGCTAAAGAAGATAAGGTGGTATATGCTGGTAGTACTTTGGAAGGTATTTCACTTACATGGTGGAACGGGAATATTCGAACTTTAGGCCTTGAAAATGCAAACAAAATCCCTTAGAGCAAGTTTAGAGTAATGATGACCACTGAATATTGCCCTGAAACTGAGATAGCTCAAATGGAGCAAGAGCTATGGAATCTACAGATGCAAAATGATGATATTGAGACATACAATAATAGCTTTCATAAATTGGTCTTCATGTGTCCTGAAATGGTTCCAACTGAGAAAAAGAAGATTAAAATGTATGTCAAGGTCTTTTCAGAAATAATTAAAGGGCACATTACATCATCAAAACCTTCTTCCTTACATGAAGCGGTGAATATGGCTCGTGAATTGGTCGAGAAGTATGTGGAAGGTAAAGCTGCTAAGTCAGGTGATGGTAATAAGCAAAAATGGGAGGATACTAAAAGAAATAATCAGGGAAATAACTACAACAACAACCAGGGCAACAACAGAAACTTTAACATGAACAGAAATCAACAAGCAAATAAAAGACAAGAGACGACATCAATATATGCAGCTGATCCTGTTGTTCATGCTGCTCCTACTGCTCCTGCTGGCAGAAAAGGTTATACAGGAAATCTGCCCAAGTGTGATTGATGCAAATGGCATAATCCTGTTGGTACGTGTCCTCCTAAGTGTGAAAGGTGTAAAAGGATTGGCCATGAGGAAGGAAACTGTAATGTGGTGTGCTTTGGCTATGGTGAAAAAGGTCATTTCGAGAATCGGTGTCTAAAGGCCAGGAACCCGCAGAATGATGGAGCTCGAGGTAGAGTGTATCAAGTGGTCAATAATGCTCAGCAGAATCCTAGGGTGGTCGCGGGTACGTTTCTTATTAACAACCACTATGTTAGTGTTTTATTTGATTCTGGTGTTGAGAAAAGTTTCGTATCATCTGCCTTTACTCCTTTTATTGATATTAATCCCTCTGCCTTAGATGCTAGTTATGAAATAGAATTAGCAGACGGTAAGATTGTTAGCACCAATACAGTCATACATGGTTGTACCCTCGAATTGCTTAACCATCTGTTTTTCATTGACCTTTTACTAACGCGTCTCGGCAGCTTTGATGTTATTGTGGGTATGGATTGGTTAGCATCTCATAGTGCTATCATTGTTTGTTTTGAATGAATCGTGCGTATTCCTCTTTCTTCATGTAAGACCTTAGAAATCCACGGTGAGAAGCCGGATGACAATTCGAATTCTCTTCTTTGAATCAAGACTGATGAGAAAAAGCTTGATGACATTCGTATCTGTAGAAACCAGAAGGGGGGGGTGAATAGTTTCTTAAATTTACTTGTTAAATAAGTGTTTTAAAAAATCCTTTTCAAAAACATAGACTTAAGCTAATATTTGAAATCTTCTTAAACACAATATGGACAATGGATAGTGCAACTAAACTAATAATCATAAGTATATGCAAGTAAAGAATAAAGAATATAAAGAGATAAGGAAAAGAAAGATCAAACCTAACACCAAGGATTTATAGTGGTTCGGTAACAAAACTCACTCCTCATTCCTACTCCACTCCTCGAGTACTCCTTACTCGAGAGTTCACTAATCAACAAGCTCCTTAAGGTGGAGAAACCGTACACGTCGCTTAACCAATTTCCGACTCTAAGCTAAAAGTCGAGCCCTAATCTTAGCTAGGACCAATCTACACCAATATACTTTAAGGACTAAGTATTAACCACACAACATACAAAACTTCCAAATAGACACACCTACTTGGATCTTCACAACAACAACACAATGTTGAAAAATAAATGTTGATCTTCAATGGATCTTTGAGGTAGACACAACACTTCAAGGATGAAAGTGTTCTTCTCTTTGCACTTGAGAGAAAGAGATGGGAGGAGAAAGATTCACTTCTAAACAAGTTTAATCAACCAAATAATCAAGGATTTGAATGATTTAAGAAGTTGGATTGAATCTGGAAATTTAAAATAGGTGAAGAGAAAATCTGAGAAATGGCTCCAACGGCTATCCCTGGGCGTAGTTCCTTAATTGTGCCCGTGGTTCCTTATTGATAAGGAACCGCATAGCAACTTGAGGAACCGCTAGAGTAGACTCCGGTCCCTTTTGTCTTTTAGTGGGGTAGTCACATCTGGTGGAATATTTATCCCCAAAGGATATTCCTAAACCATATGGAATACGCCATTTTCAAATTTTCAAATATTTAATTTAATAAAACATGTTCTTAATAATAAAGTTTAATAAAAAAACTGTCACATTTAATAAAAGGTGAGTTTTAAGAAAAAATAAATCATTGATCACTTAGTTAGGCTGAAAACTTGTTTGTTCATACCTTAAGTGATAATTGTTGAAATGAAAAATACTTGAACTCAAGATTTCGTTGCTTTTGTAAATGCTTGTTTTTATATATTGTCGTAATCAAAACAAAGCAAGACCAAAAAATGCAAGTAACGTTTTTAGGCATCATTGCATTAACAATCTCCCTTTTTTTATTCCGACAATACATAAACTCAATCATATGAAAAACAAGATTTTCGAAGACGAGTTTATTTCATTTCTCCCCCTTTGTCGAAGCAAAAAGGTTGCAAAAGTCTTTGTAGAAGAGAAGAATCAGACTTTACAAGTGCTCCCCCTTGGTGCTTACTCCCCATTGCTTGGGGCACCAAGGAATCGAGATATGGTGACAAGCTACATAAAAGGGTTAGAAGAAGAAAAGAAACACCCAACATAGATATAGCAAAGGTCACACAATAAGAGAAATAAGATAAGAAAATAGAAGTTAACCAAGATCCATAATAAGTCATGTTAAAAAAAGAAACATGAAAAAGATACAAGGAAACAAATCATAAAAAGATGTATGAAAAACAAAACAAGCCAAAAGAAAAGCATAAATCTAATCTTAGTTAAACTAGAACCCTAAGATTTGCTTGAATTAGATGTCTTGGAGATAAGCAATATGCATGCTTAAATAAAAGACAAGGTGGTGGTGGCTTGGTAATGAGAGGCCTGACTAGGAGGCTCTTGATGTAATTGCACTCCTCATAGATATGAGCCATAGAAAGATGTTGATATTGACAATAATGGCAATAAGTCCCATGAGGCATGACATTATCATGTGAGGTTGGAAGAACACAAAAGGGTAGTGGTGGAAAAGAAGAAGTTCCACAATCAATATTCTTAGAGGAAGAAGAATTATGATTTGAGTGTTCTTGGGTGAATTTGGATTGAAAGAGATTGGGGAAAAGGGAGGAGAATCAAGGCTTTCATTTGGTGAATAAGACATTTTGATTTGAGAAAGGATGCAAAATGCTTAGGGTTAAGTAGAGAAAGCACAATGTAATTTTGGGGTGGTCAAAGGTTTGAAATAATGATTCCAAAAAGTGTTGGGTCAAATTTGGAGTTTCAAAAAACTCGAATTTTGAAGTCCATGTCCGCAGTTCCTTATCTCTACATGCGGTTCCATATATATATGGAGCCATGGGTTATTTAGAGAACCGCCTTCAGAGGTTGAGTCTTAAGAGGATGAGGGGAATTTTCCAATTTAGGAAATCCTAATTTTCTAGTCTAACTTATCACAGAGACATGCTAAAAAGCAATAGAAGACTAAGAAACACACAAGAACTCAACAAAAAGGATTTTGACCAAGATACATTGGATTTAAAATAAAATCGATGTTGGAGGTGTGCTAATCTAGACACATAGTCATGACACAATGATCCTCCATAGTTTATTTTTATTCTTGCTATATTTGAGAGACTCATACATATGAATTATGTATGCTCGATATCAATAGCAAGAAGCCATGAAAAACGTTTTTAGATTGAATTAAAAATGCAAAAACATTTCTCGGCCATTTTCGAAAGAACTTTGAGAATTTTGAAAAAGAGGAGAGGAATTTTCAAAAGGAGTTTAAGAGACTCAATAACTCAAAGAAAGAAAAGACTCAAAAGAGAAAAAGATTCGATTAAGAAAATGCGCAATTAAGGTATATGTTCCATCAAACCTAGACGTAGACGCAAATAATTGAAAGGTTCCCTCTTAAGTGGCTTAGTGAAGATGTCACCTAAGTTTTCTACTGAAGGCACCTTCTCAATCAAAATGTTCCCCTTTTGAACATTATCCCTAAGGAAATGGTGGCGAATCTCTATGTGCTTAGTTCATGAATTTTGCACGGGATTCTTGCTAAGGTCTATTGCACCCTTATTATCACACATGATGGGAACATCATTGAGTGTAATCCCGTAATCAACAAGCACTTGCTTCATCTATAGATCTTGTTGACAAGCTTTACTGGCACTCACATACTCGGCTTCTGTGGTGGATGTAGCAAGAGCAGTTTGTTTCTTGGAGAACCAAGAAGTTAAAAAACAACCCATGAAGGTACAAACTCCACTAGTGATTTTATGGTCCACATAGTCTCCCGCATGATCCGAGTCCGTGTATACTATGGTTTCTACGTCGGTCCCTTTAGGATACCATAATCATAAATGTATAGTGCCTTTAATGTATCGGAAGATACGCTTAACCGCTTCAAGGTAAGAGGTTTTGGGAGCCTCTTGGAAGCGAGCACAAAAGCAAACACTAAACATGATATCCGGTCGACTTGCCGTAAGGTACAACAAACTACCAATCATACCTCTATATTTGGTGTTGTCTATCGACTCACTATCATCATCTACGGTGAGTTTAGTATCCGAGGTCATAGAGGTCTTCACTGGTATAGAGTCCTCTAATCTAAATTTCTTTAGCATTTCTTAACGTACTTAGATTGATTAAAGCAAAATCCATCATCCATTTGTCTAATTTGGAGTCCTAAAAAGAAGTTAAGTTCTCCCATCATGCTCATTTCAAACTCCTCATGCATGATTTTGGCAAAGTTATCACACAAGCTTTGACAAGTTGAACCAAATATAATGTCATTAACATATATTTGTACGATTATGAGGTGAGAACTTTTCTTCTTTGTAAAGAGTGTATTGTCTACCATTCCCAGGGTATACTCATGTTTTACAAGAAACGCTTTAAGTCTATCATACCAAGATTTAGGTGCTTGTTTAAGACCATAAACAGTTTTCTTAAGCTTGTAAACATGATACAGTTTCTCAAAATCAATGAAGCCAGGAGGTTGAGCCACATATACCTCCTCATTGATCTAACGTTAAGAAACACACTCTTTACATCCATTTGTTGAAGCTTAAAATCTAATGCACAAGCATAAGCTAAAAGGATCCTAATGGACTCTAATCTTGCTACCGGTGCATATGTCTCATCATAATCAATCCCTTCTTGTTGATTATAGCCTTGAGCTACAAGTCTAGCCTTGTTACGAGACACAACACTGTTCTCATCTAACTTATTCCTATACACCCACTTGGTTCCTAAGATGGTAGTACTTCTAGGTGGAGGAACAAGTTCCCAAACGTCATTAGCAATGAATTGATTCAATTCTTCTGGCATGGCAATGACCCAACTCTCATCCATTAAAGCTTCTTTAACATTCTTTGGTTCAATCAACGAGACAAAACAAAAGAAGTTACTTTGATCTTGGACTTGAGATCTAAGGGTCCTTTCATTAAGGTCGCCTATGACATTTTTGACAGCATGATCCTTAGACTCCCTAATGTTTACTCCCTTTTCAACATTAAGGTCTTCAACTCCTATTTTTCTAACCTCTTTTGCTTTAACTATGTCTATTTCATCTAAGTCATCATCTACCAAAGGTGGTGTTTTAGATGAAGGTGGGGTTTCGTCAAATATTCTTCGATTACACATGAGGTTCTATTGAGGACTACATAGGCTTTACTAGTATGAGGATAACCTAAAAAGATACCTTTGTACGACTTTGGGTCGAACTTAGTAAGGTAGTCTTTGGTGTTGAGAATGAAGCACTTGCTTCAAAACACCTTAAAGTATTATAATGAGGGTTTCTTACCTTTAAGAATCTCATAAGGGGTCATACCTAGGAAAGTTCAAATAAGAATTCGGTTGAGAATATAGGTCGATGTGTCCAACGACATTGCCCAAAAATTTGGAGGCAAAGATTGCTCGTTTAACATATTCCTACTCATCTCTTGGATAGTCCTATTTTTCCTTCCAACTACCCCATTTGATTGTGGAGTGCGAGGAGCCGAGAAGTTATGGGTAATACCATGAGCTTTACAAAAGGCACCGAATTACACTTCGTTATCAAATTCCCTACCATGATCCGTCCTAATAGAGACAATTAAAAATCCTAGTTGATTTTGGATTCTTCGACTAAAAGTTTCGAAATGATCGAAAGCTTCATTCTTAGTAGCCAAAAATCTAGTCCAAGTGAATCTAGAATAGTCATTAACTATAACTAGGGTATAAAGGTTACCTCCATAACTCCGTATGACGGAAGGTCTAAAGAGATCCATATGTAGGAGCTCTAGGCACCAAGAAGTCGATACCAAATTCTTGGCCTTGTGTCTTGAGTGAACTTGCTTCCCAACTTTGCAAGCATCACAAAAGTGACTATCAAACTTAATCTTGGGGAGATGTCTTACCAACTCCTTAGAGACTAAAGATTGAATTAAACACATATTAGTGTAACCTAATCTCCTATGCCAAAGAGTAGAACTATCATCTAAAGTCGCTAGACATAAGTTGTCCTTTGACTTCCTATTGACCTTCGTGACATAAAGCCCATGCTTTCTAACACCTTTTCCAATGATCTTTCCATCTTTTACGATTTCGCTATCATGTTCCGAAAACATGACCTTACACTTATTGTCACAAATTTTACCTATACTAAGTAAGTTAAACCCTAAGTTATCTACATGCTCAACATTTTCGATGGTCATGTAGTCAAGAGAAACCGTACCTTTGCCAATGATGTTACCACGTAGCTTACTAGCAAAAGTGACATTACCTTCATATGTGCTTTGTTAGATGAGAAAAAATTTCGATTACCCGTCATGTGTTTAGAACAACCACTAACCTTAATCCACTCATCGGGCTCCAAATCGATTCCCAAGCATATCTAGGTAACAACACACAAAATCAAACATTTGGTCCCCAATATCTCATGGGTCCAAAATTGTTAGTTCCAAACATCCCTTGCATTTGATTGGGATGAATGAATGGAGGACACATGCCCCACGGAGAAAAACATTTTGAACCAATTCATATGAGCATTTTGATGTCCGTTGGTTTTTAAGAGTCTTCGATATAGACCTAGAATTATTGTTGTTTCTAGGTGTTGGTTTTTACTCCTAGGTCGTAACTTAGAGTGATAATTTCTTTTAGGTGTTGGTGTTCTACTTCTAGGCCTTGAATCATTTCTTACTCTTGGAGGAGTAGATGATTGTCTTGATAAATTTAGCATTCCCATTAAAGGATTACTTAAAGACTTGTAGAATTTATCAAGTTCCTTTTTTATCAATTATAGGTACTTTAACATTTTTAACAACAAGATGTTTTGGCTCCTTACCTAAAATAGACTTTTCAAAAAGTTGAGGATTTTCACACAAATCATTTTCTGTCCGCGATTCCTTAATGCAACCTGCGGTTCCATATTGATATGGAACCGCCCCATATTTCGGAGAACCGCGGCAGTGGGACGTTTTTCAGAAAACCTTACTAGTTTTGGTTCACTAGTATATGCTTCATTGGTGTTAAATCACAATCCAAGTCTTTCCCTAGAATGAATTTGTTTACTTAACATATCGTCAAGAGCACTAATACTTTTCATGAACTTTTCCAAGTTATTGGAGGTGCTCTTGAGATCTTCATTCTCTTGTCTAAGACTTTTACAATTTAGACAACCTAAATCAACTTCTTTATTTTTCTCAAGCTTAGCTAATTTATCTCTTAGCTCACTAATCTCATTTTTAAGCTTGGTCCTAGTTGATTTTAGCAATTTGTTCTTTTTAATGAATTTTAGACTTAGTTTGCATAGGTTATTATATTAACCCTCTAATTCTAAATCATCTAGATAAGAACTATTATTGATATAGTATTCGGTTTCAGAATGTACCTCTTTGGAAGAATGAGCCATGAGACACTTCTCGTCTTTAGCATCGTCGTTACATTCTTCACCACTATCTCTCCATGAACCTCCAACGAAAGCCGTGTGATTCTTGCGCAAAATGGCTTGGGACATTCACCGGTGAATGATTTGGGTCACCACATCTAAAGCATTTCCTATCACTTTTGTCATTCTTGACAAATCAGTTTTTGGAGAAGACTTTCTTGTCCTTGCTTGGTTGTCTTACATGTTGACCTCTCCTTTTGAAGAACTTCTTGAAGTCACTAACCGCCATAGCATATTCCTCATCATCACTATCCAAAGATGAGCTATCATGGTCACTTTGCACTTTCTTTACCTTTAGTGCTAGAGACTTTCTTTTAGTCTTGGTTTTAACCAATTCCTAGTCCTTCAAAATTATCATTTCATGAAATTTTAAGTTGCCAATAAGTTCATTAAGTTATAATGTAGTAAGGTCCTTTTATTCTTCAATCGTTGTGACTTTAGCTCTCCACTTTGGATGCAACGCCCGAAGAAACTTCCTTACATTGTTCTGGCTAGAAAAACCTTCATCAAGTGCTTTTAGACTAGTAATAATAGTATTAAACCTAGCAAATTCACTATCAATAGTTTCATCTTCTAAGATGACAAATTGTTCATCTTGTTGAACAAGAAGATCGATTTTTCTTTCTTTGACTTGGCTATTAACTTGGTGGGTTACTAAAAGAGTGTTCCAAATATCTATAGCGGTTTTCACATGAAAATCCTTTCATACTCTTTCTTAGGTAAAGCATTATAAATCACCATTTTAGCCTAAGTATTTTAGCATGTTTCTTCTTAGTGTCATCATTAGAATTATCAAAAGTAACTAACTCTTTCTTTTTAGATACTTCATTATATTGATAAGGCAAAAAGTCACCATTGGTAATAACATGTCAAAGATCTAAATCTTTTGATTTCACATAAGTCTCAAATCTATTTTTCCAATAAATAAAACTATTGGTTTCAAAAAGAGGTGGTCTTTGCATAGATTTCCCTTCTAGGTACTTGTTGGAATCCATAGATCGATTCAAGTTTTACAATACAATTTGAGCAACCCTCTTTGATACCAATTGTAGAAACTAGAAGGGGGTAGAATAGTTTCTTAAATTTACTTGTTAAATAAGGGTTTTAAAAAATCATTTTCAAAAACCTAGACTTAAGCAAATATGTGAAATATTCTTATACATAATATGGACAATGGATAGTGCAACTAAACTAATAATCACAAGTATATGCAAGTAAAGAATAAAGAATGTAAAGAGATAAGGAAAATAAAGATCAAACCAAACACCAAGGATTTATAGTGGTTCGGCAACGAAGCTCACTCCTCGTTCCTGCTCCACTCCTCGAGTAATCCTTACTCGAGAGTTCACTAATCAACAAGCTCCTTAAAGTGGAGAAACCGTACACATCACTTAACCAATTTCCGAATCGAAGCTAAAAGTCGAACACTAATCTTAGCTAGGACCAATCTACACCAATATACTTTAAGGATTAAGTATTAACCACACAACATACATAACTTCCAAATAGACACACCTACTTGGATCTTCACAACAACAACAACACACGAATGAAAAATTAAAGTTTAATCTTCAATGGATCTTTGAGGTCGACACAACACTTCAAGGATGAAAGTGTTCTTCTCTTTTCACTTGAGAGGAAGAGATGGGAGGAGAAAGATTCGCTTCTAAACAAGTAGTAGTCAACCAAATAATCAAGGATTTGAATGATTTAGGAAGTTGGATTGAATCTGGAAATTTATGTGCAAAAGAGGTGAAGAGAACATCTGAGAATGATCCACTATTTATAAGACAAAGCTCCAACGGCTATCCCTGGGCGTGGTTCCTTAATTGTGCCCGCGGTTCCTTATTGATAAGGAACCGCATAGCCATTTGAGGAACCGTCGGAGTAGACACCGCTCCCTTTTGTCTTTTAGTGAGGTAGTCACATCTGGTGGAATATTTATCCCAAAAGGATATTCCTAAACCATATGGAATATGCCATTCTCAATTTTTCTAATATTTAATTTAATAAAATATTTTCTTAAAAATAAAGTTTAATAATAAATTTTTCACAAATAATATAAGGTGAGTTTTAAGAAAAATTAAATCCTTGATCATTTAGTTAGGTTGAAAACTTGTTTGTTCATACCTTAAGTGATAGTGGTTGAAATGAAAAATACTGAATTCGTTGTTTTCGTAAATGGTTGTTTTTATATATTGTCGTAATCAAACAAAGCGAGACCGAAAAATGCAAGTAACATTTTTAGGCATCATTGCGTTAACAGTATCGTTTGTGAATTTTTGGAGTATTCTGATAAGTGTGAAAACACTCATCAATAATGATCCAAAAACCACTCAAAACACAGTCAAATACATAATATTAAACTGTAAAATATCATAATTACGCGTGTATTTGCGTTTCATTTGTTTTCAGGTAAGAAAGATACATTTTGGAACAAAGACGCATTTTCAAGGGATTTATATCACAAAAGACGAAGAAAAAGACGAAAAGATGATTCAAGGACCTTATTTGCCAAACTTTCAAAGATCAAGGGCTTAACTTGCAAGTTTCTACAAAGAAAAGGATGAAAATGAGATTTGCTTAAAGTTTTAAAACCATTTGGAAAGAAATGAGAATGGAAGGACTAAATGGCAAATTTAATGAAAAGTATTATTTATCTTGGTCATTTGACCAAGACTGGTCAAACACAAACACAATAAACACGCGTATACTTTCTTCTTCACTGAAACAAAGAGAGAGAAAGTGAGATACGATATCTTTCCCCATCTTAAAACCTGCAAGTGCAAATAAAGCAAGCTACATGAAGATTCAACCGAAGCCTTCAACAGCAAAAGTGCTCATCTCAATCTCCTCTACACGATGATATGAAGGAATTAGATCAAGACTCAATGGAGAAGAAACGCCCAAATTGTGATGAAGAAGAAGGACGAGTAGATCCTCGTATTTAACACGTGGATGATTTTAATTGGTGGAGCCACGTCATCCACCCTCTCTCGACGGCTATATACAGAAGACGAAGGCTTCATTTTTCATGGTTAGCTTAGGTGTAGATTACACATAGTAATAGGTGTAGTTAGTTAGTTAGTTTAGTTTTATCTCACTTTTCTTGTTAAAGTTTTGTAACGAAATCAGTTTTTAGTTGTAACCGAATCCTTTCTTTTCACCATTAATGAAATCTTTGAGTTCTCGTAATATCTTCGTTTCTGTTTTTGATTCAATAATAAAATCTTGTTTTCTCAATCTTTATCTTACTCTATTGTTACTGATTCAATCTACTGTTCATTGAGGGTCTTAGTTTACTTGCTAGGTTTAACTAGTCATTGTGATGTTGAGTCACTGTTCACGATAAATATAGCGTCTAGTTATAGGTTGCTGTTTTCTTTTGTTTGTTCAGGTAACAACTTGATTTCAGAATTGATAGGATAATCAAGTGATTGAGATATCGATGGAATATGTTGATACAGTTAACCGAGTATCAGTTTGCTTGATTGAATATAATCAGTTTGAGTTTATTTTTTATTTTAGGTTTCAAAAGCTTTTTCTAATAGTTGTTTGAGTTTTACAGCTTAAGTAGCTTGTAAGTGTTCATCATCTCATTTTGAGCTTATTATAGGTTTATTTCTTTCATTTAGATTTTTGTGAGTCCTTTTAAATGATTTCTATAGATTTCATATTCTTTAGTTTTAACAATTTGTCAGTTTGCAATTTCAGTTTGAAAGTCTTTTAATTCAATAAGATTTTACTTGAGTTTCGTAGTTAAGTCTGTAAGTATCCGAACTATTTGAAATGATTTCTTACTAAATCAGTTAGTTAAATCAGCGAGTAAAGGTAGAGATTTTGATATAGTTAGCATATATTTGGTTTCCCGTTTCGTCTCGATTTTGCAGGTCAGAAAAGGTGGTATATAGTATTCTGTTTGGGTTCCTTGTTTTACTTTGATTGTGCAGGTTTATGTTTCGATTCTCTTTCGTAGTATAGCAGCAGTTTTTTTTCGACATCAGTGGTCAGACCTAGAAGATGCAGGTTTGGATAGCATTTCGAGCTCAGAAGTTGTTTCTCCGATAAGTGTGTAGATAAGACGCGAAGGCGTTGTTTGATATAAGGGCAGCTCAGCGCTGAACCCTCGCCATCAGCGGACTAAACGCCGGATGAATTGGTTAAGCACGCTCTAATTTTCTGCATTTTATAGTTTTGTTACTGTTGAGATTTAGTCGTAATTTTGCTTGCGAATTTTTTGTTTGATCTGATATAGTAAGTTTGTTAGTTATACTTTTCTTTTGTCCATGAGTTTCATAAATGATTGATTGTTTCAGTTAGTTTTTATTAACTGTTAAATTCAGTTGGTGAAATTTTTGCATAGTAGTCTTTAACTGGTGTTTAGCTGCATGTTTGAGTAGAATAAGTGTAATAGAATTTGGTTTAAACAGTCAGAGTAATTGGAAATCCCAATTTAGGTTTAGTTCATTTTAGGCCCGTTAAATGGTAGGTGGATTTTAAGAATTTAGTGGGTTTGTCAGTTAGATTGCTTTTGGGCCAGTTGTCCAGTATTTTAAATTGATTTCAGTTAAAATTTTACTTGTGCATTCTATTCTTAGAATTGTAATTTTGGTTTTACAAATTTTCTTTTAGATTTTATATTTTGAGTTTTCTATTTTGTATTTTGTATTTTTCATTAGAAGTATGAATTTGTATTTTTAATTGCTTTTAAATTTTGTGCATTTAAATGTCGTACTTGCAATGTGTTTTTTAGATAGTACGTATACATAGTATAATATAGCTATTTTTACATTTTTAATTGTTCTGTGCCAATTAGATATAAATTCCAAACAAGTTTTTACCACCAAAAACAGTTAAGTCGAGCTTGAAAAGTTATATCAATTCGAATCGATACCGAGAAAAATATACTAAAAATTAAATATTAAATGGCGCCGCTGCCGGTTCTTTTCGTGAAGATTAACGATTTCGAGTGAGACGATTGGATTTTGGGATCCGTTCACTTTGTGAACGTTATTCTTACGTATTATAAATCAAAAATATAAAAAAAATCAAATCAAAAAGATAAAAATACAAAAAAATAAAAATCACAAAAATCCATTCTTTTCCTAAAGAATTGAAACAAAATAAAAAAAAATAAAAAATCCAAAAAGTAATCTTTTTCCTATAAGATTACACCCAAAAATATATATTATTGGTTTTCATCGCTTTTTACGTACATATAGTATTTTTCTTAAAAAAACAAATAAATACAAAAATATTTTTTATATATTATTATATGTAAATAAGTATACGTAGATACGAACAACCAAGTTACCTATCTCCATAAGTATTTCCGAGGCAATACACCGTGTTGAGGGGCGTTCCGGTCCTTGACACGCGTATCAATCCAATTTAATTAAGCAAGAATAGATAAATACTTCCAATAGGCAATAATTCGAAGAATACAAACTACAAAGTGAATAGAAAGGCGATGTGCTATAAAATGCCATCTAAGGGTCAATAGTACTTAAGTGCTTCGCGCCACCTAACCCCCCGTTCACTAGTGCGTATTCTAAGAAGGAAGGCTTTATTGGGGGTCTTGCACCCAAGTAGTAATTATATATATACTTTCTTGTGGATATTTCATATCGAAACTCGAGGGAGATAATCTCTTTTCCTTCAAAAGTCGACCGAGGGCTACTCCCTCATTCCTCGTGTTTACTTACACGTGTATTCGCACACGTGTAAACATACCGCCTTTGGTGTATTACTTCCTTCCCCGAGGAAGCTTTTAAACGTCATTTTACTTGTATATACATTCGGCCACCTTGTTAAACATGGATACTCGTTATATGTTGGAGATTTTGCAACAACGATCCGCCAACGCTAATTATTCGCCTTGTTCGACTTGTGGTGGTCCACACGATACTTATTTATGTGATCAAAACAATGGATATTATGGGGAGGGATATGCTTATAATTGAACCGAGAACCCTAATTT
Source organism: Glebionis coronaria (assembly GCA_025667525.1). Taxonomy (NCBI): domain Eukaryota; kingdom Viridiplantae; phylum Streptophyta; class Magnoliopsida; order Asterales; family Asteraceae; genus Glebionis; species Glebionis coronaria. The sequence goes on along the minus strand of JANFOE010000717.1, from coordinate 296,175 downwards.
TCGACCTAACACTCAAATGGACTATACTTGTAATGACTATATGGGATATTCCGGTTTTTCATCACAAAATCCATCATCATTTCATGATCAAACCTTTAATGAGCCATACCAAAACCAAGGATTTTCCAATTATGAAGGTTTTCAAAACAATGATAATTTTCAAGGCTATAATCAAGAAACTTTTCATAATCAAGGGTATAATCAAGGGTTTAACCAAGAGAATATGCAAAATGACTCTCAATTTCATGAATACTTTGAGAGGAGCCTTCAAGAGATGGAAAGGAGAATATTTGAATGTTTCGAGGAAAATTATCAAAGACAAATTCTCTTTTTACAATCTTATCTAACTCAAGGAGCTTTACCATGTGATGTTGAGCCGTCTTTGAGAGTTGATGATGAGGATGATCCTATTAGTGATGGAGATTGTAAATCATGTGAAGAACAATTCATTGCTAATCGTTCTCGTTTGCTTAAACAATGCTTATTAGATGAAGATGATGAGGGCCCTTCGATTTGCATGACACTTATTGATGACACACCTTCATCACCTTTACCTCACATGGGACCCACCGACTCTTTCACCATGGGGGACGAGCCTCTTAGCACTAATACAAACACCAATTCGGATGAATTAACCTCTTCTAGTGTTGAGAACCTTATCCCAATCCAAAGAGAGCTTGAGTGTGTTTCCGATGAACCATGTGATGAGCTTTGTGTTGATACCTCTTCTCCTCATGATCACATTGAGATTTTATCACATATTGACCTTCATGCTACTACTAGTGATTTTGGTGACTTTGATCTTGATGAATTGTTTAAAGAAAGGGATAATGAGATTGAGGAAGAGTTTGTGAAAGACTTTCCACAAATGGAGGATGATGATTGTGATTCTAGTGACGCGTCTTATGCTATATCATCCAATGATTTGTCTTGTCAAGATAACATTGCTAATTTGGATGAAGAGTTTGCTCTTATAGGGAATATGGATCCTTCTCCTCTCCAACCTTATGATTCTTGTGATAAAACCTTTGATGATCTTTATGATAGTGATGAGTCCTTTATATTTGATGATGAATCCATGTCTTCTATGACTCCTTCGCCTATTCCTCTAAGTGATTTTGTGATGCATTCGAATCCTCTTTTTGAAACATCATTTGATAACCCACTTTTCCATCATGATGAAGAAACCAATGAGGATTTTAGTGATGATGAACCTTCTCTTTGTGATACACCAATATATGATGATTATAGTGATAATGAGTTTTCCACTTGTGAATCTCCATTTTTTGATGATCACACTTCCTTGAGTTTTAAGGAGTCACCAATCTTTGACAAACCAATCTATGATTACTATAGTGATGAGGATGGGTCTATCATTGATGAGAATGAGGAGATTCTAAAGACTGAAAAATTGCTTAGTGAAGATGAATTGATAGATAAACAAATTGAAGATTATCTTAAGAGAGATGATATTGTGGTTGATACATCTTCTTCTAATTGGGAAGAGGATATTCGTGTAACACCCCCAATTTCATGTCATAGCAGCGGAAGGGTCATTGGGTGTTACTATCATGGTTCAACCTCAATATCATAGAAAACGCCTCAAAATGAGTCGTTTTAACAAAACATACGTCCATTCATTTATTTAAAGGTAAAACAGTTTACACACGGTCCCAAATAGTTTTAAGTTTACACAACCAACCAAATGATAAAAGTTTCTTAGAATAGACATAGTTTAGAAAAGTGGGCCAAACATTGATATTAAGCAAGCTGCGTGAAACCACCTTCCTTGAGTGCCTTCTTCAGGGACCTGAGATAAAACATGCTATAAAGTCAACAAAAATGTTGAGTGAATCTATAGAGTTTAAATTAAATAAACGAACACAAGTATTCTGAATAAACCTTCCGTGGTTGACAATCATGTGGATCAGACATAATTATCGTTGTTATTTCTATTTGCCTCGTGAAATTGAACGTTAACATATATATTTCAGCCCAACACACCTAGCCAAGTGCGTATATTTCTCTTATACAATTGCATCCGATGTTTCATTACTGGTGCATCACAACACCATGCGAGAGCTACTCGCGACCGGACTGGGAGTCACCCCGATAGATCTATCACATAGTATTAGCGTTCCTTTCGATTAACAATTCACGATTCATGGGTCTTTTAAGGCTAAAACAAACTTACATAACAACTTTCATCTAAGCATACAATCGGGTCCTTTGTGTTCAATTTTTAAAAGAAAGAGGGTTTACCACAACTTCTCGTTGTACCCTTCATTTATAATAATGTTTTTCCAATAATAAGGGTTCCACAACTTCTCGTCGTACCCCTTTTATTTTAATAAAACAAGCATGTTATCCCCCTCGCGGGTTTTATAAAACAAGTAAACATGTTAAAGCGAGGCTATAGACTCACCTTGATACGATAGTAGTGACGTGACGATCGCCGACGATTCGTGATGCCCGTTAAACACGAAGACCGCAACCTACCAATTAAGGCGCGTTCGTTAATAAACGACTCAAGTATAAATAATACTTAAATAATATGAAAGTCAATTTCAAATGACCATGAAAATCCCGAAAAATAGCAAAAATATAAGTGTACTTCTATACCCTTTTATTCAACACTTATTCTTTTAAACACTTACACCCTCGACATTGACCCGTCATAAGACGCCAAGTCAACGCAAGTCAAACCATCATTTTACTTCCCTCGGACCAGTAGCTAAGTCATTTATATTATGACTTAACACTTGAGTAAGTCACCATGTCCAATAGTGAATACTCAACTCACGCCACACAAGTATTGAACTACGTGTCCAAAATACCACTCAGCATGTACACTCCAAATGTACACACCAATCTAACCTATCTAGACATGTCCGATTTCGACGAAACTTGGTGACAAACTCACACATAATATGAATAAGACTCAGTTTAGATTTCATTCAAAAATATTACTTCTAAGACCTTCTGCCCGACACACCTTCGTGTTACAAAAACCGGACAGTTTTACGCCTTCGACTTGTAAAACCATTTTGACTTATCTAAACATTTCCGTTTGCAAAACCGACACTCGGGTTTGAAAATAGACTCATGACCTGAGGTTTATCAACTTACAACAGCCCTTGAACATTTTTAAAACTCATTTTATAGTCCCCGAGATTCGTTCCAAATATCGACAACAATTTTCGGATTGTGCCGATACCCGTCTCCCGGTACACAAATACTAAAAGTAGCATAACTTTTCGCTCGTAATGAGTTAGAAGCTCTACTTTAGCTCAAATCGAAGCTAACGAAATTCTATACGACCCTATCTAATTAGTTTACCAAGTTTACCACAGTAACAATTTCAAAAACGGACTTAAAGTTACTGCCTAAAATAGACAATCTAAAAATCATACCAAAACAATTTTTCGACCCATTCCAACAATTTCTATAGTCCTAATATGATCCTAATATCATAATAACACATCTAATTAACTCATAACACCCTCAAATTTAATCTTACAAAAATTAAATATATAAAAATCTTGCATGCAACCAAAACCCACTATGAATATAATAATATTAACACCATTCATCACCATAAAAGTGGATCAAACATGGTGTTGATCATCATCAAAAATTGAAATAAAAATTTAGTGAATGCATGTGAAAAAAAATTATACCAATAGATAGCTTATCAAATTTCCAAGATGGGTCTTTTCTTAGTTTCTTTAGATTCAAGCTAGAAAATCAAAAATTTTGAGGGATTGGAGGTGAGGGGTGGACGGCAAAATGGTGAAGGAGAGAGAGATTTTGTGTGTTTTTGTTTAAAATGAATTTTTAATTGAAAAATGGTTAGTGGAATTTCCTTTTATAGTGGGGTGGGGGTAGATTTTGTCATATTTGCATTCTTTTGGTCCCAAAGTGCAAGTAAATAGTTTACAAGGTAGAAAATGTAAATTGTATATTTTTAAAAATATTTACGGGGCTCGGGTTTCGTAAAAATACTTTTCGAAAGTTAAAACGCTTCATAAAAATAATAATAAAGCTTCGACACGACTTAAAACGTAATTAAATCAAAAACGTCGAAAATATACAATATCGAGACAATCGATAATAAAACGTAAATTTTTGGGCATCCGTCGGTATCGCGATCACTAATAGTTATCGTCATTCGTTAAAACGTAAAATACGAGAAATAAAGATTAAATATAATAAAAATCATTTTCATGATTATTTGAGAATATAATATCTATACCTAACATATTCCTTGTCGGTTTTCATCTAATCGACATTTTTACGCTAGTTTCAAGTCATAACCTTCTCGGTTAGTCGATAAATTAAAATTCTCATTAAAGTAAACACGTAATACGTAATAGTCGAGATTAAAATAACGACCTTAAATTGACGGGTTGTCACATCATCCCCACCAAATTAGGATCTTCGCCCTCGAAGATCAACTTGCGTTCTTGCCCGATCGCTTGTTGAAATCAAAGAGATGAGGGTAATTCTTCCACATTTGGTCTTCTCGTTCCCAAGTAAACTCCGGTCCTCTTCGAGAGTTCCATCGAACTTTGACGATAGGTATTCGGCTTTGCTTCAGTTGCTTGACCTCGCGATCCATGATCTCGACTGGTTCTTCAATAAAATGCAACTTTTTATCAACCTTAACCTCGTCTAACGGTATAATGAGTTCTTCATCGGATAAACACTTCTTCAGATTCGACACGTGAAAAGTGTTATGAATCCCATACAGTTCTTGTGGTAGTTCAAGTTGGTATGCCACGGGTCCTACTCTAGATGTAACCTTGAATGGTCCGATATAACGAGGACTTAACTTCCCACGTTTTCCAAATCGTACAACACCTTTCCATGGTGATACCTTTAGCATAACCTTATCTCCCACGTTAAACTCCAATGGTTTTCTTCTCACATCCGCATAACTCTTCTGTCGGCTTCGAGCAGACAACAACCTATTCTTAATTTGCACAATCATATCCGTCGTCTCCCTAATCAAATCTGGTCCAGTGAGTTGGGCATCACCAACCTCACTCCAGCTAACGGGTGATCTACATTTTCTCCCATACAGTGCTTCAAAAGGTGCAGCTTTAATACTCGCGTGATAACTGTTATTGTACGAGAATTCGGCCAAATGTAAGTGCTTATCCCAGCTACTTCCAAAGTCTATCACACAAGCACGTAGCATATCCTCCAAAGTTTGAATTGTTCTTTCGCTTTGCCCATCAGTTTGTGGATGATAGGCTGTGCTCATATCCAAATTGGTTCCTAACGACTTTTGAAGTGATCTCCAAAATCCAGAAGCAAAACGACTATCTCTATCGGAAATGATTGAAATAGGAACACCATGCTTGCACACGATTTCCTTCAGATAAATATCGGCGAGTTTCTCCAATCCGAACCTCTCGTTGATTGGAATAAAACGAGCGGATTTAGTTAAACGATCGACAATAACCCAAATTGCATCAAACCCAGACGGTGTCCTTGGGAGTTTTGTGATGAAGTCCATCGTAATTCGCTCCCATTTCCAGACTGGAATTTCAGGTTGGACAAGTAATCCTGACGGCTTCTGATATTCAGCTTTCACTTTTGCACATGTTAAGCATTTCGCGACGTATGTTGCAATATCAGCTTTCATATTCGGCCACCAGTATAACTTTTTCAAGTCTTGGTACATTTTGTCCGATCCAGGATGAATAGAATACTTGGACTTATGAGATTCTAACATAATCAAGTCTCTCAGTCCACCATATAATGGTAACCAGATTCGACCTCTCAAACATCTGATACCATCGGGTCGCGTCTCAAATGTTTCACCGTCTCCCCTAAATCTTTCGGCAGCAATATTTTCCTTCTTGCATGCTTCAACTTGTGCGTTCCGAATCTGCTCAGGTAAGTTATTATGAACTGTCACCACCAAAGCACGCACTCGAATCGGTTTCTCCCTTTCCTTTCGACTTAACGCATCAGCTACCACGTTCGCCTTTCCCGGATGATAACGAATTTCGCAGTCGTAATCACTCAATAGTTCAACCCATCGACGTTGCCTCATATTCAGCTCCTTTTGATCTAGTATGTATTGTAGGCTTTTATGATCAGTGAATACTGTACACTTCGTACCATACAGATAATGTCTCCAAAGTCGTAGAGCAAAAACCACAGCGCCCAATTCCAAGTCATGGGTAGTGTAGTTCTCCTCATTCTTCCTTAATTGTCTAGAGGCATATGCGATCACCTTTTCACGTTGCATGAGAACAGCACCATATCCTCTGAGAGATGCATCGCAATAAACAACAAAATCTTCACTTCCTTCAGGTAACGATAAAATCGGCGCACTACAGAGTTTCATCTTCAGGGTTTGGAAAGCTTCTTCTTCATCATCGCCCCACACATACGGTTTATTCTTCTGAGTCAGCTTCGTTAATGGTTTCGATATCAAAGAGAATCCTTCAATAAACCTTCGGTAGTAACCAGCCAGACCTAGAAATTGTCGCACTTCAGTTGGAGTAGTCGGAGCACTCCAATTCTTGATGGCTTCGATCTTTGCAGGATCAACATGTACTCCACTTTTATCGACCACGTGTCCGAGAAATTGTACAGAATTAAGCCAAAAATCACACTTTGAGAACTTAGCGTATAACTTTTCGTTCTTCAACAAGTTCAAGATAATCCTTAAGTGTTCGGCATGCTCTTCATTGCTCTTGGAGTAGATTAGAATATCATCTATGAAAACGATCACGAATTTATCAAGATACGGCTTACAAATGCGATTCATTAAGTCCATGAATACAGCAGGTGCATTAGTCAAACCAAAAGGCATAACCAGAAACTCATAATGACCATAACGAGTTCTAAACGCCGTAATAGGAATATCTTCCTCACGTATGCGAAGTTGATGGTAACCAGAACGAAGATCAATCTTGGAGAAAACACGAGAACCTTGAAGTTGATCGAATAAATCATCAATTCTTGGAAGCGGATAACGATTCTTGATCGTTAGCTTATTCAACTCTCGGTAATCAATACACATACGAAACGAACCATCTTTCTTCTTAACGAATAAGATAAGGGTTCCCCAAGGTGACGAACTCGGTCATATAAAACCCTTATCAGATAGCTCTTGCAATTGCACAGATAACTCCTTCAGCTCGGATGGGGCTAAACGATATGGCGCACGAGCCACGGGTCCAGCACCAGGAATTAGGTCAATTTGGAATTCTACTTGCCTTGGAGGAGGAAGTCCAGGCAAATCTTCCGGAAACACTTCAGGAAAGTCACGGATAACAGGTACATCTTCAGCACGTTTCTCCTTCGATTCTTTCTCCACTACTTTAGCTAGGAATAACTCACACCCTCTTTCGATATACTTACGAGCCTTAATGCACGAAACGATTTTTAGTTGTGAACTACGATGATCACCTTCGATAACCATGGTCTTGTCGTCTAAAGGAATCCTAACTTTCTTTTCTCCACACAAGATAGACGCGTTATACTTGGATAACCAATCCATTCCGATAATAACATCAAAACTTCCCAATTCAACAATCATCAAGTCTATCTTAAAAATACGGTTCAAGAGATTTAGAGAACATCCTAGGAGCGCACGATTGGTTCTCACTAATTTACCATCAGCTAGTTCTACCTCATAACTTGCGTTTAATTCGACCGGTTTGATATCAATTAAGGCACTAAAACTTGTAGACACAAAGCTTTTGTCCGCACCAGAATCAAATAAAGCTGTAGCATAACGGTTGTTCAGTAAAAACGTACCAGTGACAACTTTCGGGTTTTGCTTCGCTTCGGCTTCTCCCAACTGATAAGCTTTTCCTTGGTTATCTCCACCACGTGCATTCTTCGGAGGTTGAGGGCATTGGTTCCTCATGTGACCTTTACCTTGGCAGTTATAACACGTTACTCCCTTCTTTCCTGGTCCCCAACAGTCCTCAGTCTTGTGACCTAACTTGTTGCACTTTCCACACTTAGCACATTCACCAGTATGAGACTTCTTGCATCGTTGACATCTGGTTCCTTTATCAGCAGTTGCAGCTTCAGTCATCGCATTAGCGTTGCCCCTCCTTCGGTTTTGATTTCTGTTGTGAGATTGACGGTTATCACCACGATCATCATTGTCATTTTCAGCTCTTCTTTTGTTGCCTTTAGAAACACCATCAGCCTTGTCTTGGATGATTTGACCCATTAGTTGGTAGGCCATACGAATAGCTTCATCAATGTTGGCAGGTTTAGATGAGGTCACATCCCCACGGATGTTGGTAGATAAGCCTCGAATATACTGCTCCACCTTCAAGTATCCTGGGTTAACTTTGTTCGGACAAAGTAGAGCAAGTTCATGGAATCTGTTTGTGTATCCATCGATGTCGGTACCCTTCAGTCTCAGCTGATATAATTCCTGTTCTAACCTTTGAATAACACTCCTTGGACAGAATTCCTCAGTCATCCACCCTCTTACTTCCACCCAAGGTGTAGCGTAAGCAGCATCCATACCCATTGATGCCATTCTTCTATTCCACCAAGTTAATGCTCGCCCTTGAAGAGTAGCAGAGGCAAACATCACTTTATCTCCTTCCTCGCTTCCACTAAATCGAAACACGGAGTCTAATCTCTCAAACCATTACATTAACCCAACAGCGCCTTCAGTACCCTTAAAAGTTGGAGGTTTGCATTTCATGAACGAGGTATAATTGCACTTCTTGTTTTCAGGAATCACCGGTCTATCAGCATTACCAGTTCCAGCACCAGCATTGCCAGCTCCAGTATTACCAGTTCCAGTAGCGCCAGTTCCAGTAGCGCCAGTTCCTGTAGCGCCAGCTCCAGTAGCGCCAGCTCCAGTAGCACCAGTTCCAGTAGCGCCAGCTCCAGTATCGCCAGCTACACCAGATCCACCAGCTCCACCGGATCCACCAGCTCCACCAGATCCACTAGCTCCACCAGATCCACCAGCTCCATGATTCAAGTTTGCCATAAATGCATTCATAGATATCTGAAATTGATCAGCTACTATAGCACGTAACTGAGTCTCAATCAACTGTTTTGGCGGCATGATCCTGTTACACAATTCACATCAAAATGAGTATTCATTCAACGCTTGTGATAACAAAACATGAATAACACAGAATAAGAATAGATAGATGAAAAGAAACAAGAATGGATGATAGAACGAAGAATAGAATTTAGACAAGGAACGAAGATTCGCGAGGAATGAGTCAAAAGACAGGGATTTCTATTGTGACAATCAGCGTCGTTTGTAAATCACGTATTAGTATTATAATAATCAAATATTAGACATTTATAAGTAAATGAAATTTCATTATGCTTTAAGCATAATTAATAATTAAATATGTATAACATATATATATACTTTGCTTGTTCTCGTCCATTGGCAACTCGGAGGTTTCGCTTGCAGATGTTATAGTCAAAAGATTTCAAAAATTTATTTTTGGAAAATCTTTTCGTTCTCTATAACTTGAGCTCTGATGCCAATCTGTAACACCCCCAATTTCATGTCATAGCAGCGGAAGGGTCATTGGGTGTTACTATCATGGTTCAACCTCAATATCATAGAAAACGCCTCAAAATGAGTCGTTTTAACAAAACATACGTCCATTCATTTGTTTAAAGGTAAAACAGTTTACACACGGTCCCAAATAGTTTTAAGTTTACACAACCAACCAAATGATAAAAGTTTCTTAGAATAGACATAGTTTAGAAAAGTGGGCCAAACATTGATATTAAGCAAGCTGCGTGAAACCACCTTCCTTGAGTGCCTTCTTCATGGACCTGAGATAAAACATGCTATAAAGTCAACAAAAATGTTGAGTGAATCTATAGAGTTTAAATTAAATAAACGAACACAAGTATTCTGAATAAACCTTCCGTGGTTGACAATCATGTGGATCAGACATAATTATCGTTGTTATTTCTATTTGCCTCGTGAAATTGAACGTTAACATATATATTTCAGCCCAACACACCTAGCCAAGTGCGTATATTTCTCTTATACAATTGCATCCGATGTTTCATTACTGGTGCATCACAACACCACGCGAGAGCTACTCGCGACCGGACTGGGTGTCACCCCGATAGATCTATCCCATAGTATTAGTGTTCCTTTCGATTAACAATTCACGATTCATGGGTCTTTTAAGGCTAAAACAAACTTACATAACAACTTTCATCTAAGCATACAATCGGGTCCTTTGTGTTCAATTTTTAAAAGAAAGAGGGTTTACCACAACTTCTCGTTGTACCCTTCATTTATAATAATGTTTTTCCAATAATAAGGGTTCCACAACTTCTCGTCGTACCCCTTTTATTTTAATAAAACAAGCATGTTATCCCCCTCGCGGGTTTTATAAAACAAGTAAACATGTTAAAGCGAGGCTATAGACTCACCTTGATACGATAGTAGTGACGTGACGATCGCCGACGATTCGTGATGCCCGTTAAACACGAAGACCGCAACCTACCAATTAAGGCGCGTTCGTTAATAAACGACTCAAGTATAAATAATACTTAAATAATATGAAAGTCAATTTCAAATGACCATGAAAATCCCGAAAAATAGCAAAAATATAAGTGTACTTCTATACCCTTTTATTCAACACTTATTCTTTTAAACACTTACACCCTCGACATTGACCCGTCATAAGACGCCAAGTCAACGCAAGTCAAACCATCATTTTACTTCCCTCGGACCAGTAGCTAAGTCATTTATATAATGACTTAACACTTGAGTAAGTCACCATGTCCAATAGTGAATACTCAACTCACGCCACACAAGTATTGAACTACGTGTCCAAAATACCACTCAGCATGTACACTCCAAATGTACACACCAATCTAACCTATCTAGACATGTCCGATTTCGACGAAACTTGGTGACAAACTCACACATAATATGAATAAGACTCAGTTTAAATTTCATTCAAAAATATTACTTCTAAGACCTTCTGCCCGACACACCTTCGTGTTACAAAAACCAGACAGTTTTACGCCTTCGACTTGTAAAACCATTTTGACTTATCTAAACATTTCCGTTTGCAAAACCGACACTCGGGTTTGAAAATAGACTCATGACCTGAGGTTTATCAACTTACAACAGCCCTTGAACATTTTTAAAACTCATTTTATAGTCCCCGAGATTCGTTCCAAATATCGACAACAATTTTCGGATTGTGCCGATACCCGTCTCCCGGTACACAAATACTAAAAGTAGCATAACTTTTCGCTCGTAATGAGTTAGAAGCTCTACTTTAGCTCAAATCGAAGCTAACGAAATTCTCTACGACCCTATCTTATTAGTTTACCAAGTTTACCACAGTAACAATTTCTAAAACGGACTTAAAGTTACTGCCTAAAATAGACAATCTAAAAATCATACCAAAACAATTTTTCGACCCATTCCAACAATTTCTATAGTCCTAATATGATCCTAATATCATAATAACACATCTAATTAACTCATAACACCCTCAAATTTAATCTTACAAACATTAAATATATAAAAATCTTGCATGCAACCAAAACCCACTATGAATATAATAATATTAACACCATTCATCACCATAAAAGTGGATCAAACATGGTGTTCATCATCAAAAATTGAAATAAAAATTTAGTGAATGCATGTGAAAAAAAATTATACCAATAGATAGCTTATCAAATTTCCAAGATGGGTCTTTTCTTAGTTTCTTTAGATTCAAGCTAGAAAATCAAAAATTTTGAGGGATTGGAGGTGAGGGGTGGACGGCAAAATGGTGAAGGAGAGAGAGATTTTGTGTGTTTTTGTTTAAAATGAATTTTTAATTGAAAAATGGTTAGTGGAATTTCCTTTTATAGTGGGGTGGGGGTAGATTTTGTCATATTTGCATTCTTTTGGTCCCAAAGTGCAAGTAAATAGTTTACAAGGTAGAAAATGTAAATTGTACATTTTTAAAAATATTTACGGGGCTCGGGTTTCGTAAAAATACTTTTCGAAAGTTAAAACGCTTCATAAAAATAATAATAAAGCTTCGACACGACTTAAAACGTAATTAAATTGAAAACGTCGAAAATATACAATATCAAGACAATCGATAATAAAACGTAAATTTTTGGGCATCCGTCGGTATCGCGATCACTAATAGTTATCGTCATTCGTTAAAACGTAAAATACGAGAAATAAAGATTAAATATAATAAAAATCATTTTCATGATTATTTGAGAATATAATATCTATACCCAACATATTCCTTGTCGGTTTTCATCTAATCGACATTTTTACGCTAGTTTCAAGTCATAACCTTCTCGGTTAGTCGATAAATTAAAATTCTCATTAAAGTAAACACGTAATACGTAATAGTCGAGATTAAAATAACGACCTTAAATTGACGGGTTGTCACAATTCGTCTTATTGAGAACATGCTTTTTGGGACCCTAGAGCCTACACCTTCTCCACAAGACACTGTTAATCTTGATCCTCCTTTCACTATGCCTTCTATGGAAGATTACCCACCTTTTGATGATGATGACGAGCCTAACATGGACATAATAGTTATGAATGTTTTGATACCTACACCTTCATATTCTCATGATGCTTTGATCACTAAGGGGGAATCTTATATGATTGATACGAGTTCATCTTCTTATTTTCCCATGAAGGGAAAGGTTTTTGATCCTGGGATACGTATATTTGGGAAAAATTGGTTTTCATCTACTCCACTTAAGAGTGAGATTTCGATTGATCTGGGCTTCTTGTATGAGCTTACTTTGGTGATGCTACCTATTTTGGAGTTGTTCGAATGTAAAGATGGAAATTATGTATTTGATCCTGGGGTTCTTCATATTTGAGAGATTTCGTATGTTGGACAAACTTGAGACACGTTGGACCGTTCCATTTATCGAGGCGGATATTGTAAATCTTATAGTAAATGGCAACGTGCTATGTTTGAGTGTATCCTGTGAGATGTGCTTCAAAGTGGATATCGTTTATTCTCCATGATGGTTTCCCCAAGGACAACCTAATTCGGGGCCGAGTCGAGCTAGCGACTTAGGGTTAAAAAAACTCAAGCATTGAATAACTAGGTTAGAAAACGTAGAGTAGATTTTCAATAGGTTAGGTTTAATTAAAAGGATGTTATAGTAGAGTTGAAGTGGAGGGGTGCCTTTCTTCGTCTTTTGGTGTTTGTTTCTAGGGTTGCTCTCTCTCATTTCATGCTTGGAGCTTATGGAGGAGGCCCGTGTATCTGGTTCACTTTGATTAGTTTTTGCTATTATGATATTCAAAATACTTGTGCTTAAAATGAATACCCTTTAGTTGTCTCTTCCTTAACTTGAGTTAAGCAAAGTCATCATTGTCATAAGTGTAGGGGAGTTTACTCCAATACTCTTAAACATTGAGGACAATGTTTAGCTTAAGTGTAGGGGAGACTTCTATCGAAGTGACCTTACCTAGACCATTGCCTTAACTTCATGATAACTTGGAAAATTAATTTTTCAAAAATTTTTCAAATTTTTGATCTACTTTGGCCACCAAAAAATGCATTCATAATTTTTGCATCAATCATTTTTCATTTTCATAACACATTTGCATTGTATATATTTCTTCTTTTGTTTTGCATCAAAATATATAAAAGGAAAAAAATATAATAAAAACATGGTTTTAACAAGTTTAGACTTCTTTGACATATTAGGCCCGCCATGGATATTTTGACTCAACCCGAGTTTGCTTATCTTAGCATTCTCTAGCTAGTATCCTTAACCATGTAGTCCTTCATTGGTCTATTAGGCTAATCATCCACCAATCTCATTCTTTGAGATTTTAAATTTGTGGAGAATGGGAAATGATAGAGTTGAAGCAAGTATAAAAGGGCTAGATAAACTTCATGATAATTACTTGTGGTTATACCCTTCTCTTCTTAACCTCTATTTTCTTCGCATGTATATAATTGTTAATAAATAATCAAGAACGGTTTTAATCGGTTTGTAATCTCTTATGCATTCTTGTCTAATCATTCATGGTTGATATAAGTACGTCTTAAGATTCTAAGTTAGAACGTTTTATGTGTACTAAACTTATGTCATGCTCAATATTTAGCGGGTGTTTTTCCTTTTATTCTTTTCTACTTTCTTAGTAAGGAATAAAGAAAAATAAGAGCGGCTTACAAAAAAAATGAGTGGCTAGAAAAAAAAAATAAATAAAAAAAAATAATACAAGACTCCCAAGAGGGGCAGTGTGGTGTTAATTATATTGACTATTGAGTTCCAATATTACCTTGACGGGTTGCGGGGATTCAATAGATTGCTCCAATCCAATATTACCTTGACGGGTTGCGGGGTTGAAGATCCAAAGTCTCAAAAAGATGGCGGATGTAAATTATTGTGTGAGTTTTATTTTTCTTTCCTTAGCGAGTGTGTAGCTACTTATGAAAGCATGACATGAGGATTTTACACATAAGGCGGATGACTTATTACTCTTGAAACGGACTTGTATTAATTGTGAGCGGTTTTTCAAGTAATGGATGAGAGGATTACTTAGGATTAAAACCGTGCTTCCTTATTTTTGGATTTTACATTTCTTATACTTCACACTTGAAATAATGACAAATTTGCCCAAAAGCAATTTGCTCAAATAATAACCGGTTCCACATTTAATTGTCATGAATAAGTTGATGCACTTTTTACTTGTGAATACAATGATCCCATTTTTAAGCTTGGTATGGGGAAAGTGAAACTTGAGGGTGATAAATGTCCATGGTACCAAAGCCCTAATCTAAGTCACTGATTTCTTTATGAGTTATTTCCATCAAAACCATTTCAAGAAAATACAAAAAATATGTAAATAAAATTGTTTTTCTTTGCATTGTATTGTACATATTCCAAATCATGCATCATATAGTGTAGAGTAGTGTAGATGCATTCCATAAAATGGCCAAGGTTGGTTAATTATGAGAAAAGTGTAACTTGGAGCTTTAAAATGCTGCATTGCATGAGGACATGGCAATGGTCAAGTGGAGGGGAGTTGATAAGTGTGAAAACACTCATCAATAATGATCCAAAAACCACTCAAAACACAGTCAAATACATAATATTAAACTGTAAAATATTAGAATTACGCGTGTATTTGCGTTTCATTTGTTTTCAGGTAAGAAAGATACATTTTGGAACAAAGACGCATTTTCAAGGGATTTATATCACAAAAGACGAAGAAAAAGACGAAAAGATGATTCAAGGACCTTATTTTCCAAACTTTCAAAGATCAAGGGCTTAACTTGCAAGTTTCTACAAAGAAAAGGATGAAAATGAGATTTGCTTAAAGTTTTAAAACCATTTGGAAAGAAATGAGAATGGAAGGACTAAATAGCAAATTTAATGAAAAGTATTATTTATCTTGGTCATTTGACCAAGACTGGTCAAACACAAACACAATAAACACGCGTATACTTTCTTCTTCACTGAATCAAAGAGAGAGAAAGTGAGATACGATATCTTTCCCCATCTTAAAACCTGCAAGTGCAAATAAAGCAAGCTACATGAAGATTCAACTGAAGCCTTCAACAGCAAAAGTGCTCATCTCAATCTCCTCTACACGATGATATGAAGGAATTAGATCAAGACTCAATGGAGAAGAAACGCCCAAATTGTGATGAAGAAGAAGGACGAGTAGATCCTCGTATTTAACACGTGGATGATTTTAATTGGTGGAGCCACGTCATCCACCCTCTCTCGACGGCTATATATAGAAGACGAAGGCTTCATTTTTCATGGTTAGCTTAGGTGTAGATTACACATAGTAATAGGTGTAGTTAGTTAGTTAGTTTAGTTTTATCTCACTTTTCTTGTTAAAGTTTTGTAACGAAATCAGTTTTTAGTTGTAACCGAATCCTTTCTTTTCACCATTAATGAAATCTTTGAGTTCTCTTAATATCTTCGTTTCTGTTTTTGATTCAATAATAAAATCTTGTTTTCTCAATCTTTATCTTACTCTATTGTTACTGATTCAATCTACTGTTCATTGAGGGTCTTAGTTTACTTGCTAGGTTTAACTAGTCATTGTGATGTTGAGTCACTGTTCACGATAAATATAGCGTCTAGTTATAGGTTGCTGTTTTCTTTTGTTTGTTCAGGTAACAACTTGATTTCAGAATTGATAGGATAATCAAGTGATTGAGATATCGATGGAATATGTTGATACAGTTAACCGAGTATCAGTTTGCTTGACTGAATATAATCAGTTTGAGTTTATTTTTTATTTTTGGTTTCAAAAGCTTTTTCTAATAGTTGTTTGAGTTTTACAGCTTAAGTAGCTTGTAAGTGTTCATCATCTCATTTTGAGCTTATTATAGGTTTATTTCTTTCATTTAGATTTTTGTGAGTCCTTTTAAATGATTTCTATAGATTTCATATTCTTTAGTTTTAACAATTTGTCAGTTTGCAATTTCAGTTTGAAAGTCTTTTAATTCAATAAGATTTTACTTGAGTTTCGTAGTTAAGTCTGTAAGTATCCGAACTATTTGAAATGATTTCTTACTAAATCAGTTAGTTAAATCAGCGAGTAAAGGTAGAGATTTTGATATAGTTAGCATATATTTGGTTTCCCGTTTCGTCTCGATTTTGCAGGTCAGAAAAGGTGGTATATAGTATTCTGTTTGGGTTCCTTGTTTTACTTTGATTGTGCAGGTTTCTGTTTCGATTCTCTTTCGTAGTATAGCAGCAGTTTTTTTTCGACATCAGTGGTCAGACCTGGAAGATGCAGGTTTGGATAGCATTTCGAGCTCAGAAGTTGTTTCTCCGATAAGTGTGTAGATAAGACGCGAAGGCGTTGTTTGATATAAGGGCAGCTCAGCGCTGAACCCTCGCCATCAGCGGACTAAACGCCGGATGAATTGGTTAAGCACGCTCTAATTTTCTGCATTTTATAGTTTTGTTACTATTGAGATTTAGTCGTAATTTTGCTTGCGAATTTTTTGTTTGATCTGATATAGTAAGTTTGTTAGTTATACTTTTCTTTTGTCCATGAGTTTCATAAATGATTGATTGTTTCAGTTAGTTTTTATTAACTGTTAAATTCAGTTGGTGAAATTTTTGCATAGTAGTCTTTAACTGGTGTTTAGCTGCATGTTTGAGTAGAATAAGTGTAATAGAATTTGGTTTAAACAGTCAGAGTAATTGGAAATCCCAATTTGGGTTTAGTTCATTTTAGGCCCGTTAAATGGTAGGTGGATTTTAAGAATTTAGTGGGTTTGTCAGTTAGATTGCTTTTGGGCCAGTTGTCCAGTATTTTAAATTGATTTCAGTTAAAATTTTACTTGTGCATTCTATTCTTAGAATTGTAATTTTGGTTTTACAAATTTTCTTTTAGATTTTATATTTTGAGTTTTCTATTTTGTATTTTGTATTTTTCATTAGAAGTATGAATTTGTATTCTTAATTGCTTTTAAATTTTGTGCATTTAAATGTCGTACTTGCAATGTGTTTTTTAGATAGTACGTATACATAGTATAATATAGCTATTTTTACATTTTTAATTGTTCTGTGCCAATTAGATATAAATTCCAAACAAGTTTTTACCACCAAAAACAATTAAGTCGAGCTTGAAAAGTTATATCAATTCGAATCGATACCGAGAAAAATATACTAAAAATTAAATATTATATTCCCAGATGACTTGTCAGGATTACCTCATGTGTGTGATGTTGAATTCCGTATCGCACTTATTTCGGGTGCACTGCCTGTTGCCAAGTCACCTTATCGATTAGACCCTCTGAAATGAATGAATTATTGAATCAGCTTAAGGATTTACAAGAGAAAGGTTTCATTAAACCGAGTCATTCGCCATGGGGAGCTCATGTGCTATTTGTTAAGAAAAAGGATGGTGCAATGAGAATGTGCATTGACTACAGGGAATTGAATAAGTTGACAATCAAGAATCGTTACCCTCTCCCTCGTATAGACGACTTGTTTGACCAATTACAAGGTTCTTGTTGTTTTTCCAAGATAGACCTTCGTTCAGGTTATCATCAGCTAAGAGTTCATGAAAGTGACATCTCAAAAACTAAATTTAGAACCCGTTATGGTCACTTTGAATTTACCATTATGGCATTCGATCTTACCAATGCTCCTGTTGTTTTTATGGATCTAATGAATCATGTTTGCAAACCCTACCTTGATAAGTTCATCTTAGTCTTTCTTGACGACATCCTCATTTACTCAAAATCAGAATAAGATCATGAACATCATTTGAGAACAATTTTGAGCCTTCTGGAGAAAGAAAATTCGTATGCCAAATTCTCTAAGTGTGGATTTTGGTTGAAAGAGGTCCAATTCTTAGGACACGTGGTCAACCAGGATGGTATACAAGTGGATCCTCGTAAAGTTGAAGCAGTTAAGAATTGGAAAACTCCTGAATCACCTACGGAGGTCCGTTCATTTCTTGGGTTATCCGGATACTATCACATATTTTTCGAAAATTTCTCCAATATTGCAAAGCCTTTAACCTTGCTTACACAAAAGAACATGTAATACATTTGGGGTGAAGATCAAGAGCAAGCATTTTGCTTATTGAAGGAGAAATTGTGTAATGCCCTAGTGTTAACACTTCCAGATGGACCGAATGACTTTGTAGTTTATTGTGATGCATCCATCAAGGTTTCAGTTGTGTCCTAATGCAGCGAGGAAAAGTGATTGCTTATGCCTCAAGAAGCTTAAAATCCATGAGCAGAATTATACCATTCATGACTTGGAGTTAGGTGTAGTGTTATTTGCCTTGAAAATATGGAGACATTATCTTTATGGGACGAAAAGTGTGATATACACTGATCATAAGAGTCTCCATTATATCTTTGACCAAAAGGACTTGAATACATGTCAAAGGCGGTGGTTAGAACTCCTTAGTGACTACGAATCTGAAATTAAGTATCCCCCGGGAAAGGCTAATGTTGTGGCGTATGCTGTAACACTCTCAAATTTTATAGGTACAACGGAAGGGTCAATAGAGTGTTACGGGATAGCATAATAACTCAAATCATAGACAATGCATAAAAAGGGTTGTACAAGGTTAAACATACATTCATTCGAATAAAAGTTTAGAGTTTACACAAGGTCCCCGAGTTTTACAGTCATAAAGTTTACAAAACATAGTTCGAATGAATATTATTATTATGTGGGCCATCAGAGTCGATCTCCATCCAAGTTACCTTCAAGCACCTGAGATAAAACATGCGAAAAATTAATCAGCGAATGCCGAGTGAATTCATAGAGTTTAGTATAAACGGTTGTATAAAACAGTTATGTAAAGCAGTACACAAGCAAAATATCAGTAATAAGACCTCATATTGCTAGTCATGCAATATATTATAATTCAATTCATATATCATACACTATTCCTAAGACCGCAGCCTCGGTATTACCATTATCGGTATTATTATCAGATTATTATAAGCCGCATGACATTGTTTCCTTTCTATAATATACAACGAGTCGCGAGCCCGAAAAATATGTGCCCATCTAAATCAGCGTGTCGTCACTCAAATCACGCTATATAAATCCTCTCATACATAAATTCGCTTACAATCAATGTGGCACGACGGGGATCAACCGTCAAGGCGCGAACTGGGGTGATCTTCCCCAAATAGTACTATTATATGCATAAGAATCTACCAACTCCCGGTAGTTCACAATTCATGCTAATGGGACTTCTAGTGACGTAACCTAACTATTATAATCCATTTCAATCATTCATTGGGTCATTCAAATCAATCGGGTCCATATCAATAAGCATACAATTGGGACTACTTGTGTTGTATTTTTATTAAAAACTCGCATGTTATCTCCCTTGCGGGTTTACAAAACATTTCATAAAACATTTAAAAGAGTGCGAGGCTATGAACTCATGTTGGTTGGGAAAGGCGGGTTATCGGAAATTATGATGTAAGGTACGTGCCTCGATCATGGGAAACCTAAACAAATAATACTCGATCTTAGACTATGTCGAATAATATTTATAAAAATTTGTTATGTATATGTGATGATGTCATAAACATGATGATCAAGTGGGGTTTTTGTGACAATCTAACATTTTCAGGTAGTGAATTATTTTCTCGTATAATATTTTGAAACTTATTTTTGTGTTGGTTGATGAACTCACAATTTACGGATTTAAATTTGTACTTACGTGCATAATTTAGCGTCCTTTACGACTAAACCGGAAACCTTAGGATTACGTATTTACGTTTTTGAACTCCGTTTTTGTTGAGACAATTTTTATTAGATTCGTTTTGGGTCGTTGATTCATAATTTATAAAAACGTTTTTCGTAAAACGACCCGAGGGCACGCAAATCGAGAAAACTAGAATCGAGGAATACCCGTAAATTAGCGGGATGGGACAAAACTAGTTTATCCCACCCCACTAAAAGGTATGGCCCAAACTAGGGACACCACATCTTTGATGTGGCATCCTTACACTAACTTAGCCTACACTTGTAACTTAGCTTCACTTTGAAGCTTATTCACCCACCAAAACTAGCTAAACCACCATCATTTCCCATTTACTTCCATTCATACATGCAAAACAACTAAACCTCTCCTCTCTCTCTACACTTGCCGTCCCACAAACACCATCAAACACCCCATTTGATCTTTTCTAGCCACAAGTTACATGTTATCTAGCCATATTATGGAGAAACCTTGAAGCCTTGATTGATTGGTGGCCATATTAACAACAAAGGAGGTGATTTGCTTGTGTCCTAGGGCTAATTTCTCAACAAACTATCTTGGTGATTGATGATCTTGGAGATATATTGGTGTTCATCAAGTTGTTGTCTTCCAAAAACAAGATATAATCTTAGTTGGTAAAGAAGATCATCATTTCCATTTCTCTTGTTATTTTTGTAAAGATAAAATGTATTTTCTTTCTTATTGTATATATATATGATGAATATACGATGATAAAAATGTTGTGTGGGGATCAAGTGTTGATAAATATGCTTAAAAAGATGAATAACCATAAGAAACAAGGCTAAAATCATGCTTAAATTGTTGGCTGTATAAAAACAGTAAGTAACCAAGTCTTAAACTGATAAAATTACATGGTGGAATCAATTTACAATAAGTATAAGATTTCATACACATGTGAGAGTTGGCCACGCAATGGAATCATCAAAATGAGTGAGATATGATCAAAAGAAGATGAGTGTGCTAATCTGAATAGTCTGTTTTGTAGGAACTGTTAAGGATAGTCAGACATGAAATGAGCAGTAGCTATAACTAACTTATTTGTAGCACATAATATGAAGTTCATGACATACAAAAATGAGCTTCTATCAAATTATAGAACTCTAGATATGATAAAAATGGTGAAGATGAAACTAAAAATCAGATTTTGAAGAATTAATGTTTAATACCATTATATAAGCACTCAAATAATATAGTATAAAATATGAAATTAAAACCCACTAACTTATAAATTTCATTTATATAAATATGTATAAGGTTAAATAAATGGACACTTTATAAAAATGGTAGTTGAATAATATTTATAAGTTATAAAAACTATAAACATGATTTTTACGACTTTTTCGGCTATTACCGTAAAATTAACGTTTTTCGCCAATTAAAACTTAGACGATCAAACCCGTCTAATGTAAAGTTTTTAAAAGTCATATACTGATATATAAGTATCTAATACAAGTAAAAACCGATAAAACCCGAACTATAGGACATACGGACATTAACGAGCTAAGTTAGTATATTAGACTAATAATTTAACTAAATAAGTTAAACACTTATAAAAAGTACTTGGGCTTAACCCATTTGGGCCCAACATGTAAAGTATAAATACTGATAATACAAGTATAAAATGGATTAATACAAGTTAAAGAACTTATAATAAGCTTATTGGACTTAAAATATGTAAATAGGTAAAACTAGTAAACTAGTAAAAAGTTACCAATACATAAACACTAAAATGAGTAAATAAGAATATATAAACCCACTTGATCATCTTCATATGTACAAAATCATCATATGTATATTTGTTATTTTGATAAAGTCATTGGACAAAAGTCTAAGACCGATTATTATTTATATAGGTTTCCGTGACCGAAGCACGCCAGCCGACAATCCGCCTTTCGTTATCAACGTGAGTTCATAGCCTCGCACTCTTTTAAATGTTTTATAAAATGATTTGTAAACCCGCGAGGGAGATAACATGCTAGTTTTTGATAAAAATAGAACACAAGTAGTCCTGATGGTATGCTTAATGATATGGACCCGAATGATGCTATGACCCTATAAACGAGATAAAAAGGATTATTAGTAGTTAGGTTATGTCACTCAAAGTCCCATTAGCATGAATTGTGAACTACCGGGATTTGGTAGACGCTTATGCATATGATAGTACGATCACCCCAGTTCACGCCTTGACGGTTGATCCCCGTCGTACCACATTGATTGGTAAGCGAATTTATGTATGAGAAGATTTACATAGCGTGATTTTTGTGACGACATGCTAACTTAGATGGGCAAATTGTTTGTCGGGTTCGCGGCCCGTTGTTGTGATAGTAAGGTAATAATGTCATGCGGCTAATAATAATCCAAATGAATCTAATGTGATCCTATAACGATATGAATAACGATAATAATATTACCTATAATGGTAATATTGAGGCTACGGTCTCATGGACGGTTTAAGATGTATGCTTTGATTTATATATTGCCTGACTAGCAATACGAGGACTTACTTCTGATATTTTACTTGTTTTCTGATTTCAACGATTGTTTTATATAACGATTTTATTAAACTCTATGAATTCACTCGGCATTCGCTGATATGATTTTTGCATGTTTTTATCTCAGGTGCTTGAAGGTAATCCGGATGGAGATCGACTCTGATGGCCCACATAATAATAAAAATGTTCATTCGATCTATGTTTTGTAAACTTAATGACCTGTATAATTTGGGACCTGTTGTACACTTTAAAACTTTTTTATCGAATGAATGTATGTTGAACCTTGTACAACCATTTTTATGTGTTGTCTATGATTGGAGTTATTGTGCTATCCCTAACACTCTAAAAGACCCTTCCGCTGTACCAATACAAAAATTGAGAGTGTTACAGTTTGGTACCAGAGCTCTCGTTACAGAGAACGAAAGATTTTAAAAACCAAGGTTTTAAACAAAACTTTCCAAAATCTTTTAACTATGAACATTTGAGAAAATATTTGAAAAATCTTTTGACTATAACGGTGCCAAAGATCTTCGACGTTACCAACAAGCCCTATTGACAAGATATATATTTTGATATATATAATTTAATTTATATATGTATATATCGTGGTTTCAGTATGTAATTGTTTAATAAGTATGTTATCCTAATACGAGATATATAAATAAATGCAGATTGTCATGGCTGACCCTAATATTCCTGTAGAGAACCATGCTATTCCCGAACCTAATGTAGATGATGACCCTTACTTAGACTTGGTAGATTATGATATGGATGATGAGGAGGAACCATTTGAGGATCCCGAGCACGAGATAGGACTAGGAGATTAGATTGCCCCTCAGGTTGATATGGTAGAGAATGAGATTGACAATGTTGATTGAGAATGATGATGAGATTGGGTTAAATAATTTAGATGATGAGATTGACGACGAGGATGTCAAGGAGGATATAGGTATAGACGATAAGGTTGATGATGATGAGGAAGTCGAGCTTATTTACCCTTATGATGTTCCAGAGGGCGAGCCCTTACCCCAACCAGTTTATTTGTCTGATTCTGAGGTTGAGCTACCTAGGGATGAAATGTTTGAATCGTCTAAATCTGATTCTGAATCAGAGGAGGATGAGGATGATAATGCACCTGACGGTACTGATGGTATTGCTACTCGTAGACGTGTGATAGGAGAGTTGTCTAGTGTTCGAGAGGCTACTCATATTGATGGTCTTGCACCATGGGCCTTGAGACTCGATTTATATGCTTCCCGTGTTAAGAGTAGTATGACAGAGATTGGATTAGGTGTTGTTCAGAATCATGTTGCTTATTTGGAGTCGAAGACTAAGGTTGGTGAGAAAGAGCGGGAATTGCTTAGTTTGGATTTGACTGATGTAGATCATGGTTTGAATGAGGCTTTTAGGAGGTTATCGGTGTTAGAAAGTGGTGAGTTTGCTGCTATGAAGAAAAAGGTGAATTCTATGGAGATTCAGTTGAATGTAGCTCGTGCGATGTGTAAGAATGCTGAGAAGGAGTTGAATATATCTGTGGGATGGAATAGTAGATTTTATGATGACATGGTTGAAAGAGGAGTGATCCGTAAGCGCCCAGCTGAAGATGTGTCTAGTGATCGTCCGACAAAGATACAAAAGACGATGGATGATGGACCATCTGGCGGTTCTCAGTAGACCAGTCTAGTAGTGACCTTTGTATCTTTTGTACCTTTTGTAGCTTTGACTGAACCGAATTGTTAGTAGTAGACCTGGCACAAATTTTGAGTATGTATAGTAATACAAGGCTCTTGGCCCGTATAAGATTAAAGTTCGTTGAAGTGGTCTAATCGAATTGATCTGGTTTAATGTGCGACTCAGTTGTTCTTTGGTGAAACAAAAGTGTGTCGTTGTAGTATATTAAAAAGTGCAAAAACAATTAAAGTAAATGACTTTAAAGTAAATCTAAAACTAATTTAAAGTAAATGGTGCAAGTATTTAAAAGCGAGGCTAAAATTAAAGGGCACTAAATGTAAATAAAGCAAACTTGAATCTATCTAAGGCAAACTTAAAACGCAACTAAAACTAAACCTTAAACTAAGGCAAGTCTAAAATAAATCTAAGGCAAATAAACTTAAAGTGCGACTAAGGAAAAAGGCGGGAAAAATAAAGCTTGAAATAAAAAACAAGAAAATTAAAAACTGAAAATGAAGAAACTGAAAATAACTCCTATTCGGAATAAAACTCTATCCGGAATAACTGTCCCTATTCGGAATAAAGTCTTATGCGGAATAGTGCCCTTACTCAGAATATCACCCCTATCCGAAATAAACACCCTATTCGGAATACTGTCACTATGCGGAATAGAAGCTTACTCGGAATAACAGTCCTACTCGGAATAATGGTTCCTATGCGGAATAGTGTAACTATTCGGAATAATCACCCCTATGCGGAATATTCTTCATATGCGGAATATTAGCACAATCCGGAATAAATAGACTTATGCGGAATACCCAAGCTATGCGGAATAACCTACCAACTCGGAATAAAACCACTATACGGAATATCCTCCTTATGCGGAATGTCAAATATTCCGCTTGGACTACCTTTCAAGACCTTTATACGGAATAAAGAAGATTCCGAATAGAGTACACTTAAATTCCTTTACTCGGAATACAGGGAAAGCTTAGAACCTGGAATACTGTAACAAAAAGGACCGAAGAACAAGGAATAATATATAACCGAATCTAATCAAAACAAATCTAAATCAAACACAAGATTAAATCAAACTAACAAATAAACATATACGAATCATAAACAATCAATCCAAAACAATCAAACTCACAAAACTTAATCAAAATAATCAAAACCCACTTTGATCAAAATAAGAACATAAAAACATGAACATGAACATAAACAATAAAAATCAAAGATTAAGAAAGGTAGAATGAGATTAACAAGATAAAGATAAAGATTAACAAGAATTAAAAGAAAAACTTACTTGAAATTAAATGGTAATTAAGGTGCAAGGCAGGAATTTAAATTTGACAAGTATTTAAATGACAAGGTAATTAAAAGTGGAAGAACTAATTGTCACGATTAGCCAACAAAGAAAAATGCTAATCTCATCTAATCTATATATAGGGGAGGTTAAGGAGTGCTTAGGAAGCTTTCTCATCTCTTTCCTTTCTCCTTAATTGCATGCTTAGTCCTCCTCTTCTTAATCTCTGGTTAATTGCACCATTAGTCCTTAAGCCTTTTAATCTTCTTTAATCTTGGACTTTAATGACTTTTGGCTCGGGATTTCTTTGAACTCGTCTTTTAATTCTTCAATAAATTAGACTTGAGTTCTTCGGATTTAAGTAAACTTCCGTCTTTTGACTTTTTCTTCGATAAATCTTCAGAATTGGTCTTGGACTTCCGTTCTTTTTGCACTCTTGACTTCTTGACTTCGTCTTTTTCTTCAATAAAAGTCCATGAATGCCGTGTTTTCTCCACTTTTCACAATTTCGTCCTAAATCACAACAAAAACACAAACTACGCATAATTCCGACATAAAAGACATAAAATACACGTTTTGGCTCGGTTATTATTGTAATTAAGTGGTAAAAAGGATGGGTGTTTACACACCTATCAAATCCCCTACACTTGACCATTGCAATGTCCTCATGCAATGCATTAGTTACAAAGCACGTTTACACTTTTCATCATAATCAATCCATAGTGGCCTTTATTAAAGAGATAGAAAATTATAAACATTAAAGTAAAGAAATCAAAAGCATACCTTGGGTTTTGGAAATGTTGTGAATAATCATCATCCTCAAGTTTTCACTTTCTCCAAACCAAGCTTAAAAACGAGATCATTGTTATTATAAGTTAGCAAACTAACACGAACTCATGTGGGCCAATTACTCACTTAGACTCCCTTATTCCTAGGTGTATCTCTTATATTTTATTATTGTCTTGAATGATCACGAGGATGCATTATTGACTTATTTCGATAGTTTATTAGGCCGAAAATAAAGTGAACGATTTAATCAATAGTTAGCTAAAGGACAAAATCTTTTAAAACTGCTTCTCGGGACCTCATAAAGTTCATATCTTGGCATAACTCGCTTCGCGATTTGAGACCTTTCTCGGACCGATATTTGGCAGCGACTTCATACTTCAAACCTTGAGAGACGTTCATGAAATTATGGTCTTCTCTTCATATAGGAATTTCTTCACTTGAAGTTTTGAGAGGTTCATACTTGGACCACGACTTCTTCATTTTTCTCCAATCTTTAATTTGGACTTTGATTTACAACGATCCGCCTCCTTTTATGACTTGGGTCTATTTATCCTCATACCTTGCTAGGGTCTTTTCGGATACACTTCTCCATGACTTTTGGGGAGCATTTGCTTTTCGTCGTGTGTCTCGATCCTTCATATTGATTTTTGATAAATGATTCTTCACATCACTTTTGGATCTTTAGCAACAAAATATAGCCCTCATGTCTTGTTAGGACCTTTTTGGACTCGCCAATCTTCGCATCCCGCTTCAATAAGTTATGCCTTGGATATGAACTCTAATCCATACCGAGCAACTTTTAAACGATCTTGGGCTAGAAGCTAAGTAACTTTTCAAATCGTACAACCTTATTTATTGCAGATAAATTTATTAGCAGGCAATGGGAGAATAGGCTTATAATTAACTCACATAAATTCACGAAAGAATACCAAACTTATAATTGACTCTATCATCTCTCGTTCTCCACAGTTTAAAATTTCAAGGAATGAGACTCGTGGATGCTTAGCCTATTAAATCAAATCTTTGGGTTTTCGAGTCGTCTATAGGATCTTGCGAACTCTTAGACTTTTTCAAGTTTAGAAATCGCATTTTAAAGTTCCCTTGATAAACGACTCTCTAGGATCAATTATAGGAACTTGCGAAAAGTTCTTGTTCTTAACCCGTGAGAGTTAAGACTTTCGCGTTTTATAGCTCCCTATATAAAAGCCTAGCAAAACATGACTTAAACACGTTAAGGATACTAGCTAGAGTAAACTTAGATAAGTAAACTCGGGTTGAGTCAAGAGATTCACAACGTCTGAAAATTAAAACCACTTTATTAAAGATTTATTCTAACAAAGAAAGAAAAAAACTAATAGGCCAAAATAGATCAAAAATTTTTGAAAAATGTCGAAAAATTGATTTTCCGGTTAAAATGAGGACAAATACAAGGAAAAGAGCCACTTAACTTCGATAGAAGTCCCCCCTACACTTAACATAAACATTGTCCTCAATGTTTAAGCATGTGGGAGTAAACTCCCCTACACTTAGGACATTGTGCACGTTGTTTAAATCTTGCTAAGGAAAGGACAACTAAAGAGATTCCTATTTAAATATTGAGAAAATAGAAAATAGTGAATCGAAAAGAGTTTAGGATAGAACCGGGAAGAAGGGAACACGGAATCACGGGTCGTCAAGAATCATCAAGAGTGGATCATTGAGCTCGAATCCCTGATTAAAAAGAGAGGAGAGGAAATAGCAAACCAACGGGTCTCCCCTACACTTAGGATAAAGAAAGCTAAAAGATAGATGCATGGGTTGCCTCCCAAGAAGCACTTGATTTTTGATTACCGAGTCGTGAGCCTGACTCGACCTTGATCATCATAGGAAGAAGCATGAAATATATCCACCAGGATCGAAGACATAGTTTTCGTCCATCAAATAGCACAAGCTTAAGGCGAACAAGGCAAGCCAAAGAAGAGTAGGCAATGTTCCCTTAAGCAGCGATGGAGCACGGTGGAAGCAAGGGTGAAGTGGTGCAAGCAGATTTCCATAAGTTCCAAAGATATTTCCTTTTATTTCATCAGGTGGATACTGAGATGGCTGCAGAATATTGATACCGGGGTCGAACACCTTTTCCTTTAGGGGAAAATAGCACTCAGGCGCAGTAGAGTGTGAAGAAGATCCGCGAAGAAGCACAACCTCGTCCTCAGAAGATGGACAAAGAGGTGTTAAATCATATGTGCTGCGGATATCGGTGTCGACCGATTTCTTCTCCTTTGAAAGAATGTTCTTCAAATCCAAAGTAGGATCAAGACGATAATCTTCAAAATCATAAGGAGGAGCATCACTCTCATGAGGGAAGTAAGTGTTGAGAAACGCAGAGAAGTCTTCCTCAAATGAGTAATCGTCCAAAGTAGGATCGAGTGATGGCGGAGGATCTTCATCATGTGAAGAATCGCTCGAAAGAGTATCAGCCTCATCAAAATCATCATACGTGGGCAGATCGGGATACTCAGAAGTAAGGTCATCATAATCATCTGAATCTGAGCTAGACTCATCATCATAAGCATCAAAGACCGGTGGAGAATCATAAATGGGAGAAGCGTCCAAATTGGAGAGAGAATCATCCATATCATCTTGAAAAAGTGGATTATCAATGGAAGAATCGAATAGAGGATTGTTGTAGACGACAAAATCATCAAGCACATTAATCATATTCACTGATTCTCGGCCTCCAAAGGATGTACTTGTAAGCTTCCCCATTTTAAAAACTTGTGAATCATTCCCGATTCTTAAGATTAACTCACCTTCGGTAACATCAACTAAAGCTCGTCCGGTTCTCAAGAATGGCCGACCAAGTATTAAAGGAATACGAGGGTCCATTTCATAATCAACAACGACAAAATAGACCGGGAAAGTAAATGTGCCAACTTTGATGAACACATCTTCGGCGATACCAACGGGGTAAGCGAGAGTGAAATTTGCAAGTTCGAGAGTCATCTTTGTTGGAGTGAGGTCGGGTAATGATAGTGTTTTCCAAACACTCAGAGGCATCAAATTAATACTGGCCCCAAGATCAGCAAGGGCAGTAAATTCCTCAGTTTTGTTGAAAACGCAAGGCAACACAAAACAACCGGGATCTCCAAGCTTTTCCGGAAGTTCTTTAAGAATAACTGCAGAGCAGTTTTCATTTAAGCGCGTGTTGGCGAGCTCAATCAGCTTCTCCTTCTTGTTAAGCAATTCCTTAAATGCTTTAACAAATTTGGGCATGTGGACAAGTGCTTCAAGAAAGCTAATGTTGAAGTTCATTTGAGAGATCATCTTCACATAGCGTGACACTTCAGAGTCATCCTTGGTTAGCATATTGGTCTTGCCTAAACGAGAGGGATAAGGGATATTGGGTTTGGGTGGTGAAGGTGAAGGCGTAGCAGGTAAAGGTTGAGATGTTGAAGGGTCCTTCCTAGGTACATCGTCATGACGAGGCGGAGACGGTAATGGTGCACTAATACTAGGTGTAGGAGGAGTAGAGATAAATGGTGGTGGAGGAGGTGTAGATGATGGGGGTGGGATTGGTGGATCGACAATGGTAATTCCACTACGCATAGTAATAGCACTCACATTTGCTCGCGGATTGGTGACGGTGTTTGAAGGTAGAGAACTCGAAGAAGAAGGTTGAGCTGCGGGCAAGAAACTAGCAAGCATATTCTTCAAATCATTGGTTTGATTGCTGAAGGATGATTGAATATTATCTCGAAGCTCGGATCTAATCTCATTTCCTTGCTTTGTGATATCTCCTTTCAGATTTATAATTTGGCTCTGCAGATTCTTGATTTGCTCACCTTGGGTTCTCATGATGGCTTCAACATCGTGGTTAATGGGTGGGGTTTGTTGGGCGGGTGGGTGATAAGGATTAGAAGCTCTTGGTGGGATTTGGTTGCTTCTATTGTAGTTGTTGGCGGGGTTTTGGTTTTGAGGAGAAAAACCGGGTGAAAGGTAGTTGTTGGACCGGTAACTCAACAAATTTCTATCCCCTTGTGGTCGAGCTTGGTAATTTTCCGGTGAATAATTACCATAAGCTGCATACACATTTTCCGGATTTCCTTGTGTAGAAGGACAATCGGTGTATGAGTGAGGACCGCCGCATGTTTCACAAGAAGGTGCAACCGCTTTAACTTGTTGTTGTTCGTTTGAAGCGAGAAGCAAGATACTTTTGCTCATTTCGGTCATCATGCGGGTGAGTTCGGTCATATCAGAGTTTGCTGAGGTAGAAGAAACATTGACTCTCGGGTTGTTCCTTGAAGAAGCAGAGGAATCCCAGTTTTATGGTGAGTAGTCATGTTCTAAATAAGCTCTCTACACTCCTCCGGTCTCCTTTTCATAAATGTGCCACCGGCGGCTGCATTAATCGTATCACGATCACGAAAAGTCAATCCGTTGTAGAAAGTATCAATTAATGTCACAGGGAGCATGTTGTGGTTTGAGCAACGATCAATCAAGACATTATATATTTCCCAAGCATCAAAAAGAGATTCATCGGGTTCTTGCATAAAACCGCTGATTTGATTGCGAAGGCTCGTGACCATGGATGGTGGAAAGTAGCGCGACAAAAAGCGTTGAGTCATGTCATCCCAAGTGTGAATATAATTCTTCGGGAGACGATCAAACCATTTCTCGGCATGATGTGATAAAGTATGTGGGAAGAGTTGTAGGCGAAGAACATCCATTGTGGCACCAGGCAACTTCATGTTTTGGGTGATTGTAATGAACTTGTCGAGGTGTTTGTTGGCATCATCATCAGGCAATCCATGGAATGGGTTAGTTTGAACTGCTGAATCATGTGGTGTTTCAACGAAAACTCAGGAGCGTTGATTTGCATCGGCGCAATCGGTCCTCCTCGTCCAAACATGGTAGGTTGACAAAGCTCCTCCATGGTCCGAAGATCGGGCTGTGGAAGAACATTGTTGTTATTGTTGAGGTACGGTGGATTATTGTTGTTGTTAACACCTGACATACTTAAATCTTCTCGAGTCTCGGGCTCTTGATAATTAGAAGATCTAGTACGCATACACCTACAAAGACAAAAGAAAACAATACCAAAAAAAAAGACAATATATATACACAATAAAACTAAAATCTTTTTGGATTTTTGAAAATTTTAATTTTTATGGATTTTTATCAATTTTTATGCAAGAAAAATAACGCTCACAAGTGAACGGATCCCAAAAAGCAACGCGTCTCTCACAGAAAACCGTTAATCTTTACGAAAAGAGCCGGCAGCGGCGCCATTTAATACAAGGCTCTTGGCCCGTATAAAATTAAAGTTCGTTGAAGTGGTCTAATCGAATTGATCTGGTTTAATGTGCGACTCAGCTGTTCTTTGGTGAAACAAAAGTGTGTCGTTGTAGTATATTAAAAAGTGCAAAAACAATTAAAGTAAATGACTTTAAAGTAAATCTAAAACTAATTTAAAGTAAATGGTGCAAGTATTTAAAAGCGAGGCTAAAATTAAAGGGCACTAAATGTAAATAACGCAAACTTGAATCTATCTAAGGCAAACTTAAAACGCAACTAAAACTAAACCTTAAACTAAGGCAAGTCTAAAATAAATCTAAGGCAAATAAACTTAAAGTGCGACTAAGGAAAAAGGCGGGAAAAATAAAGCTTGAAATAAAAAGGCAGAAAATTAAAAACTGAAAATGAAGAAACTGAAAATAACTCCTATTTGGTATAAAACTCTATCCGAAATAACTGTCCCTATTCGGAATAAAGTCTTATGCGGAATAGTGCCCTTACTCGGAATATCACCCCTATCCGGAATAAACACCCTATTCGGAATACTGTCACTATGCGGAATAGAAGCTTACTCGGAATAACAGTCCTACTCGGAATAATGGTTCCTATGCGGAATAGTGTAACTATTCAGAATAATCACCCCTATGCGGAATATTCTTCCTATGCGGAATATTAGCACAATCCGGTATAAATAGACCTATGCGGAATACCCAAGCTATGCGGAATAACCTGCCAACTCGGAATAAAACCACTATACGGAATATCCTCCTTATGCGGAATGTCAAATATTCCGCATGGACTACCTTTCAAGACCTTTATACGGAATAAAGAAGATTCCGAATAGAGTACACTTAAATTCCTTTACTCGGAATACAGGGAAAGCTCAGAACCTGGAATACTGTAACAAAAAGGACCGAAGAACAAGGAATAATATATAACCGAATCTAATCAAAACAAAGCTAAATCAAACACAAGATTAAATCAAACTAACAAATAAACATATACGAATCATAAACAATCAATCCAAAACAATCAAACTCACAAAACTTAATCAAAATAATCAAAACCCACTTTGATCAAAATAAGAACATAAAAACATGAACATGAACATAAACAATAAAAATCAAAGATTAAGAAAGGTAGAATGAGATTAACAAGATAAAGATAAAGATTAACAAGAATTAAAAGAAAAACTTACTTGAAATTAAATGGTAATTAAGGTGCAAGGCAGGAATTTAAATTTGACAAGTATTTAAATGACAAGGTAATTAAAAGTGGAAGAACTAATTGTCACGATTAGCCAACAAAGAAAAATGCTAATCTCATCTAATCTATATATAGGGGAGGTTAAGGAGTGCTTAGGAAGCTTCCTCCCCTCTTTCCTTTCTTCTTAATTGCATGCTTAGTCCTCCTCTTCTTAATCTCTGGTTAATTGCACCATTAGTCCTTAAGCCTTTTAATCTTCTTTAATCTTGGACTTTAATGACTTTTGGCTCGGGATTTCTTTGAACTCATCTTTTAATTCTTCAATAAATTAGACTTGAGTTCTTCGGCTTTAAGTAAACTTCCGTCTTTTGACTTTTTCTTCGATAAATATTCAGAATTGGTCTTGGACTTCCGTTCTTTTTGCACTCTTGACTTCTTGACTTCGTCTTTTTCTTCAATAAAAGTCCATGAATGTCGTGTTTTCTCCACTTTTCACAATTTCGTCCTAAATCACAACAAAAACACAAACTACGCATAATTCCGACATAAAAGACATAAAATACACGTTTTGGCTCGGTTATTATTGTAATTAAGTGGTAAAAAGGATGGGTGTTTACACACCTATCATATAGTGCTAGAACTTTGATATGGGATGTAATTAAGACAATGCTTTTGTTTCAAATCGAATGAAATATGTATCTTGTCCTGAATTCCATATTGTGCCTTATTTGTATCTTGATTATGAATTCAATCCATATTATATGAATCCCTTATTGGGTGAATGCTTAATACTTTGAAATTGTGAAATTATAGAACTATGCCGCCCAAGAAAGCTGTGACTGAGGATGATGTACGTAGGATTATTACGGAGCAAGTTACCGAATCTATGACTGAATTTATGGCAAATGCTAGAAATGAAGCTGGCGGTAGTGGAGCTGGCGGTAGTGAAGCTGGCGGTAGTGGAGTTGGCGGTAGTGGAGCTGGCGATAGTGGAACTGGTGGTACTAATGTGAATGTGAATGCTAATGATGTGAATCCTAATGCTAGAGGAAATATAGGAGGACTTGGAACTAATGCACCTGAAGTTGGTGGCTGTACTTATGTGACGTTCATGAAGTGTGAACCTCTACCTTTTAATGGAACTGAAGGTGCTGTAGGATTAAGCCAGTGGATTGAGAAGATTGAGTCGGTGTTTCGGATTAGTAAGTGTAAGGAGGAAGAATTGCTTTCATGGGTATTGATGTTGCTAATTCTACTCCTTGGGCTGAAATTAAGAAGTGGATGAATTTGGAGTTTTGTCCCCGTAGTGAGATCATTAGGTTAGAACAAGAGTTGATTCATCTAAGAATGAAGGGTGTGGACATTGATAGTTACACAAACCGATTCCATGAGATGGCCTTGCTATGTCCTCGATTGGTGGAACCCGAAGAGATCCGAATTGAACAATATATTAAAGGGTTGACCAAGAATATCCGGGGGGACGTGACATCATCGAAACCACTGACCATTGATGATGCTGTTCGAATGGCTTACCAACTCATTGGAAAAATAATTCAAGATAGGGAAGATGAAGCCCGTGTTGGTGAGAAAAGAAAGGGAGACAGTGATCATGTAGATAGAGGTGATAATAGGAAGAATTTCAATCACTGTCATAACTAGAGAAAGGGGAATGCAAATGCTCTTACCAACAACACACCGCGCAACGATGATAGATGTCCTAAGTGTGGCAACAAGAGGCATGCTGGCGACTGCTGGAAGTGCCGAAATTGCGGAAAGCTTGGACACAAGGTTGAAAGGTGTAAAAAGGGAACCATTTGCTTCATCTGTAATGAAGAAGGTCATAGGAAATCGGAATGCCCCAAGTTGAAAGCGATTGTACCTGGAAGAAACCCCCAGGGTGGTGTCTATCAACTTGGAACAATTGAGGTGAAGAAAGAGGATCTAAATGTCGTTACCGGTACGTTTTTACTCAACAATCATTAAGTTGTTGCTTTATTTGATTCGGGTGCTGATAGGAGCTTTGTATCCACTAAATTTAGTGCCCTTATTGACATTGAACCTGTTGAGATAAATACCAGTTACGAGGTGGAATTGGCTGATGGTAAATTAGTGAAAACTAATAAGCTATTAGAAGGATGCTCTCTAAATCTCTTGAAGTATTCCTTTCCGAATGGTTTGATGTTGATAGAATTAGGTAGTTTTGATATTATTATTGGTACGGATTGGTTGTCGTTGAATAATGCTACTATTTTATGTGGACAGAAGAAGGTTAAGATTCCTCTTAGGAATAGGACGTTAGTAATTGATGGTAATCGAGGTGAATCCCGTTTGAAATCGTTTCATGTATTAAAGTCCAAAAGTACATCAGGAACGGGTGTGAGTTATTCGTAGCTCAAGTGGCCGGGAATGAGTCTAGGGAGAAACGATCGGAAGATGTACCTATTATTTGTTAAATTCCTGAGGTATTTCCTAAAGATTTACCCGGACTTCCACCGATAAGGCAAGTAGAGTTTCGAATCGATTTAATTCCTGGTGCTGCACCGGTGGCACGTGCGCCTTACCGATTAGCCCCTTCTGAATTAAAGGAGTTATCTAAGCAACTTAAGGAATGTCTGATAAAGGTTTTATTCGACCGAGCTCGTCGCCTTGGGAAGCTCCAGTCTTGTTCGTTAAGAAGAAGGATGGATCTTTCCGTATGTGCATTGACTATAGGGAACTGAATAAGTTGACAATTAAAAATCGATATCATTTACCTAGGATTGATGATTTGTTTGATCGACTACAAGGATCTAGTGTGTATTCTAAGATAGATTTACGGTCCGGATATCACCAACTTCGCGTCCTTGAAGAAGATATTCCTATAACTGCATTCAGAACTCGTTATGGACACTATCAATTTCAAGTAATGCCATTTGGGTTAACTAACGCACCTGTGGTTTTCATGGATTTAATGAATCGAGTGTGCAAGCCCTACTTGGACAAATTTGTTATTGTGTTTATTGACGATATTCTAATCTATTCTAAGAATGAAGATGAACATAGAGAACATTTAAGGATTATTTTGAATTTGTAAAAGGATGAAAAGTTGTATGCTAAGTTTTCGAAATGTGATTTTTGGTTAGATTCTGTGCAATTTCTTGGTCATGTGATCAACAAAGATGGAATTCATGTTGATCCTGCAAAGGTTGAAGCCATTAAGAATTGGTCTGCACCGACAATGCCAACGGAAGTGCGACAGTTCTTAGGATTGGCTGGCTATTATAGGCGATTCATTAAAGAATTTTCTTTGATAGCTAAACCCTTGACTAAGCTTACCCAGAAGAATAAATCTTTCGTTTGGGGAAGTGATGAAGATGGAGCATTTCAGACATTGAAGCAAAAATTATGTAGTGCGCCAATTTTATCATTACCCGACGGGAGTGAAGATTTTGTAGTGTATTGTGATGCATCTCTTAGAGGCTATGGAGCTGTTTTGATGCAGCGAGAAAAAGTGATAGCTTATGATTCTAGGAAATTAAGGAAGAATGAGGAGAATTATACTACTCATGATCTTGAGTTAGGAGCTGTAGTCTTTGCTCTTAGGTTGTGGAGACATTATCTGTATGGAACCAAGTGTACGGTATTCACCGATCACAAAAGCTTACAATATATTCTCGATCAGAAGGAATTGAACATGAGGCAACGGAGATGGATAAAGTTGTTAAGTGATTATGATTGTGATATAAAATATCACCCAGGAAAAGCCAATGTTGTTGCCGATGCATTAAGTAGGAAAGATAGAGAGCCTATCAGGGTACGTTCTCTAGTCTTGACCGTGCACAATAATTTGCCTGAGCAAATTAGAAATGCGCAAATAGAAGCCTGTTAGAAAGAAAATTTTGTTAATGAAGGGTTCCGAGGAGAAGGAGATCCTTTAGAGGTTAGAGCTGATGGAGTGAAATGCTTAAGAGGTCGTATGTGGATACCTAAGTTTGGAGGCTTAAGAGATTTGATTATGTTAGAATCCCATAAATCTAAGTATTCCATTCATCCGGGATCTGATAAGATGTACCATGATTTGAAGAAGTTGTACTGGTGGCCGAATATGAAAGCTGATATTACTATGTATGTTCTTCAATGCTTGACTTGTACTAGAGTTAAAGCTGAACATCAAAAGCCATCAGGACTACTTCAACAGCCAAAGATTCCTAAATGGAAGTGGGAGCGAATTACGATGGACTTCTTCACCAAGCTTCCTAGAACATCATCTGGAAACAACTCGATTTGGGTTATTGTCGACAGACTGACCAAATCAGCACACTTCATTCCGGTTAAAGAGCAGTTCTCACTAGAGAAGCTGACTCGTATATACCTTGATAATGTTGTATGCAAGCATGGAGTGCCTGTATCGATCATTTCAGATCGAGATCCTAGATTCGCATCGAATTTTTGGAAATCTCTCCAAAGATCTTTGGGAAAGAATCTCGACATGAGCACTGCTTATCACCCCCAGACTGATGGGCAGAGTGAAAGGACGATACAAACACTAGAAGATATGTTAAGAGCTTGTGTGTTAGATTTTGGTAAGAATTGGGATAAACATTTGTCGTTATCAGAGTTTTCGCATAACAATAGTTACCATTCTAGTATTAAGGCTGCACCGTTTGAAGCTTTGTATGGTAGGAAGTGTAGATCTCCTGTATGTTGGAGTGAAGTTGGGGATACCCAGCTCACGGGACCGAAATTGATCCGGGAGACTACGGAGATGATAGTTCAGATTAAGAATAGGTTGTTGACTGTCCGTAGTAGACAGAAAAGTTACACGGATGTGCGGCGGAAGCCGATGGAGTTTAAAGTGGGTGACCGAGTAATGTTGAAAGTATCGCCATGGAAAGGCGTTATAAGATTTGGAAAGCGAGGAAAATTGAATCCTCGTTATATTGGACCCTTTAAGATTTTATCTAGAGTAGGTCCGGTGGCTTACAAACTAGAGTTACCCCCAGAACTTCATGGTGTTCACAACACATTCCATGTATCTAATCTGAAGAAATGTCTAGCAGTGAGTGATGAGAAAATTTCGTTGGATAAGGTTCGAATAGATGGGAAGTTGCATTTTATCGAAGAACCCGTAGAGGTTATGGATCGTGAGGTAAAGCAACTGAAACAAAGTCGGATACCTATTTTCAAGATCCGATGGAATTCAAAGCATGGACCGGAATATACTTGGGAACGAGAGGATGAAATGTGGAAGAAATATCCGCACCTCTTCGATTTCAATAAGAAACGGACATCAAAATGAAATGGATCACGAGGACGTTGATCCCTTTTAGGAGGAAAAGCTGTGACAATCTAACATTTTCAGGTAGTGAATTATTTTCTCGTATAATATTTTGAAACTTATTTTTGTGTTGGTTGATGAACTCACAATTTACGGATTTAAATTTGGACTTACGTGCATAATTTAGCATCCTTTACGGCTAAACCGGAAACCTTAGGATTACGTATTTACGTTTTTGAACTGCGTTTTTGATGAGACAATTTTTATTAGATTCGTTTTGTGCCGTTGATTCATAATTTATAAAAACGTTTTTCGTAAAACGACCCGAGGGCACGCAAATCAAGGAAACTAGAATCGAGTAATACCGTAAATTAGCGGGATGGGACAAAACTAGTTTATCCCACCCCACTAAAAGGGACGACCCAAAATAGGGACACCACATCTTTGATGTGGCATCCTTACACTAACTTAGCCTACACTTGTAACTTAGCTTCACTTTGAAGCTTATTCACCCACCAAAACTAGCTAAACCACCATCATTTCCCATTTACTTCCATTCATACATGCAAAACAACTAAACCTCTCCTCTCTCTCTACACTTGCCGTCCCACAAACACCCCATTTGATCTTTTCTAGCCACAAGTTACATCTTATCTAGCCATATTATGGAGAAACATTGAAGCCTTGATTGATTGGTGGCCATATTAACAACAAGGAGGTGATTTGCTTGTGTCCTAGGGATAATTTCTCAACAAACTATCTTGGTGATTGATTATCTTGGAGATATATTTGATGTTCATCAAGTTGTTGTCTTCCAAAAACAAGATATAATCTTGGTTGGTAAAGAAGATCATCCTTTCCATTTCTCTTGTTATTTTTGTAAAGATCAAATGTATTTCCTTTCTTATTGTATATGTACATGATGAATATATGATGATAAAAATGTTGTGTGGGGATCAAGTGTTGATAAATATGCTTAAAAGATGAATAACCATAAGAAACAAGGCTAAAATCATGCTTAAATTGTTGGCTGTATAAAAACAGTAAGTAACCAAGTCTTAAACTGATAAATTTGCATGGTGGAATCCATTTACAGTAATTATAAGATTTCATACACGTGTGAGAGTTGGCCATGCAATAGAATCATCAAAATGAGTGAGATATGATCAAAACAAGATGAGTGTGCTAATTTAAATAGTCTGTTTTGTAGGGACTGTTAAGGATAGTTAGACATGGAATGAGCAGTAGCTATAACTAACTTATTTGTAGCACATAATATGAAGTTCATGCCATCCAAAAATGAGCTTCTATCTCATTATATAACTCTAGATATGATAGAAATGGTGAAGATGAAACTAAAAATCAGATTTTGAAGAATTAATGTTTAATACTATTATATAAGCACTCAAATAATATAGTATAAAATATGAAATTAAAACCCACTAACTTATAAATTTCATTTAAATAAATATGTATAAGGTTAAATAAATGGACAATTTATAAAAATGGTAGTTGAATAATATTTATAAGTTATAAAAACTATAAACATGATTTTTACGACTTTTTCGGCTCTTACCGTAAAATTAACGTTTTTCGCCAATTAAAACTTAGACGATCAAACCCGTCTAATGTAAAGTTTTTAAAAGTCATATACTGATATATAAGTATCTAATACAATTAAAAACCGATAAAACCCGAACTATAGGACATACGGACATTGACGAGCTAAGTTAGTATATTGGACTAATAATTTAACTAAATAAGTTAAACACTTATAAAAAGTACTTATTGGGCTTAACCCATTTGGGCCCAACATGTAAAGTATAAATACTGATAATACAAGTATAAAATGGATTAATACAAGTTAAAGAACTTATAATAAACTTATTGGACTTAAAATATGTAAATAGGTAAAACTAGTAAACTAGTAAAAAGTTACCAATACATAAACACTAAAATGAGTAAATAAGAATATATAAACCCACTTGATCATCATCATATGTACAAAATCATCATATGTATATTTGTTATTTTGATAAAGTCATTGGACAAAAGTCTAAGATCGATTATTATTTATATAGGTTTCCGTGACCGAAGCACGCCCGTAGCCGATAATCCGCCTTTCGTTATCAACGTGAGTTCATAGCCTCGCACTCTTTTAAATGTTTTGTAAAATGACTTGTAAACCCGCGAGGGAGATAACATGCTAGTTTTTGATAAAAAATAGAACACAAGTAGTCCCGATGGTATGCTTAATGATATGGACCCGAATGATGCTATGACCCTATAAACGAGATAAAAAGGATTATTAGTAGTTAGGTTATGTCACTCAAAGTCCCATTAGCGTGAATTGTGAACTACCGGGATTTGGTAGACGCTTATGCATATGATAGTACTATTTGGGGACGATCACCCCAGTTCGCGCCTTGACGGTTGATCCCCGTCGTACCACATTGATTGGTAAGCGAATTTATGTATGAGAAGATTTACATAGCGTGATTTTTGTGACGACACGCTAACTTAGATGGGCAAATTATTTGTCGGGTTCGCGGCCCGTTGTTGTGATAGTAAGGTAACAATGTCATGCGGCTAATAATAATCCAAATGAATCTAATGTGATCCTATAACGATATGAATAACGATAATAATATTACCTATACTGGTAATATTGAGGCTACGGTCTCATGGACGGTTTAAGATGTATGCTTTGATTTATATATTGCCTGACTAGCAATACGAGGACTTACTTCTGATATTATACTTGTGTTCTGATTTCAACGATTGTTTTATATAACGATTTTATTAAACTCTATGAATTCACTCGGCATTCGCTGATATGATTTTTGCATGTTTTTATCTCAGGTGCTTGAAGGTAATCCGGATGGAGATCGACTCTGATGGCCCACATAATAATAAAATGTTCATTCGATCTATGTTTTGTAAACTTAATGACCTGTATAATTTGGGACCTGTTGTACACTTTAAAACTTTTTATCGAATGAATGTATGTTGAACCTTGTACAGCCATTTTTATGTGTTGTCTATAGAGTGTTACAGTTTTATTCCTTTATACAACCTTATTAGTTGTTAAGTATATTGTTAACTTAGTCTTATTGTACTAGTTTTAGCCCATTTACATGTCAAGGCCCAATAAGCCCATTAAGAGTCCAATGCATTATATTAGTCCATTTATCTATTTAATACCAGGTCTATACTCATATGTTGGGCCCAAGTGAGTTAAGCCCATGAGCAAGTCCAATAGTGCTAAACCAAACTAGTTGGGCCTAGTGGTCCAATATGGCGAATTTGGTCCATTATGGGTCCATATGTTACAAAGCTCGGGTTTGTCGATTTTTACTTGTCAAATGTGTTTACATATCAGTATATCTTTTATAAAAATGTTACATTAGACGGGTCCGACCATCTAAGTTTTATTTGGCGAAAACGTCATCCTTTCGGTTTTAGCCGAAAAGACGTAAAAATCATATATATATAGTTTGTAGTTTATAAAACCATTTGAGTTTTATTTTTATAAAATGAGATATTTATTTATTATAGTGTATAAACATATTCTATAGTTGTTCTTTACATTTATTTACTTTTATATACTTATTTTATATACTATCTTACTTCAAGTGTCCCCTTTAATATTATATACCTTAAAGTCAAATCTGATGTAAAATCTCATGTTCACCATTTTTACCATATCTTGAGTCAAGGAGTTGGAACCCCAAATTTTTACTGTATAAACTACATGATATGCTCTACAAATAACTCTTCTATGGCTCCTTCTCAAACAGCCTCTAAATATTAGTTTTAATTCGTCCAAAACAGACCAGTGAGATTAATACCACAAAATTGTTTTGGCCATATCTCGCTTATTTTTAACATTCCATTGTGTGGCCAATTCACCACTTATTTAAAAATCATTTATCTATCATTATATCAAATAATCAAATCCATTTAATCAAGTAAAAATATTGAAAGTTACTGTTTATTACAACCTACTTGTTAGGTTAAGTTTTCATCAACTTTTACTTGTAGTTTTAGCCTTTTTAACCTAATATAGTGACACAAAATCCCCATGCAATATATTGATCATCATTTATCATCATCATACATATACATTTTGAAGTAAATATACAAGTACTTTTACAAAAATAATAGGATGATAGAAAGAAAATGATCTTTATACCAAACAAATGATGAAAAGGTTGAGATTTTGAATGAACAAGGCTTGATCTTGTCACCAAAGATTTAACTTAGCAAATGAACTTTTTGAAATCTTCAAATGTATGAACACCTTCTTGAAAATCAGCCCTAGGACTCCATGAAAACTTCTTTTCACAAGTTACAATCACCTCCAAACAACCTC
The DNA here is from genome assembly GCA_025667525.1 of Glebionis coronaria. Lineage (NCBI taxonomy): Eukaryota > Viridiplantae > Streptophyta > Magnoliopsida > Asterales > Asteraceae > Glebionis > Glebionis coronaria. Next base: position 253,560 of record JANFOE010000717.1, on the reverse strand, counting down.
CTTTTAAGTAGTATTCATCATATGTTGATTATTGATATAGTTGTTGGTTAAAATTTGATGATGATGGGTGTATGGTGATGGTGGTGGATGACACAAAGAGGGAGAGAGGGAGAGGATTTGTGAAAACTTTCTAGTTAAGTTGCATGTGTGTGTGAAGTGTGAGAGAAAGTTGATGGTTTTGTGCTTAGGCTTGTTATGAGACAAATGTCTCATACAAGCTAGTATTTTGAAAACAAAGGGGTGTTACACCCTTGTTGTGTCCGTCCATGGTGGGGGTGGTACTCCTCGATTCTAGTTTCCTCGATTTACGTGCCCTTGCGTCGATTTACGAAAATCGTTTTTATAAATTATGAATCTACGACACGAAACGATTCTAATAAAAATTGGCTCGTAAAAAACGTAGCACAAAAGCATAAATACGTAAACATAGGGTTCCCGGTTTAATCGTGAAAGACGTTAAATTATACACGTAAGCCCTAATTTCATCCCTTAAATATGTGAGTTCATGAACCAACATTAAAATAAAATATAAAAATAATATACGAGAATAAATTTACTACCTGAAAATGTCAGGTTGTCACAGCATTTCCTCCTGAAAAGGGATCTACGCCCTCGTAGATCCATTTCATTTCGATGATCGTTTCTTATTGAAGTCAAAGAAGTGTGGGTATTTCTTCCACATTTCATCCTATCGCTCCCAAGTAAATTTTGGCCCATGCTTTGAATTCCACCGAACCTTAACAATAGGTATTCGACTTTGCTTAAGTTGCTTTACTTCACGATCCATAACCTCTACGGGTTCTTCTATAAAATGCAACTTCGCATCAATTCTGATCCCATCCAACGAAACTTTCTAGTCACACTTAGCTAAACATTTCTTCAGATTAGATACATGGAATGTATTGTGGACACCATGAAGTTCTTAGGGTAACTCTAATTTATAAGCCACTGGACCAACTCTAGATAAAATCTTGAATGGTCCGATATAGCGGGGATTCAATTTCCCACGCTTTCCAAATCTTATGACGCCTTTCCATGGAGACACTTTCAACATCACACTGTTCCCCACTTCGAACTCCATCGGTTTCCGCCGCACATCCATGTAACTTTTCTGCGTACTTTGAGCTGTCAACAACCGTTTCTTGATCTGAACTATCATCTTCGTAGTCTCCCGAATCAATTCGGCTCCTATGAGCTGGGTATCCCCAACTTCAATCCAACATACAAGAGACCTACACTTTCTACCATATAGAGCTTCGAACGGTGCAGCCTTAATACTAGCATGATAACTGTTATTATATGAAAATTCTGCCAAAGGCACATGTTTATCCCAATCCTTACTAAAATCTATCACACATGCTCTTAACATATCCTCCAGTGTGTGTATCGTACTTTCACTCTGCCCATCAGTTTGGGGGTGATAAGCGATACTCATATCAAGATTCGTTCCCAAAGATCTTTGGACGGATCTCCAAAAACTCGATGCGAATCGAGGATCTCGATCAGAAATAATCGATACAGGCACTCCGTGCTTACATACAACCTCCTCAGATAAAGACAAGTCAGCCTATCCGGTGAGAACTGCTCTTTAATAGGATTGAAATGAGCTGATTTGGTCATTCTGTCGACAATGACCCAAATCTAGTTATTTCCAGAAGATGTTCTAGGAAGTTTAGTGATGAAATCCATCGTGATCCGCTCCCACTTCCATTCAGGAATTTCGGGTTGTTGAAGTAGTCCGGATGGCTTTTGATGTTCAGCTTTGACTTTTGCACAAGTCAAACATTGTCGAACATACATTGCAATATCAGCTTTCATATTCGACCACAAGTATAACTTCTTTAGGTCATGATACATTTTGTCAGAACCAGGATGAATGAAATATTTAGATTTATGGGATTCGAACATGATTAAATCTCTTAAGCCTCCATACTTAGGTAACCACATACGACCTTTTAAGCATTTCACTCCATCTGCTCTAACCTCTAAAGGATCTCCTTCACCTCGAAACCCTTCATTACCAAAAATTTCTTTCTTACAAGCTTCTATTTGTGCATTTCTAACTTGATCAGGCAAATTATTATGCACAGTCATGACTAGAGAGCGTACCCGGATAGGCTCTCTATCCTTTCTACTTAATGCATCGGCAACAACATTTGCTTTTCCTAGGTGATATTTTATCTCACAATCATAATCACTTAACAGTTCTATCCATCTACGTTGCCTCATGTTTAGTTCTTTTTTATCAAGGATATACTGCAGGCTTTTATGATCGGTGAATACAGTACACTTGGTGCCATACAAATAATGTCTCCACAACCTAAGAATAAAGACTACAACTCCTAACTCAAGATCATGAGTAGTATAATTTTCCTCATTTTTCCTTAATTTCCTAGAAGCATAAGCTATCACCTTTTTTCGTTGCATTAAGACAGCTCCAAAGCCTCTAAGAGACGCATCACAAAATACTACAAAATCCTCACTACCTTCGGGTAATGATAAAATAGGTGCGCTACATAATTTTTGCTTCAATATCTGAAAAGCTTCATTTTCTTCACTTCCCCATACAAAAGGTTTATTTTTCTGAGTAAGCTTGGTCAGGGGTTTAGCTATTAAAGAAAATTATTTAATGAATCGTCTATAATAGCCAGCCAATCCTAAGAATTTTCGCACCTCCGTTGGCGTTGTCGGTGCAGACCAACTCTTAATGGCTTCAACCTTTGCCGGATCAACATGAATCCCATCTTTGTCAGTCACATGACCAAGAAATTGAACAGAGTCCAACCAAAAATCACATTTCGAAAACTTTGCATACAACCTTTCATCCTTTAACAAATTCAAGATAGTCCTTAAGTGTTCTCCATGCTCTTCTTTATTCTTGGAATAGATTAGAATGTCGTCAATGAATACGATCATAAAATATATCCAAATAGGGTTTGCACACTCGATTCATTAGATTCATGAATACCGCTGGTGTGTTAGTTAACCCAAATGGCATTACTTGAAATTCGAAGTGTCCATAACGAGTTCTAAATGCAGTGATAGGGATATCTTCTTCGCGGACGCCAAGTTGATGATATCCAGACCGTAGATCAATCTTAGAATATACACTATAGCCTTGTAGATGATCAAATAAATCATCAATCCTTGGTAAAGGATATCGATTTTTAATCGTCAACTTGTTCAGCTCATGGTAATCAATGCACTTACGGAAAGATCCATCTTTCTTTTTAACGAACAATACCGGAGCTCCCTAGGGTGACAAGATCGGTCGAATAAAACCCTTATCAGACAACTCCTTGAGTTGTTCGGATAATTCCTTCAATTCGGATGGTGCTAGACGGTAAGGCGCACGCGCCACCGGTGTAGCACCAGGAACTAGATCGATTCGAAATTCAACCTGCCTTATCGGCGAAATTCCGGGTAAATCATCGGGAAATACCTCAGGAAAATCACAGATAATAGGAACGTCTTCCAATCGTTTCTCCTTAGACTCATTCCCGGTCACTTGAGCTAAGAATAGCTAGCAACCGTTCCTGGTGTACTTTTGGACATTAATACATGAAAGGATTTTCAAATGGGATTCACCTCGATTACCATCAATTACTAAGGTTCTATTCTTAAGAGGAATTTTAACCTTCTTTTCTCCACATAAAATTACAACATCATTCAAGGATAACCAATCCGTTCCTATAATAATATCAAAACTACCTAGTTCGATTAACATCAAATCAATCAGGAAGGAATGGTACAAGAGATTTAAATAGCATCCTTGCAATAACTTATTAGTTCTTACCAATTTACCATCAGCCAATTCTACTTCGTAACTGGTATCTATCTCAATAGGTTCAATGTCAATAAGGGCACTAAATTTGGTAGATACAAAGCTCCTATCAGCACCCGAATCAAATAGAGCAACAACATAATGATTGTTGAGTAAAAACGTACCAGTAACGACATTCGGATCCTCCTTCTTAACATCAACCGTCCCAAGTTGATAAACACCACCCTGGTTGTTTCTTCCTTGGCCATTCTTTTTTCAATTTTGGACAATCTAGCTTCTTATGACCCTCTTCTCCACAATTGTAACAAACGATTCCCCTCTTACACTTTTCCACCTTGTGTCCTAGTTTTCCACAATGTCTACACTTCCAGCAATCACCAGCATGCCTCTTATTACCACACTTTGGACACTTTTCATCATCACGCGGGGCATTGTTGGTCAAAGCATTTGCATTTCCTTTTCTTTGATTTTGACGTCGATTGAAATTTTGCCTATTGTCACCTCTACCTCCACGATCGCCTTCACCCTTTCTTTTCTCACCAGCATGTGCTTTATCCTCCCTATCCTGAATGATTTGTCCAATGAGTTGGTAAGCCATTCGAACCGCATCATCAATGGTCAATGGATTTGACGATGTCACATCCCCCCGGATGTTCTTGGTCAACCCCTTAATGTATTGCTCAATTCTTATCTCCTCAGGCTCAACCAACCGGGGACACAACAAAGCCAACTCATGAATCTATTAGTATATCCATCAATGTCCACACCTTTTATTTTCGAGTGAGTCAACTCTTGTTCCAACCTTATAATCACACTACGAGGACAAAACTCCTGTGTCATCCACTTTTTGATTTCATCCCATGGAGTAGCATTTGCAACATCAATGCCTATAAAAGCAATCCTCCCATTCCACCAAGTCAAAGCACGAACTCTAAGAGTAGCCATAGCAAAAGTCACCTTATACACTTACTGATGTGAAACACAGACTCAATCTTTTCAATCCATTGACTTAGCCCTACTACACCTTCAGTTCCATTAAAAGGGAGTGGGCTACACTTCATGAACGTTACATAAGTACAACCACCGACTTCGGGTGCATTAGGTCCAGTCCTCCACCATTAACATTCGCATTATTAACATTCACATCATTAGCATTCACATTATTACCAGTTCCACTACCGCCAGCTCCACTACCGCCAGCTCCACTACCGCCAGCTCCACTACCGCCAACTCCACTACCGCCAGCTCCACTACCGCCAGCTCCACTACTGCCAGCTCCATTTCTAGCATTTGCCATAAACTCGGCCATAGATGCGACAACTTGCTCCGCAATGATCCTACGCACTTCTTCCTCAGTCACAGTTCTCTTGGGCGACATTATTCTATTATCGCACAATTCGAAGTATGATAAGCATTCACTCAATGAGGGGTTTAAATAAAAGGGTCGAATTGATAATCAAGGAAGCAAAATATATATAAGGTATGACATGGAATTTAAGACAAAAGATACATATTTCATTAGATCACAACAACTACATCGTCTTTGTTAACTTTCCACATCATAATCTTAGCACTATACAAGTCTAAAATTTATGCTAGATCTACTAACCGACATACCGGTTTAGTTGAAGTTTACAAAAGATACAAAGATACTACTAAAGATAAACTAGTCTACTGAGAACTGCTAGAGGGTCCATCATCATTCTTCTTTGGTATCTTCCTCGGACGATCACAAGACTCATCATCATCAGTTGGGCGCTTATGAATCACTCCTCTCTCAACCATCTCAGCATAAAACCTACTGTTCCAACCAACAGACACATGTAACTCTTTTTCCGCCTTCTCGCACATCGTGCGAGCCACATTCAACTGAATCTCCATCGAGTTCACCTTTTTCTTCATCTTTGCATACTCACCACTCTCTAACACAGACAATCTCCTAAATGCTTCATTCAAACTACGCTCCACATCACTCAAACCCAAATCAAGCAACTCTCGCTCTTTCTCACCAATCTTTGTTTTTGACTCCAATAAAGCAACATGAGTCTGAACAACACCTAAACCGATCTCTGACATAGTACCTTGAACTCGGGAAGCATCTAAATCACGTCTTAAGGCCCAAGGTTCAAGTCCATCAATATGAGTAGTCTCTCGAACCCTCGACGACTCTCCTATCACATGTACACACCTATGAAAGTCATCCCTATCAATCGACCTACGAGTAGTAATCCCATTAGTGCCATCAGGTGCATCATCATCCTCATCATCCTTTGAATCAGACTCAGACGATTCATCACTAGGTAACTCAGAATCAGAATCAGACCACTCAATTGGAGGGGGTAAGGGCTCACCATCCTCTACATCATAAAGAAAGATAAGCTCTACCTCATCATCATCAATCTCATCACCTATATCTACCTCCTCCTCGACATCCTCATCGTCATCCTCATTACCTACATCATCTATATCAACCTCATCATCTTCGTCGACACCAACATTACCATTCTCTACTATACCAACTTGTGGGGAAATCTGATCTCCTAGTCCTATTTCGGGCTCAGGATCCTCGAATGGTTCCTCCTCTTCTTCCTCCATATCATCTTCTACATTATAATCCACTAAGTCTAGGTAAGGGTTATCATCTAGGTTAGGTTCAGGAATAGCAGGGTTCTCTACGGGAATGTTAGGGTCTGCCATGACAAATGTACATTATATAATATATATTGTATTAGCATAAAATTAATTATTAAGTAGTTACATACTGAAACCACGATATATATATATATATATATATATATATATATATATATATATATATATATATATATATATATATATATATATATATATATATATATATGTGTGTGTGTGTGTGTACATTAGATTATATATCAAAATATATATATCTTCTCAATAAGGCTTGTTGGCAACATTGGAGATCTTCGGCATTGTTATAGTCAAAAGATTTTTAAACATTTTACTCAAGATACTTATTTAAAAATATTTATGGTTAAAAGATTTTTGAAATGTTTTATTCAAAACCTTGGTTTTAAAAATCTTTCGTTCTCTATAACAAGAGCTCTTATACCAAACTATAACACTCTCAAATTTTTATAGGTACAGCGGAAGGGTCAATAGAGTGTAACGGGATAGCACAATAACTCAAATCATAGACAACGCATAAAAAGGGTTGTACAAGGTTAAACATACATTCATCCGAATAAAAGTTTAGAGTTTACACAAGGTCCCCCAGTTTTATAGTCATAAAGTTAACAAAACATAGTTCGAATGAATATTATTATTATGTGGGCGATCAGAGTCGATCTCCATACAAGTTACCTTCAAGCACCTGAGACAAAACATGCGAAAAATTAATCAGCGAATGCCGAGTGAATTCATAGAGTTTAGTATAAACCGTTACATAAACAGTTATGTAAAGCATAACACAAGCAAAATATCAGTAATAAGACCCCATATTGCTAGTCAGGCAATATATTATAATTTAATTCATATATCATACACTATTCCTGAGACCGCAGCCTCGGTATTACTGATTGTAGTGTTTTACTACTCTTTAGGAAAAGAGCGTAAATAGGGAAAGTATTAAATACGACTGTTTAGGAAAACCGTGTACAAATGACCCTTATGATGTGAAATGAAAGTTCGTTTCCCAAGGAGGTATATGTGTATGACTAATATGTAACAAGATTTGAGACTAATATTTGAAAGAAGGGGACGAGCAAATAGAATGACGAAGACGTGAAATTAATTACTACGACTACTAAAATTAAAACCGTAAAAAGAGCAAAAATAAAAATTAATTATAAAAATTCCCAAAAAATTATCAAAAATCAAATTAAATAAATTAAGGGTTTACAAATGATCAAAACTTTTTCAAACCTTTTAATTAATTAAATATTAATTTTTAAATGCTAATTAAAGCCCTAAAAATCAAATTAATTATTTAAAAAGCCCAAATAAAGATTTTTCACTTTGTAAACCTCTAAAATGACCTAAAAAGATTAAAAACTATTTTTATAAATTTTTAAACTAATTAAAACTATTTAAAATGATTTAAAAACTATTTAAACTTGAAATAATTATAAAAATTAATCTAATGACAATAAAATTAATCTAAGAGTTGCAAAAATACTATTTTAATGTATTAAACTTAACAAAAATATAAAAAATGCAAAAATGTGAAATTTGAAATTTAATAATAAAATAATATTAAAATAATATTAAAAATCCAGAAATTATAAAAAATTCTAAAAACTTGCAAACTAATTTATTTTAACCTAAATAATCAGAAAATAAAAGTGAAATTACCAAAATACCCCTAATGGGCCCCCAAATGGGCTAAAAGCAAAAACAGTCAACCTTATTGGGTTTTTGGGCCCAAAGAGTCAAACTTGGCCCAAATGACCTGAAAAGGCCCTATCTGACTCAAATTCAATTCTAAACACAAAAGTCTGAAGGCCCAAAAGCTGATTTTAAGCTTATCACAGCTTAAATAATCAACAACTTATTCTTATTGGGCCAATAAGCCCATTAAGCAATAAGCCAGTGCCATAAGCTCTGCTTAAACACACAACCTTCTTTTGAGATGCCTAAGAGATCTGTGAAAAGAAATTTTGAAAAAGCACACTGAATAAGCCAAAAATAAGCCAAGAAGATTTTCACTAAAAGACAAAATAGTCGACTTGGAGTTCTAGACCACCTCAGACCTTCTAATAAGTTGTAAAAGACTCTAAATGACTTAATTAAGACAAAGCAACAAAGAAAAGTTCAATAAGGCAAGCCAAATAAGCACAATAAGCTGATAAGCACTTATTTAAAAGTCAAAGTGTTTGGTTTTCTAGTCAAACCTCAAAATCAACCCCTCAAATGCTCCAGAATGAACAAATGGGTCAAATAAGTGACACCTATTACAAATTCAAAGTTGTTGCAGGTTAAAATGAGCTAGAATAGCTTATTGATAAGCACCAGTTGAAATAACACTAGTAGTGGCTAACAGTAGGGGAAAGGAGTTCCCACTACTTTGACTATTTGACTTGCTTTTTTAGAGAGATCCAGTTGGATTCAAATGGAAACAAGGGCACCCTTGTGATCAGCGAATCACAAGGAGTCTATATCAGCAAAGAAATCACAAATTGGTTCACTCAATAAGCCTAAAATAAGCAAATAGTCCACAGATATTGCACAGACCTTGAAAATAAGCAGTTATGAACAAATAAGCAGATTGAGCATGAATAAGCCAGCCAAATTGAACCAAACGCATACACAAGCTATAATAAAGTCCAATAAGCACAAATAAACTTGTTTCAAGTAATGGATCAAAGTAAATAAGCAGATTTAAGCACCAAAAGTTTCTGATAAGCAAAAGTGATTATCCAAAATCCTTTTGCTGATCTATTTGACCACCAATCCAATTTTAAGCCTTCAAATCTCTTTCCCTGATTAAGTTAACCAAAATTTAACACTTGTTAACCCTAGTCTACCCTTAGATCTAGGTGTCCCCAAAATTTTAGCCAAAATACCCAAGTAAAATTGATTTTATAGCCTTTTGATTGATTTGGTTGTTTCAAGCCACAAAACTGCAGATAATGAACACTTAGCACCAGGTAAACAGATACCAAACCAATAGAACCAATAAACAACAACCTAGTTGCCTTAAATCCCTTTGAATCAGTTAACATAAACACCCCTTTGGAATTTGATTTCTCAATCTTCCAAAGGATTGCTATGATTTAACCTTCCAAACCAGATCTAATCAACCCTAACAACACTTAACCAACCTCAGAAACTCAAATCAAGCCACAAAACACAGATCCACAATAAATCATGCAAAATCACCAAATATTCAATAAAATTCAGAAAAATGAAAAAGGGAAGAGATGCAAACCTCCAAGACTTACATCCAAGCCTTGGAATGTTTGAGCTGAGGTGCTAGCAAAACAAGCACCAACTTCCTTGTACCTGCTAAGATCAACAAACCACAAAGATGAACAAATACTATAAAATCTGATTTTTGAAAAACAAGAGTTTTATCCCATAAAACCTTTTCTCAAAAACAACAAAACATGAATATGGAACTCAGATTTCATCTATTCAATCACCAAACTTTTATAAATAACACAAGAGAAATCATAATTTTCAGAAACTCAAATTTTATTTCAATAAAAAGGAATTACAAAGAAATAGCTAAAATCTGGAACAAGGCTCTCTCACATGTTGAGGAGTCCTTATATAGGCCACAAGGGCTGAGATTACAAGAGAAGACCCTAGCTATAAAGTTCCTGAAATGACCTTGAATTTTCTAGACGCATTTAATGTTTGAGTTGTCCAAATGAATCTTGATTGTTCATTTTAGCTTTGTAACCAAGCAAGGAGTGTGGGCTATTGATTTGGCCACGTGGCATACCTTGGAGGTTAAGATTTGATGTGATAGGTGGACGGGTTTGAATGGTGGGGTCCTTGGGTGAGTGGGAGTGAGGGTTTTTGGTGTGGGATGGGATTTAGAGTGTGTGAATCAAACGTGTGTCAAGGTAATTTAGCTTTACCCTTTGTTTTAAGTGAAGGTAAAACTGGGTTCTTGATGGTAAACCGTAACAAGTTTGATCCGTTTTTTGTGGAATATGAGTTGTTTGGCGCATTTTTGAGTTTAAATGCTTCATATGCACACTTTTGGTCATTGGTCTTTGGCAGAACTAGTAAACCACGTTTTTTAGCCATTAAACTTCATTCACTTTGTTATTAAAGTTATAAACTTCACACTTTTGCCCCAAAACTTTGGCAAAAGTATTTCAAGGGTTGTTTTTGCCTTTTTGCATAGTTTGAGGACTGATCTTGGACATTCTTGATCTTCAAAGGTCTTCATTGTATCATTGACTTCATGAGGGACCATTATTGACAATTTAGAATTGATGAGGGACTAAACTTGCCAATTCTTCAAAGTTGAAGGACCATTTTGTAATTTTGACAAACTTAAGAGACCAAACTTGTAATTATGAATATATAAGGGTTTTAAGTGTCATTTCTTCATATTTTGAGGATCAGTCTTGTACATCTTCAAGTCTTCAAGGGTTTATTTTGGATAATTCATGAACTAGGGCCCGGTTCTTTGTACGGCTTCGTTTCTCGTGTCCGTTTTTCCTTGTTTCTTATGATCTTTTGTCTTTTTCACGATATCCATACCTAAAGCACACAAGTAAACAAATACAAGCATATATATGGTAATATTATGACATTTTATGCATTTAAAGCCCGAAAAGAACGATGAGATCATGTATAAATGCCATCTCATCACTCCCCCTACTAAGCCATTGTCGTGCCCTCACGCAATGCTAGAATAAAGTATCTAAGCATCACCAAAATTCAATTTTATTACCCTTTATTTAGAAGTAAAAGACTTGCAACAATACTACGAAGATGTGTAAAGACATAATGTATGATTTTCATCACGTGTGTGACTTTTAGGGTCAATGAATAGAAACAAGTAAATGTCCCATAGAGTAAATTTCGTCATCCTTGATTGTCATACATTCCATGCTAAGTGAAAAAACGAGATCATTGTTGGTACAAGTCACAATGCTAACACTACTCATACGTCCAAATTGTGTAATACTTTTTCTCCCCGCAATCCTAGTTATTATAAAAGGAAATGGATTTCTAGAATTTTTTAGCTATTTGTCATGGATCACAAGTGATTCATATTGACTTATTTGAGTATTTATTAGTCCGAAAGTAAAGTAACACGATTTAATCGATAGTTAGCCAAAGGACAAAATCTTTTAAAATGGCTTCTCGTGTATCTCCTTAAGTTAATATCTTGGCATAACCCGTTTCACGATTTGAGACCTTTCTCGGACCGATATTTGGCATGTACTTCATACTTCAAATCTTGGGAAGACGTTCTTGAAATTATGGTCTTCTCTTCATATTTTGGAATTTCTTCACTTGACGTTTTTGAGAGATTCTTCATACTTGGACCACGACTTCATCATTTTTCTTCAATCTTTATTTTGGATTTTGATATACAACGATCCGCCTCCTTTTAGGACTTGGATATATTTATCCTCATACCTTGTAAGGTTCTTTTTGGATAGACTTTCTCCATGATCTTGAGGGGAGTTATTGCTTTTCGTCGTGTGTCTCGATCCTTCATATTGATTTTGGAATAATGATACTTCACATCATCTTGGATCTTTAGCAACAAAATAGAGCTCCTCATGCCTTGTTAGGGCCTTTTTGGATCTTCACCAATCTTCGCGTCCCGTTTCAATAAGTTATGCCTTGGCTATGAACTCTATTCAACCCCGAGAAACTTTTAAACGTTCTTGTGCTAGAAGCTAAGTAACCTTTCAAATCGTACGACCTTACTTATTGCAATTATTTGTATTCCTAATGCATTGATCTTATGGGAGAAAAAGCCACAATTAAAAACATATGAGTTTTTGAAAGAACATTTTCATGTTCTACGTTTAGCATGATCACTTGTCTAACTCTATCATCTCTTGTTCTTCACTATTTAAAGACCTCTAATTAAAGAGACTCATGAATACTTAGGCATGCAAGTCAAAATTAAACCAAATTTGGATTAGCTTTCATTAAGACTATATCAAATCAAAGTTTTGGGTTTTCAAGCCACCTATAGTATCTTGCACTTTCTTATACTTTTTCAAGTTTAGAGAATGCATTTTATAGTTCCCTTGATAAGTGACTTTCTAGGATCAATTATAGGAACTTGCGAAAAGTTCTTGTTCTTAACCCGAATGAGCTAAGACTTTCGCGTTTTAAAGTTCCCTATATAAAAGTCTAGCAAAACTTGAATTGAGCGGGTTAAGGAATGCAAAGGGCTCCAAATGCCAATCAAGTCAAAAATTAGCTCTTATTCTACCCATCGGAAAATATACATTCGTGTCTTAAAAACACTTATTAAAACTAAGAAAAATTTTAATTGGCCATTTTTAGCCTTATTAGCAACAATACAAAACAAAACGTTGAAAGTTGGAAAATCGTATGGGCGTAGCAAAGCAAGTATCTATTCACCCCCCCCCCCCCCCCCCATACTAAAATTAAGCATTGTCCTCAATGTTTCGAGTCTAAAGGTGGAGCACCCCCATACTAGAGATGAAGAGTCGAATGCTTAGGATCTAGCATGGAAAGGGTGATCAATAATATATCTAAAGCCGTTTATTAATTATGCTAAAAGATAATTGTTAGAACAATAAAGGATATGTCATGGATTCGTGAAAAACTTCTTCAAGCAAACGATGGAGGGTCATGTAAACGAACACGGGAGTCTTCAATCGTAGTGATGATGATGATCTAGATAACATAATCACAAACAACCACGAGACAACGAGTTGGAAGGGCACAAATCCCCTCTCATTATTTATTAGAAAGCATAAAAAGATAAGCATGGGATCTCCCCCACGAGGCACCTCGTTTTTGATTACCGAGTCATGAGCTCGACTCGATCCCCTCAATGCTAATTATCATTAGGGAAGGTGACTTGGTCGAGGTCATCCAATGAAGGAACTTCCCCACCAAAGTAGTGCTTAAGCCTATGTCCATTCACCTTGAAGTTAGGACCATCATCTTGAGCTAGCTTGATGGTTCCATAAGGAAACACTTGTGTAATTGTGAAAGGACCCGACCAACAAGATTGCAATTTCCCGGAAAATATCTTTAATCGAGAGTTAAAAAAAGTTAAAAAGTAACACTTGATCGCCAACGTTAAAAACCTGGTTTTTAATCTTTGCATCATGAAACTTTTTAGTATTTTCTTTGAAAATCAATGAATTTTCATACGCATTATCTCTTAGTTCATCTAATTCATTCAATTGTATTTTTCGGTGATCTCCCGCGGTCTTCAATTTAAAGTTTGCATGCTTAAGAGCCCAATATGCCTTATGCTCCAATTCAATGGGCAAATGACAATTCTTCCCATAGACTAAATTATAAGGAGTACAACCGATAGGTGTCTTATAAGCGGTCCTAAAGGCCCATAAAGCGTCATCGAGTTTGTCGGACCATGAAGCACTGTTTTCTCCAATCGACCTCTCTAAAATCCTCTTCAAAGCTCGGTTTGAAACCTCGACTTGCCCACTCGTTTGCGGGTGATAAGTCGTAGAAAGACGATGAGTAACTCCATATTTCTTTAAGACCTTCTCGAATTGGTCATTACAAAAATGGGTTCCACGATCGCTTATAATAGCATGAGGGGTTCTGAACCGAGAGAATAGTTGCTTCAAAAACTTCACTACCACACGAGCATCATTAGTAGGTAAAGCCTTAGCTTCCACCCACTTAGAAAGGTAGTCGACCGCGACGAGGATATACTTGTTACCATGAGACGATGGGAACGGCCCCATAAAATCTATGCCCCAAATGTCGAAAATCTCACACACTTGAATTATGTTTTGCGGCATTTCATCACGTTGAGACGATTTTCCTTGATGTTGGCACGAATCACACGATTTCACAAGTGTGTGTACATCACGATAGATAGAAGGCCAAAAGAAGCCGACATCGAATACTTTCTTAGCCGTGAGATTAGCACCATGGTGACCACCCGTGGGTCCCTCGTAACAAGCTTTAAGGATGTAGAAGCTTCGGCACCAAAAACACAACGTCGAACGAGTTGATCCGCACAAACCCGAAAGAGATAAGGGTCATCCCAAAAATAGAACTTGACGTCACGAAAGAATCTTCGCTTTTGTTGTGTCGTCATACCCTTGATTATGAAATTGCCCGTATTGTAATTTGCAATGTCAGCAAACCATGGGGTGGTGTCTTTAGAATTCACTACACCGAGAGTCTCGAGAGGAAATGTTTCGGTGATTTCCTTGTTCTCGAAAACATCTTTGTGAGGATCTTCTAGATGAGAGAGATGATTGGCCGCTAGATTCTCGGCTCCTTTTTTGTCAAGCACGGTGACATCAAATGCTTGGAGGAGGAGCATCCAACGAAGCAATCTCGGCTTAGCGTCCTGCTTAGCTAACAGATACTTAATAGCCGAATGGTCGGTATACACGATGCTTTTAGTTAAGACGAGATAAGGTCAGAATTTCTCAAAAGCATAGACGACGGCAAGGAATTCCTTTTCCGTTGTGGTGTACTTTAATTGAGCCTCAGTCATCGTCTTACTAGCATAATGGATAGGACGGAAATGCTTTTCATAGCGTTGCCCTAAGACGGCCCCTATAGCATAATCACTTGCATCGCACATGATTTCAAAGGGTAATTCCTAATTAGGAGCAACAAGAATGGGAGCTTCTGTAAGTTTCCTTTTGAGAGTTTCGAAAGCTCTAACACAATCCTCATTGAAGTTAAAAGGAGAATCCTTCTCGAGAAGGTGTGTCATAGGTCGAGAGATTTTTGAAAAGTCTTTGATGAAACGACGATAAAAGCCCGCGTGGCCTAGGAAACTCCTAACTCCATTAACGGTTTTGGAATGAGGTAACTTGGCGATGACGTCTACCTTAGCTTTATCAACCTCAATCCCCGCTTTCGAGACCTTATGTCCTAAGACGTTTCCTTGTTTACACATAAAATGACATTTTTCCCAATTAAGCACAAGATTGGTTTCTTCACAACGTTTTAACATTTGCTCGAGATTAGATAAACACGACGTGAACGAATTGCCAAACACCGAAAAGTCATCCATAAACACTTCCATCGACTTCTCGATAATATCGTGAAAAATAGCCATCATACACCGTTGAAACGTACTCGGTGCATTACAAAGTTCGAAAGGCATCCTACGATAAGCAAACGTTCCATAAGGACACGTAAACGTAGTCTTATCTTGATCACGAGGGTTGATAGGGATTTGAAAGTAACCGGAAAAACCATCTAAAAAGCAATAGAATTCATTTCCCGCGAGTTGCTCCAATATTTGATCCTTGAAGGGAAAAGGAAAGTGGTCTTTACGAGTGGTGTCATTTAACTTTCGGTAGTCAATACACACCCTCCAACCGGTCACAACACGACTGGGAATTAACTCGTTGTTTTCATTAGGCACAACGGTCATTCCTCCCTTTTTAGGGACACAATGGATTGGGCTCACCCATGGGATATCGGATATAGGATAAATCATTCCCGTGTCAAGGTGTTTTAGAACTTCCTTTTTTATGACATCGTGAATTTTGGGGTTTACCCTTCTTTGACTTTGAATTGCGGGTTTGTAGTCCTCCTCCATTAAAATCTTGTGAGTACAAAATTTTGGGTCTATCCCCTTAATGTCGGAAATTTTCCACGCAATTGCCCCTTTATGAGCTTTAAGAACTTTCAAGATCTCGGTTTTTTCATCATTAGCAAGACCTTTTGCAATAATAACCGGCAACTTGTCATCACCTTCCAAGAATGCGTATTCAAGGTGAGATGGAAGATCTTTCAATTCAAGGATAGGTGGTTCCTCGATTGAAGATTTTTTCTCAACACTCATAACTTCCATCGGCGGAAGAAATGGTGGAATAGAAGTATCATCACTAACAGTCACCTCATCTTCATTGTCGATTTCATTAGAAGTAAAATCGCCTCCTTGGAATGGAGTGAGTTTTGGTGTAGATATAGCAAGAATCGGATCCAAAATAGTGGGATTGCCACTTGACGAGCTATCAGAAAAACCTAGCACTTCTTGTGAAAACTCATCGCAAACCACATCAACTAAGTCAATGTGATTGATGGTAGCTATTGCCTAAACATGAGAAGGTTTTGAGTTTTGAGTAGCGTTTATAACAAGTTCCTCTTCGTTGAATCTCAAAGTAATAGTTCTTGCATGAACGTCGATAAGCGATCTCGAGGTGTCTAAAAATAGACGACCTAAAATTAGAGGAACTTGAGGATTCGCGGGGATGTCAACTACTATAAAATCAACGGGATAGTAGAACTTTCCCACTTTCACGAAAACATCCTCGGCTACTCCACATGCTAAAATCGTAGAATGATCGGCCATCTCGATAGACATGTTCGAAGGAGTAAGAGCCGGAAGCGAAAGCGATTTCCAAATGGAAAATGGCATCAAATTAGTGCTTGCACCAAGATCGGCCAAGGCGAGGCATTCTTTCATATCTTGTATATCACAAGGAATGAGAAACTTTCTGGGGTCACCAACTTTTTTCGGTATGCGGTTAAGATAAACCGAAGAACAATTAGCAAGCTTTGAAAGCTTTTCCTTATCATTTATCATACTTTTAAAAGTGGAAGCTAAACGAGGCATATATAACAACGCGTCGGCTAAACTTACATCAAAATGAACTTGTTGAAACATTTTTATAAAAGGCTCGATTTGTTACGTTCTTGAAATTTCTCTTTGTTTCGTCTCGAAGGGTAAGGTAAAGGTGGTGTGGGTTGGACATTAGGCAACGGCCTTGGAATCTCGGGTTCCATGATTGGTATTGGTTCAACCGTAGGTTTGGTTTGGGCGGTACTTCGTGGGCTTTTGATATGCTCCTTTTTGACCATCACCTCGGGCTCTTTCTCGATTTCCTTCTCCGTAGAAGTACTTGGACGAGAGATTGGTTCCTTGAAAGTTTTACCACTACGTGTAGTAATAACCTTCATTTCTCCCTTCGGGTTTGCAATGGTATCACTAGGAAGACCACCCGAGGAAAAGGGTTTACACATGATTGCTTCAAACATTTTTGCCATTCGGTCTTCAAATTTTGATTGCCTTAAATCCGCTTTTAACAATTCTTGTTTAATCTCATGTTGTCCTTGTTCCATCTTTTGTTGATTTTGTTGAAGACGTTGAACGTTTACTTCCATTTTATTAGCATGAGTCTTGAGTTCATTAGCAAGTTCGTTTTAAGCTCGTTTTTCAGCTCGGATCTTAAGCTAATCATCTCACGTTGCATGTTATCAAACTTAGCATCATTTGCTTTAGCATAATCCAAAAATTCTCCTTGAAGATTTTTAGTGTGATCATTTTGAAAACCTTGTGTAGTGTTTTGAAAATCACGGTTTTGGTTTTGATTTGCAACTTGTCCATTCCCACTTTGATAATTCCCTTTGTTGTAGTTACGTGAATTGCCTTGATAACCACCATTTTGATTGTTGTTTCGATAATTATTAACATTTTGATTTGGTGGAGCTTGATTTGGGCGGGAACCTTGGCCGTTTTGGTTGTAAGTTCCCGTTGCTACGTAAGCACTCGAAGTGTTACCACCGGCAGTAATGCACTCGGAAAGATCATGAGCTCCACCACAAGACAAACAACTCTTATCAACCGCTTTAACCGACGCGGAATTCAAAGCATCTTGTGCTTTCCAATGAGTCATAAGCGTCGAAAACCTATCAAAAAAACGATTTTCCTCATTAGCTTCATCATGTAAGGGATTAATGTGACGAGACAATGACGACGATGACGTTCCCATATTGGCAACACTCGGTGTGTTACGAGGGTTATAAACCTTAGATCTATTCTCGATACTCTTTAAAGCTTCATCGGTCGTTTTGCACAAAAAATTACCACCCGCGGCGGCATTCAAATAATCTCGTTCATGATGATTAAGCCCATTATAAAAAGTATCTGTTTGATGCAATTCCGAAAAATCATGGTGTGGACATTCATGTAACATTTCCTTAAATCGTTCCCATGCCATTGAAAAACTCTCATTATTACGTTGTGTAAACCATGAAATCTCATTTTTCAAATGTGTTGTTTTAGATGGTGGAAAAAATTGGTTCACGAACTTAGAAACGAGATCACCCCATGTCAAAATTGAATTTGGCGGTTCTTTCTCTAGCCAAATTTTAGCTGGTCCATCTAACGAGTATGGAAACAACATCATCTTAATGGCGTCATGTGGAACATCCTTAAACTTGCTAGTTGCGGTGAGACGATTAAAAATCCTTATGTGGTAATGCGGGTTGTCTTTCTCATGACCTCTAAACTTATTTGCTTGCAACATCGACATTAAACTCGTCTTAATCTCGAAATTCTCCGCAAAGATGGCGGGAATCACAATAGCTTCTCCAAAACCCTCGGTGGGTGCTTGAAGCAACTCCATCGTAGTACGATTAGCCATGATAGCTTCTTGTTCTACAATAGGTTCAACAATTGGAGTTTGTTTTTCAATCAACGGCTCTTGATTTCCTTGACTTTGACGACGTTTACGAGCTCGCTTTGCTTGATTACGAGTTTGCATAAACTTCACGAAGAATGGGAGGTGAGCAAAGAAGATTCTTTTTGGGTGTTTTGTGGATTCTCAGTTTTTTTGTGTTTTTGATTGTTTTTAATTTATTTTCTTTTAGATTTGTGTATCTTCGTAGACAACAATCTACCAAATCTCTCCTCGAATCAAACTCTTGATTAAAGAAGCCTCAAAAGAATGAAAACGATCACGTGGAGTGAACGCCTTCGAATGACTTTAGAACTTTGGTGAAGACCAAATTGTTCAAGAGGGTTTAATCACAAAGAAAACCAAGCGAATATATATGATACGTAATAATACTTTGGGCGACAAAACCCTCGATTAGCTTTCAATCTAAAAATACTCACAAGCAAGCGGGGAAACTAGGCGGCGCGAATCACTTAAGAGCCTTTTTCCTTAGGGTATATTTTATAATACCCGCCTTATACCCACCTTATAGTTTGTATTTTTCAAAATCGAGCTTCACGAAAGTATTTATCTATTTTTGCCTTTTTCTTTTTGTTTGAGATTCGAATACAATAATTAGAAGATCAAATCCCAATTAAGGTTGTGTTTTCACACTTTTGGAGATATTTTGTATTGATTATGATACTTAATACAATATAGTAATAATAATTTCACAAGAAAAACGAAAAAAACCGATAATATGTATTAGTAGATTTCTACTAACACAAATACTATTTATGGTTAATATTAAAAACAAAAAGACAAATTAATCACGACACACCTCCCCGGCAGCGGCGCCAAAATGATTGTAGTGTTTTACTACACTTTAGGAAAAGAGCGTAAATAGGAAAAGTATTAAATACGACGGTTTAGGAAAACCGTGTACAAATGACCCTTATGATGTGAAATAAAAGTTCGTTTCCTAAGGAGGTATATGTGTGTGACTAAGATGTAACAAGATTTGAGATTAATATTTGAAAGAAGGGGATGAGAAAATAGAATGACGAAGACGTGAAATTAATTACTACGACTACTAAAATTAAAACCGTAAAAAGAGCAAAAATAAAAATTAATTCTAAAAATTCCCAAAAAATTACCAAAAATCTAATTAAATAAACTAAGGCTTTACAAATGATCAAAACTTTTTCAAACCTTTTAATTAATTAAATATTAATTTTTAAATGCTAATTAAAGCCCTAAAAATCAAATCAATTATATAAAAAGCCCAAATAAAGATTTTTCACTTTGTAAACCTCTAAAATGACCTAAAAAGATTAAAAACATTTTTTATAAACTTTTAAACTAATTAAAACTGTTTAAAATGATTTAAAAACTATTTAAACTTAAAATAATTATAAAAATTAATCTAATGACAAAAAAAATAATCTAAGAGTTGCAAAAATCCTATTTTAATGTATTAAACCTAAGAAAAATATAAAAAAAGCAAAAATATGAAATTTGAAATTTAATAATAAAATAATATTAAAATAATATTAAAAATCCAAAAATTCTAAAAAATTCTAAAAACTTGTAAACTAGTTTATATTAACCTAAATTATCATAAAATAAAATTCAAATTACAAAAATACCCCTAATGGGTCCCCAAATGGGCTAAAAGCAAAAACAGTCAATCTTATTGGGCTTTTGGGCCCAAAAAGTCAAACTTGGCCCAAATGACCTGAAAAAGCCCTATCTAACTCAAAATTCAATTCTAAACACAAAAGTCTGAAGGCCCAAAAGCTGATTTTGAGCTTATCACAGCTTAAATAATCAACAGCTTATTCTTATTGGGCCAATAAGCCCATTAAGCAATAAGCCAATGCCATAAGCTCTGCTTAAACACACAACCTTCTTTTGAGATGTCTAAGAGATCTATGAAAAGAAATTTTGAAAAAGCACACTCAATAAGCGAGAAATAAGCCAAGAAGATTTTCACTAAAAGACAAAATAGTCGACTTGGAGTTCTAGACCACCTCAGACCTTCTAATAAGTTGCAAAAGACTCTAAATGACTTAATTAAGACAAATCAACAAAGAAAAGTTCAATAAGCCAAGCCAAATAAGCACAATAAGCTGATAAGCACTTATTTAAAAGTCAAAGTGTTTAGTTTTCTAGTCAAACCTCAAAGTCAACCCCTCAAATGCTCCAGAATGAACAAATGGGTCAAATAAGTGACACCTATTAAAAATTCAAAGTTGTTGCAGGTTAAAATGAGCTATAATAGCTTATTGATAAGCACCAGTTGAAATAACACTAGCAGTGGCTAGCAGCAGGGGAAAGGAGTTCCCACTGCTTTGACTATTTGACTTGCTTTTTTAGAGAGATCCAGTTGGATTCAAATGGAAACAAGGACACCCTTGTGATCAGTGAATCACAAGGAGTCTATATCAGCAAAGAAATCACAAATTGGTTCACTCAATAAGCCCAGAATAAGCAAACAGTCCACAGATATTGCACAGACCTTGAAAATAAGCAGTTATGAACAAATAAGCAGTTTGAGCATGAATAAGCCAGCCAAATTGAACCAAATGCATACACAAGCTATAATAAAGTCCAATAAGCACAAATAAACTCGTTTCAAGCAATGGATCAAAGTAAATAAGCATATTCAAGCACCAAAAGTTTCTGATAAGCAAAAGTGATTATCCAAAATCCTTTTGCTGATCTATTTGACCACCAATAAAATTTTAAGCCTTCAAATCTCTTCCGTTGATTAAGTTAACCAAAATTTAACACTTGTTAACCCTAATCTACCATTAGATCTAGGTGTCCCCAAAATTTTAGCCAAAATACCCAAGGAAAACTGATTTTATAGCCTTTTGATTGATTTGGTTGTTTCAAGCCACAAAACTGCAGATAATGAACACTTAGCACCAGGTAAACAGATACCAAACCAATAGAACCAATAAACAACAACCTAGTTGCCTTAAATCCCTTTGAATCAATTAACCCAAACACCCCTTTGGAATCTGATTTCTCAATCTTCCAAAGGATTGCTATGATTTAACCTTCCAAACCAGATCTAATCAACCCTAACAACACTTAACCAACCTCAGAAACTCAAATCAAGCCACAAAACACAGATCCACAATAAATCATGCAAAATCACCAAATATTCAATAAAATTCAGAAAAATGAAAAAGGGAAGATATGCAAACCTCCAAGACTTACATCCAAGCCTTGGAATGTTTGAGCTGAGGTGCTAGCAAAACAAGCACCAACTTCCTTGTACCTATTAAGATCAACAAACCACAAAGATGAACAAATACTATAAAATCTGATTTTTGAAAAACAAGAGTTGCCTTAAATCCCTTTGAATCAGTTAACCCAAACACCCCTTTGGAATCTGATTTCTCAATCTTCCAAAGGATTGCTATGAATTAACCTTCCAAACCAGATCTAATCAACCCTAACAACACTTAACCAACCTCAGAAACTCAAATCAAACCACAAAACATAGATCCACAATAAATCATGCAAAATTACCAAATATTCAATAAAATTCAGAAAAATGAAAAAGGGAAGAGATGCAAACCTCCAAGACTTACATCCAAGCCTTGGAATGTTTGAGCTGAGGTGCTAGCAAAAGAAGCACCAGCTTCCTTGTACCTGCTAAGATCAACAAACCACAAAGATGAACAAATACTATAAAATCTGATTTTTGAAAAACAAGAGTTTTATCCCATAAAACCTTTCCTCAAAAATAACAAAACATGAATATGGAACTCAGATTTCAGCTATTCAATCACCAAACTTTTATAAATAACACAAGAGAAATCGTAATTTTCAGAAACTCAAACTTTATTTCAATAAAAAGGAATTACAAAGAAATAGTTAAAATCTGGAACAAGGCTCTCTCACATGTTGAGGAGTCCTTATATAGGCCACAAGGGCTGAGATTACAAGAGAAAACCCTAGCTATAAAGTTCCTGAAATGCCCTTGAATCTTCTCGACGCATTTGATGTTTGAGCTGTCCAAATGAATCCTGATTGTTCATTTTAGCTTTGTAACCAAGCAAGGAGTGTGGGCTGTTGATTTGGCCACGTGGCATACCTTGGAGGTTAAGGTTTGATGTGATAGGTGGACGGGTTTGAATGGTGGGGTCCTTGGGTGAGTGGGAGTGAGGGTTTTTGGTGTGGGATGGGATTTAGAGTGTGTGAATCAAACGTGTGTCAAGGTAATTTAGGTTTACCCTTTGTTTTAAGTGAAGGTAAAACTGGGTTCTTGATGGTAAACAGTAACAAGTTTGATCCGTTTTTTGTAGAATAGGAGTTGTTTGGCGCATTTTTTAGTTTAAATGTTTCATATGCACACTTTTGGTCCTTGGACTTTGGCAGAACTAGTAAATCACGTTTTTCAGCCATTAAACTTCATTCCCTTTGTTATTAAAGTTATAAACTTCACACTTTTGCCCCAAAACTTTGGCAAAAGTATTTCAAGGGTTGTTTTTGCCATTTTTGCATAGTTTGAGGACTGATCTTGGACATTCTTGATCTTCAAAGGTCTTCATTGTATATTTGACTTCATGAGGGACCATTATTGACAATTTAGAATTGATGAGGGACTAAAATTGCCAATTCTCTAAAGTTGAAGGACCATTTTGTAATTTTGACAAACTTAAGGGACCAAACTTGTAATTATGAATATACAAGGGTTTTAAGTGTCATTTCTTCATATTTTGAGGATCAATCTTGTACATCTTCAAGTCTTCAAGGGTTTATTTTGGATAATTCATGAACTAGTGCCCGGTTCTTTGTACGGCTTCGTTTCTCGTGTTCGTTTTTCCTTGTTTCTTATGATCTTTTGTCTTTTTCACGATATCCATACCTAAAACACATAAATAAACAAATACAAGCATATATATGGTAATATTATGACATTTTATGCATTTAAAGCCCGAAAAGAACGATGAGATCATGTATAAATGTCATCTCATCAATTACCATTATCGGTATTATTATCGGATTATTATAAGCCGCATGACATTGTTGCCTTTCTATAATATACAACCGGTCGTGAGCCTGAAAAATATGTGCCCATCTAAATCAGCGTGTCGTCACTCAAATCATGCTATGTAAATCATCTCATACATAAATTCGCTTACCAATCAATGTGGTACGACGGGGATCAACCGTCAAGGCGCGAACTGGGGTGATCTTCCCCAAATAGTACTATTATATACATAAGCGTCTACCAACTCCCGATAGTTCACAATTCATGCTAATGAGACTTATAGTGACATAACCTAACTTTTAATAATCCATTTCAATCATTCATTGGGTCATTTAAATCAATCGGGTCCATATCAATAAGTATACAATCGGGACTACTTGTGTTCTATTTTTATTAAAAACTCGCATGTTATCTCCCTCACGGGTTTACAAAATATTTCATAAAACATTTAAAAGAGTGCAAGGCTATGAACTCACATTGGTTGGGAAAGACGGGTTATCGGCAATTAGGATGTACGGTACGTGCCCCGATCACGGGAAACCTAAACAAATAATACTCGATCTTAGACTATGTCGAATAATATTTATAAAAAGTTGTTATGTATATGTAATGATGTCATAAACATGATGATCAAGTGGGGTTTTATTCCTTTATAAAACATTATTAGTTGTTAAGTATATTGTTAACTTAGTCTTATTATACTAGTTTTAGCTCATTTACATGTCAAGGCCCAATAAGCCCATTAAGAGTCCAATACATTATATTAGTCCATTTATCTATTTAAAAGCAGGCCTATACTCATATGTTGGGACCAAGTGGGTTAAGCCCATGAGCAAGTCCAATAGTGCTAAACCAAACTAGTTGGGCCTAGTGGTCCAATATGGCTAATTCGGTCCCTTTTTTTTTGGTAACCGTGATTTTCGACTCATTGGCCGACTAATTTGGTCCATTATGGGTCCATATGTTACAAAGCTCGGGTCTGTCGATTTTTACTTGTCAAATGTGTTTACATATCAATATATGTTTTATAAAAATACTACATTGGACGGGTCGGACCATCTAAGTTTTATTTGGCGAAAACGGCATCCTTTCTGTTTTAGCCGAAAAGACGTAAAAATCATATATATATAGTTTGTAGTTTATAAAACCATTTGAGTTTTATTTTTATAAAATGAGATATTTATTTATGATAGTGTATAAACATATTCTATAGTTGGTATTTACATTTATTTACTTTTATATATTTATTTTATATAGTATTTTACTTCAAGTGGCCCTTTTAATATTATATACCTTAAAGTCAAATCTGATGTAAAATCTCATGTTCACTATTTTTATCATATCTTGAGTTCTACAAGGAGTTGGAACCCCAAATTTTTACTGTATAAACTACATGATATGCTCTACAAATAACTCTTCTATGGCTCCTTCTCAAACAGCTTCTAAATATTAGTTCTAGTTCGTCCGAAACAGACCAGTGAGATTAGTACCACAAAAGTGTTTTGGCCATATCTTGCTCATTTTTAACATTCCATTGTGTGCCCAATTCACCACTTATGTAAAAATCATTTATCTATCATTATATCAAATAATGTAATCCATTTAACCAAGTAAAAATATTGAAAGTTACTGTTTGTTACAGCCTACTTGTTAGGTTAAGTTTTCATCAACTTTTACTTGTAGTTTTAGCCTTTTTAACCTAATCTAGTGACACAAAATCCCCATGCAATATATTGATCATCATTTATCATCATCATATATATATATTTTGAAGTAAATATACAAGTACTTTTAGAAAAATAATAGGATGATAGAAGTAAAATGATCTTTATACCAACCAAATGATGAAAAGGTTGAGATTTTGAATGAACAAGGCTTGATCTTGTCACCAAATCTTTAACTTAGCAAATGAAATTTTTGAAATCTTCAAATGTATGAACACCTTCTTTAAAATCAGCCCTAGGACTCCATGAAAACTTCTTTTCACAAGTTATAATCACCTCCAAACAACCTCCTTTTAAGTAGTCTTCATCATATGTTGATTATTGATAAAGTTGTTGGTTAAAATTTGATGATGATGGTGTATGGTGATGGTGATGGACGGCACAAAGAGGGAGAGAGGGAGAGGATTTTTGAAAACTTTCTAGTTAAGTTGCATGTGTGTGTGAAGTGTGAGAGAAAGTTGATGGTTTTGTGCTTAGGCTTGTTATGAGACAAGTGTCTCATACAAGCTAGTATTTTGACGACAAAGGGGTGTTACACCCTTGTTGTGTCCGCCCATAGTGGGGGTGGGACAAGTGTAAACTTGTTTCATCCCCATTATTTTACGGGTAATCCTTGATTCTAGTTTCCTCGATTTACGTGTCCTCGGATCGATTTACGAAAAACGTTTTTATAAATTATGAATCTACGGCACGAAACGATTCTAATAAAAATTGTCTCATAAAAAACGGAGCAAAAAAGCGTAAATACGTAAACCTAGGGTTCCCGGTTTAGTCGTAAAAGACGTTAAATTATGCACGTAAGCCCTAATTTTATCCCGTAAATATGTGAGTTCATGAACCAACATTAAAATAAAATATAAAAATAATATACGAGAATAAATTTACTACTTGAAAATGTCAGGTTGTCACATATGCTTTAAGTCGAAAGGAAAGACTTAAACCAAGGAGAGTGCGCGCTATGAGTATAACCATTCAATCTAGCCTCAAGGTTAAAATTTAAGAAGCACAGAAAGAAGATGCAAAGGACTTTAAGGCTCCAGCTGAATGGCTGCGAGGATTAGACGCACAATTTGAAAAGAAAGATGACGGAACAATTTACTTTGGTGGTCGATATGGATTATATTCGTTGGAGGAATAAGGAAGTTAATAATGGATGAATCTTATGCCTCAAGATATTCGATACACCCCGGTGCAGATAAGATGTATTACGATTTGAGAGATGTTTATTGGTGGCCTGGTATGAAGAAGGACATAGCAGAGTACGTTAACAAGTGTTTGACTTGTTCAAAGGTTAATATGTATACCAGAAGCCTTCGGGTCTTTTACAACAGCCTCAAATCCCTAAATGGAAATGGGAAAAGATTACAATGAACTTAGTCACAAAGCTGCCCAGAAGCAGTGGTGGTTATGATGCAGTTTGGGTTATTGTTGATAGATTTACCAAATCTGCTCACTTTGTTCCTATTCGTGAGGATTACAAAACTGAAAAATTGGCTCGAATTTACATCAATGAAATTGTTGCAAAACACGGAGTACCAGTGTTGATTATCTCTTATAGGGATGGTCGTTTTGAGCCTCATTTCTTGTAGGCACTCCAAAAGGCGTTGGGTACGAAGGTACTTGGGACATGGTTGTAGTCTTTTTGTATATACTTTATTTGAGGAAAAATAAAGCGTACAATCGGTAAGTATTAAATTTTACGTTTTAGAAAAAACGCAAAATTGAATAAAAGAGTTCGTTCTCGAAGGAGGTGTGTGTATGTGTAGCCAAGATTAAAAATACAATGTTTGGATTAGTTCGTTTTTAGAAGAAAAGAGGGAAAAATAAAGACGGTTATGCTAAAAATTACACTACGACGCGAAAAACGTAAAATCGTAAAATTCGACGTAAATTAAAACTTATGTAAAAATTTTCAAAAAAATTAAATTAACTTACTAAAAATATATCTAGGGTTTAAAAATAAATAAAACTTGTTAAAACTTTTTAAAGTAATTCATATTTAATTTTTAAATGCTAATTAAAGCCCTAAAAATCAAATAAATTAATAAAAAGTCCAAACCAAGATTTTAAAGTTTATAAACCTCCAATATACTGTTTTTAACACTAAAAAGTATTTTTAAAAATTTTTTAGCTAATTAAATCTATTTTTTTTAAGCCTAAAAACAATTTTTAAATTAAATAACCAAAAAAATAAAATAAAGATGGGAAAAATATGAAACCACTTTATAAAATTCTAAAATACCCTAAAGTACTAAGGAAAAATGAAAATTGAAAAATAAGCTCATTGGATAAGACAAAAAAGCACTAAAACAAGCTAATGAGATTTGCACTGTCAGTGGCAAACTTGTTGTAAATGTAGTGGGAGCTAGGCTTCCCACTGACAGACTATTTTTACATAGTGACTGCAAATGGGGGATATTTAAGCATGTTTGGTAGTGTTCTTGGGCAGAAATGGAACCCCCACAAGCTTTGGCTTGTGGGGAGTCAGTCTAAACACAAAAACAGCAATCACCAACACAAAGCAAACACTTAAAAGCATAAAATATACCAAAAAATGAACTTGTAGGCAGAGATGTTCATATGCTGATGTACCAGGCAATTTGGTGAGATTTGGCAGCTCAAAGCTTGAAACTAAGCCTATCCCTAAGCCTACTGTTAAGAACTTGGCAGATTTATGCAGAAAGTGAAAACAAGCAAACCACAACTACACTAACCAATACTCAAAGTTGACCTAACTATTAAGAAAAAGTTGTGTAGTTATATATGGGAGCTTAGTTGTTACCCTAGCTCTTTTATACATACAAAACAAACACCCCTTTAAAATTAGACAATGAAGTTTTGCAAAGACTTTTTCCACAAAATAACTTCAATCTACTACTAACTACAAATATCATTCATATCTAGTCAAGAGAACACAAATGAAACAATAAACTTCCACAAAATACAGACCTTCACAAGGAGTCTCCAAAATCACACAAACCAACACTTTTGGAAATCAAGGAGGGTTCAAGCCCGGATTTTACCTTGTGGGACCTACTTTCAGGCCTCACTATGGCTGAAAAGCCATCTCCATGTTAGCTAGATTAAGGACTGTGAGCTTATGGGATACTTGATGCTGTTTGAAAAGAGAAGAAGAAATGGTGGACTACAACAAACCACCACTATATCTTTAACACCTGCAATAAGAACACAAAGAACAAAGGATTCCAAGCTTCCAAAGCAACTCCACAAGCTGGTGTCAACAGCTTGTGAGAGAGCTTTTGAAACAGTCACAAATGTGACAGAAAAATGGTAATTTTTAAAGAAAAAAGATCTTTTAGAAAACTTGAAAGCTAACTTTGGTAACCAGAATTAAATAGCTTATACAAGCTTATAGTGCTTATTTGGGTGTCAACAAAATAAGCACATAAGCCTCTATAATGCTATGACAAAACCTAATTTCAGCCAAGTGTCTTTGAACCAAAATTTGGTTTTTTTGATAAACAATAAATCTAATTTGCAGAAATTTAAATCACTACACTAAATAAAACAGTAAAACATGGAACACAACCTTGCATAAAAACATAAAATCAAATTTTCATTTAAACCTTAAAACTTTTTTACAAAGTTGGAACAAAAGATAGAGGTCACAGGCGACATCTATTTATACAATGTTATGGACTATTCTAGAATGGCTAAAAATGTAAACCCTAGCTCAATAAAAATCCAGAAAAGCCCCTTGGTCAAGAATTTTGAATTTGGTCTTCATTTGAACCATGTGATGATCTGAGTAGATTCCAACTGTTGTTGACCAATCTTGAACTTTGAAAGCCCCTTTGGAAGCACGAAATAAACTTGGTTCATTGATGGATTTGTAAAGATTCCATAATTACCTTTTTTAAACAAGCAGGGGGGTCGTGGAGGAGCGTGTGGGGACCCTGAGTAACATGGTGTGCTTTTTGGTTGTTGGGAAGTGTTTAGGGTAATGGTAATTAGGGATCTGGAGTAGATTAGGGATTTTCCCCCTTGGATTAACATATTAGGTTTTTTAGGGTTTATGGGGGGATGAAGGTGGGATTAGATCGAGTTTTAGGTGCATAGTGGAGTGTTACCCAATTTTATTAATAATAAACTAAAATTTTGAAATCTTAATTAATTATTAATTTAGCCGGGTTAAATGGGGATGGGTGGATTGGGTATTCGGTTGATATTGTAGCTTTGGTGTTTTGTGTTGGGCTGTGAGATGGGCTGGACGTGTTTAGGATGGGTAGTGGGCTTAGTTTTACACAATTTCACCCCCTACATTTGTAAAAGTGTTCATAGCAAGATTCAACAACAATACTCCCAATTTCCATTGTTAAAACTTTGGATGAATTACAAACCTGTCCCTCTAACTTTATAAAGATGGAATAAAGGACTTATTATGTAACTTGAACATTCTTCAAGGGATTATGTGGTATAATCTTGAAACTTAAGGACCAATCTTGTAATAATTGAGATTTAAAAGGGTCGAAAGTTACAAGTCTTCAAAAGATGAGGGACCAATCTTGATATTCTTCAAAACTTCAAGGACTTCTTTGGAAATTCATTGCTCGGGTCCGCTTCTTTGCCCGGCTTCGTTTCATGTGTTCGTTTTTGCTTGTTTCTTTTTATCTTTTGTTGAATTCACGATATCCGAACCTACAAACACACATTGAACAAATACAAAGGGTTTTTGCACGGTTTTTATGATATTTTGTACATTTTAAGCCCGATTTGGACGATGAGACTATGTATAATTTCAGTCTCATCAGGACACTCATCTATCGTTGGTTGAAATTTCCTATAATAACAGTTATCATAAGAGTGTCAAGTGTTAATCATTTGAAGCATTATACGGGCGTAAGTGTAGATCACCAGTGATATGGAATGAAATGGGTGAAAGTCAACTAATAGGGCCTGAATTAGTTCAAGAAACTACATAAAAGATTGTACAGATTAGGGAAATACTGAGAACTGCTAGAAATCGTCAAAAGAGTTACGCAGATAAAAGACGCAGACCTCTTGAGTTTCAAGTTGGAGACCGTGTGCTGCTACGAGTATCTCCATGGAAGGGTATTGTGAGGTTCGGAAAGAAAGGAAATCTTGCACCATGTTGAAAGTCCCTAATCAATGAAAGAAACCCTAATCTTAACTTAATCAACACAAGGTATTACTTTTCAAACGTAATCTTATTATTGTATAATAAATAATTACAAGTGTAATGGATAACACAGTTTGATGACAATGTGTTGTGCACACTTTGAACAACTATAAACCCTAACTTATGAATACAGTCGTAGCTGTTTGATTCACTAAGTTATATGCAATAATGTTATAAATATCTCAAAGTGTTGAACATTAATGCATGGATACACATCCTATTTATAGTGTTACGAGATTGACCTAAATAGTACTTGATGGCGACTACACAAGCTTTTACAAGTTCCCACATCAGTCACATGATGTCCTTCTATTCTTGGTAGTCTTCCATTATGCTTTAAGGAAACAGTTGTCAAAACAGTTTCCTTTTTCTTCATAGTCTCGAATACACAAATGGCATGTCCAAAGTGTGCTGAGAGTTATCAGGGTATTGCCACCCCTGTTAACTCTCAACCCCTCAGAGTCCCTAATACATCTTGGCTGTTATCCATCACAGCCAATGAGTATGTCTTCAGGTAATCTTCGACTTCCCTGACAATGTCTCTGACATGGACTCCTCTGAGGTTGCTCACAGAGACTTGGATCTCTCTGAGTCTTGCGAAACTTGCCTGCCTCCTAGGCACAGGCAAGGGACTATCTAACAGCCTAATTATGTTTAAATCAATGATCAGGGAATCTAACAAGTTTAGATTCCCAATAATCTCCCCCTATTTAAACATAAATAATGCTAGATCTAACTAAGTTAAGGTAAGTGAGTTAACAGCTTCTTCTTACACATAACAGATCTAAACAAACATACCTCATGATTTTATTAAGACTTAAAGAAAATTACAAGTGCATTACATAAGCAAAATAAAAGATGAAGGTAAAAAGGGCTGTGAACATCTTCAATAGTCATTATTTTTAATTCTTTCTTCAGCTTCAGCCAAGTCCAATCTGTTATCAATTTCATCCTGCAAAGTCTTTGCAAACTTTTTGGAATACTCTGAGTTGATCTTGAGTGACTTCTTATGACAGAGCAGTTGAATTGTTGATGCTAAGCATAGCTCATCTTCCCTTTGAAAAGCATACTGGCAAGCCCTGTTCATGAATGCCATTCCTCTTTCAGGCTCTATGTATGTCTGACCATCAACAGGGCCAACAATACCATTGGGGAGGATCAAATCCCTGTGCATGCCATCCACTTGAACATCTTCAGTAACAAAAGTTTCATTAACAATTTGTGAAATCCTTCTCCTTTTGTTGCCAGTCTTTGGGGGTTCTTGTTCAAAAATCTGTGGTGGGGGATCAATCTTAAGTTTGGCAGCTGTTTCCTTGATCCAGGTAAACTTGGCCTTAAGAGTCTTAAGCAGAAGAAAATTAGCCTGTCCAGTCTTTTTGGCAGCTAAGGATTCAAGTTCGAACCATTCTGATAACCCAAGTGTCTTTAGCCTGAAGTTGTCAAACACATCCATATTTCCCTGTTGGTTTTCCCTCCATAAGATCATCTGTGGGGTGTTTGTGGATTTATGAATGGTGTATTTGAACTTGGTTATCTTGCCAGGAGCATATCTGTGGTTCACGCAGGCATCATAGTCAGCTTTAACTTTCCTTAATGCCTCAGCGCGTTTTGTTTCCATTTCCCTCAACCTTTGTTTTTGTTTTTCTCTTTCAGGTGGTGTCATCTTCCTCAGAGTAGCTTCATTCAATTCTTTGGTTGTCTTGAGTTCATTTAATCTTTTGAATTCCTCAGCCTGTTTCTCTATTTCTTCAGGGGTCAAAGGAATCTCATCAGAAGGTGTAAAGGTTGAGAATTGGGAAAGGTCTGTGGTGGATCCTCCTGTCTCTAGCATCGCAGCTATCTTCTTAAGTTTGGTGTCTGTGTCAACCAAAACTATCTCCTTTCCTTTCTTCGAGACAGAGGACTCCACACTTATGTTTTTCAAAACATCAGCTCTTTTGATAAATGCTGTCTGAGCCTGAGTTTGAATAGCTTTGGGGAGGGAGCTAACAGTGAATTTTAATTTCTTGGCAGCTGGTTCATCATCATCCTCAGGCTTGCTGGTGTTAACCAAAACCAGAGACTTTGATGAGTCAGCTCCATCTTGAGTTTGTTGCCCCCCCTGAGTATTATCCTCATCATCAGGTATTACAATAGGTGTGATGACTTGGAGAGGAACAGGTGTAATGGAGGGGTTAGCTGATGATGAGCCTTGATTAGCAGATGCAAGGCTGAGTGATTTATCTTTCTCCCCCTCACGTTCATCCTGGCTTCGAAGACGTTTGGATGAACGTGCTTGAAAATGCCTTGCAATCTGTTCGACAGAGGCAGCCATAGAGCGTTGTCTTTTCCTTGAAGCCCTGGCAATCTTCAGCAGGAGGTTGGCATTTGAATTAGTATTTGCCTGAACACGACTAACAATAAAATTTGCATGTCGGTATTGCCTGTTGCGAACTGCATCAAATTGCCTGTGCACGGTTAGCTCATGTTCATGAAACATGGCAGGGACTGCTGAGTCAATGGCATCTTTTATCCTTGTGGAAAGGTAACTGAGTCCTTGGGCTACACCTCTTCTTGCACCATCCTGAATAGGCTCAGTAACTGCCTCAGTCACAGCCTTTTTGATGATGCCTGGAAATGTCACAGTAAAGTTGTGCATTTCAGACTTGATCACATCCAGCTTTCTTGATAAACGCTCAATATCTGATTGATGATGGACAGGCTGAAGATTCTTGATATTGAGGCTTTGCTGAGCATAGTCATCCCCCCTTGGTAATAAATCAAAGTTGGTCTGGGCAGGATGATCAAACAAGAGAAATTCTGCTGTTGGATCATAAGCTGGTCTTTGGAATACTGTTGTTGTTGAGGTAGCAGAGTTTGGAGTATCAACAGCATCCTTGGGAGGAGAAGTCTTATTTTCAGCTGGTGTGGACACAGCTATTTCTTTGGGAGGAGAGACAGACAGCTGGTCTTCCTCATCTTCTTCATCCTCTTCATCGAACATCCCTTCAGGGAATTCATCGTCAGGCATGGACTCAATATCAGAGACATAATCTTCAAAGGATAGCATATGTTCATCAGCATTTGACAGAGGCTCTTCATCATCGGGTTTGTCTTGAGTCATTGTATCAGCCTCCTTTTCTTGTTGTACCTGAGATTCGATGACTGGCTGTATTTCAGCCTGCAAATTGTTTCAATTAGTAACAGGAAAAAAATAAGGGGAATGGTCGCCATTTCGCTGTCCCAGAGAGGCTGAGGGTGATTACTCAGCCACTCTAAAGGATAAATCCTTGGGATTCTTTTAAGTGTGAATAAAATGTGGTTAATGATCGCCATTCGCTGCCCCTAGGAAAGCTGAGTGTGATTATTCAGCCCCCCCCCAAAAAGGTTAAAACCTTTAGGACTCTTTTGATTGTGAGACATATGTTGTCTATGGATCGCCATTCGCTGCCCCTAGGAAAGCTGAGTGTGATTATTCAGCCCCCCCAAAAGGTTAAGAACCTTTGGGACTCTTTACAAGTGAAACATATGTGGTTATAGGTCGCCTGTTACGCTGCCCCTAGGAAAGCTGAGGGTGATGATTCAGCTCCCCCTGAAAGGATAAAACCTTTGGGACTCTTTTAAGGAGGGAACCAAGAGGCTGTGTGAAGTACAGCTGATCAAGGTTGAGACATTAGCCTGAATACTGTCTAGAGGGTGCAGGGTCATCGGGGTGCTTTATAAACACAAATGAATCATTCCCTGGTGCAAAGACAAGGTGTACAGAAGTCTTAAAGGATTCTAAGTGCATTGACAGACTTCTATGGGTCGAGGATTACCCTAACTTCACCACTCTCTCCTACAGACAAATGAGAGTGGTTGCTTGTGAACCTCTAAAAATGTACACTGATTACCTGTGAGATAACAGCTGGATCAGGCTGGTTTCCTGTCGTCTCAGCTGACTTTGAGACACTAGACTCCTGTTGTTTGTCAACAGATAAATCTGAATCCACATGAGCATCTAGACCAGAGGAGGTGTCAGTCTTCTTTCCCTTGGCCTTAGAAACAGCTTTGGAGTGGGAAGAAGAGGGGATTTTCTTCTTCTTAGGCTGTTGGCCAGACGAAGCCTTGGACTTAGTAGTGTGTTGCCCAGAGGTCAAAGACTTAGACTTGCCAGCGACACTAGAAGTATTCACCTTCTCAGAAGAAGGGAGCAAGGGCTTCTCAGCGTTTGGTACCTGGTTGGCCACATTCATCATATGGGCGGTGACAGGGACATCTTCAGCCCCTATTTCTTTGTAGATGGCACATGTGATGCGGTAGGGCTTAAGAGCAGTCAAGGCCTTGTTGTGGTAGTTGTCTCCCAGCAGGCTTTCGAAGATCAGAGACAGGAAGCGCACATAGCAGATATTCTTTTCCCTGACCTGATTCCTTCCCTTCAGCTGTTCTACAAGGTTGGAGAAGAGAATGCTTCCAACGTCAACATCAGCTCCCCAGATTAATCCATAAGCAATAGCCTGATGGTTGAAGACATCTGATCCTGTGATCCCTGCATTCCTCCCAGGGATTTAACAATGTGGGTGAAGAGGACACGCCACATAGGAGTGAAATACTTAATCTTTAGAGGAGATTTAGAGAGGACCTCAGCTGGTGTAAGGGAAGGGTTAACGTCATGGCAAGGGTTGAGTGTGGCCAGGGCTTCTTTGACAGCCTTTTTATCAACTACCTTCAGGCATTCATCTCCATGCTTCAATCCGGCCACACTTGAAAAGTCTTTAAGGGAGAAGGCGAATGGGTGTTCATTGCATGAAAGGCTAAAAGTTATGGTGTCATCAACCACCTCAGCAGAGTACCAGAATTCCCTAAGGTATTCTTGGTAAAAGGTGGAAGGGGATTTGGTGAATGCTTCACTTAGGTCACAATTCTGCATGAAACTGACCAGATCTGAATAGGTGCTATTTGGGGCCTTAATCCATCCAATGGCGTTGTTGGAGGCGAGGATGCTATCGTTGATCTCGAAGTTAACATTTGCTGCTTTGGGAACTGAAAACGCCATGGATTCGTTGTTGAAGGTGAAAGAAAATGGCGGATAGGTTAAGAGAGATAAGAACTTAGAGAGAGAAGTAGATTTGAGAAATGAGAGTGGTGGTGGGTGAGAAGAGAAAAGAGACAATATATATTCAAACTAAGTGAACAGTTATTCAACCGTATTAAATGCAAGGAGCGAAAATGACTGTTCAAGTGGGTCCACTTGACCTTTCAATATAGTTTGTCTCCTCGTTATCCGAAAAATAAATGATTAAATATTTGAGAATGTTTTTTGCATTTACTTGGAAAGTAACTACCTAGTTTCATGTGAAAAACATTTAATATAGAATCAATCATTTAATGAACACATTTAATATCAAGCCACAGGCTTTGAGATATTGAGCATCCCTAGCTCAGCAACTAGCCTGTTGAACGAAGGTTCAGCCAAAGGCTTTGTAAAGATATCAGCTAGTTGCAGCTCTGTGGGAACAAAATGCAGCTCAATATCTCCCTTCATTATATGATTCCTGATAAAATGATACCTGATATCAATTTGTTTGGTACGAGAGTGAAGAACAGGGTTGTTGGATATGGCAATGGCGCTGGTGTTGTCACAAAAGATTGGCACTTTGTCATACAAGATTTCATAGTCAGCCAATTGACTTTTCATCCAGAGCACCTGAGCACAACAGCTGGCTGCAGCGACATATTCTGCTTCAGCTGAAGACATAGCCACAGAGTTTTGCTTCTTAGCACTCCATCCAACCAATTTTCCTCCTAGGATTTGACAGCTGCCTGAAGTGCTTTTCCTGTCAATACAGCATCCAGCATAGTCTGAATCTGAATAGGCCTTGAGATCAAAGCCTGATTCCTTTGGATACCATAGGCCTAGGGATGGTGTTACTTTGAGATACTTGAAAATTCTCTTAACAGCCAGTAGATGGGATTCTTTTGGGTTAGCTTGGTACCTTGCACAGAGACATGTGGAGAATTGGATATCTGGACGACTAGCTGTTAGATACATGAGTGACCCAATCATGCCTCTATATAAAGTCTCATTGACAGAGACCCCTGACTCATCAGGGCCCAAGTTGTTGGGTGGAAGCATGGGGCATTTCACTGATGCACAATCAGCTAAGTCATATTTTTTAAGTAAATCCTTAACATACTTTTCTTGACAAATTGAAATTCCCTTAGGACATCATATTTCTTGGTCATTAATTTAGCAAAACGTTTACTAAGATTGACATTTGTTGACCCAAAGATGATATCATCCACATAAATCTGCACAATGATGAAATCACTCTTGTCCTTGAAGGTAAAGAGTGTTTTATCAATAGAACCCCTGACAAATTTATTTTCAGTTAAAAAATTTGAAAGAGTTTCATACCATGCTCTTGGAGCTTGTTTCAGACCATACATTGCCTTGTGAAGTCTGTACACATGGTTGGGAAACTCGTTGTTCTCAAATCCTTCAGGTTGTGCAACATATACTTCCTCAGCCATATCACCATTGAGGAAAGCACTCTTAACATCCATCTGATACACAGTGATGTTCATATAGGCAGCATAAGCAAGGAAGATTCTGATGGCTTCAAGTCTAGCAACAGGTGCAAAAGTTTCATCATAATCAATTCCTTCAGTCTGAGAGAACCCCTGTGCTACTAGTCTGGCCTTGTTCCTGATGATGTTCCCATTTTCATCCATCTTATTTCTATAGATCCATCTAGTGCCTGTCATATTCTTTCCAGGTGGAGCTGGCACTAGTGTCCATACTTTGTTTCTTTTGAACTGATTGATTTCTTCTTGCATAGCAGCTACCCATCCTTCTTCTACCAGAGCCTCAGCTACTCTTTTAGGTTCAATTTGTGAGAGAAATTCAACAAAGAGACATTCATTGGCCGAGGCTGACTCTGAGTCTTGGATTCGCTGTCTAGTTGTGACCCCTGCATTTGGTTCCCCAATAATATTGACAAGAAGAATGTGTTGATCTCTTGACCACTTATTTTGAGGAGCTGGGGACTCAAGGACAAGAACACTTGTGGGCACAGCTGGTACAATTTGAGTTTCATCCGGCTGACTATGAGGGCTTTCTTCAAAGACTACTTCAGTGTCAGAGTCTTCTTCAGCCATATCAAGAGGTGCTACTTCATTATCAGCAGGAGAGTCTTCAGGGATTTGAAGAATTGGTGAGTCATCAATAGTC
Organism: Glebionis coronaria; assembly: GCA_025667525.1. Lineage (NCBI taxonomy): Eukaryota > Viridiplantae > Streptophyta > Magnoliopsida > Asterales > Asteraceae > Glebionis > Glebionis coronaria. Next base: position 215,635 of record JANFOE010000717.1, on the reverse strand, counting down.
TGAGAAGGACCATCTGAGATTTGAGGTTCTTCTTCATCAAGTTCCTGATAGGTAGAAACTTCTATGTTGTGAGTAGACAGAGGGTCAAAGGCAGGGACATAAGGGGTGAGAGTGTTGGAGTGATGATGACTGGTAGGTCTGGGTTCTGTGAACTCATCACTTGGGAAAGATATATTTTCATTAAAATCAATTTCATCACCCTCTGTTCCAGTTCTCTGTATGACTTCATCATCTTCATTGAATCTAACATGGAATGTTTCTTCTACTTCCTGTCTTCTGATGTTGAATACTCTGAAGGCTTTGGCTGTTGGAGAGTATCCCAAAAAGAAACCATCATCAACTTTTTCATCAAACTTTCCAAGTTTATCCCTGTAGTTATAAATAAACACAGGGCACCCAAACACATGAAAATAGCTGACGTCTGGAGATCTTTTTCTGAAAACTTCATAGGAGGTTTTACCATGTCTTTTGACAATGATTGATCTGTTTTGTGTGTAGCAGGCAGTGTGAACAGCTTCTCCCCAAAATTGCTTTGGTAAGGCTGCACCATTTAACATGGTTCTTGCTGCTTCAATCAAAGTCCTGTTTCTTCTTTCAGCCACACCATTTTGTTCAGGGGTGCCAGCTGAAGAGAAGTTCTGTGAAATCCCTTTTTCATCACAAAAAGATTCAAGTTGATGATTCTTGAATTCATTACCATTATCACTTCTTAGAGCTTTGACTCTAACATCATTCATATTTTCAACCTGTCTGATGAATGACATGATGGTTTCAGCTGCATCACTTTTCTGAGGAAGAACACCCATGTGTATCTTGAAAATTCATCGACTATGACCAAGGTGTATTTGTTGTGATTAATGGTCTGAGGTTTGACAGGTCCAAACAAATCCATGTGAAGGAGATGTAAGCACTTGTCAATAGAGAATGATTGCCTAGTCTTGAATGAAGATTTGTGATGCTTTCCTTTGACACAGGCAGAACAAGTCTTGTCTTTGGAAAACATTACTGAAGGTAGACCAGCAACCAAGTTTTGAGTGGCTATCTTATTGATGTTCTTGAAGTTGAGATGAGACAGTCTTTTGTGCCACAGCCAATTGACACTTTCAGAGGCTTTAGCAAGAAAACAATTTGAGCTGTCTTCAGAGCACACAGCCATGTTGATGACATAAACATCTCTCCTTCTAGGTGCAATCAGCACAACATCATTGTTTTTGTTGAATATGGTTCCCTGAGTCTTAGTAAACAAAACCTTATAGTTAGCATCACACAATTGGCTGATGCTAATAAGATTGTGTTTAAGACCATTCACATATGCAACCCTGGTAAATGTAATTCCATTGCAGTTCACTGAGCCATATCCTTCTGTGTCACCTGAAGAGTTATCTCCAAACACCACTTTAGGACCTGGCTCCTTTGAGTATCTGTGCAGGTATTGTTGAATCCCTGTCATGTGTCTAGAACAGCCACTATCTAGGATCCATACCGATTCCTTGAGATATTTCTGCACAGATACATAGAAACAGATTAGTTCCTATGGTGAACCCACTTTCCAGTGGGTTCCCTGAATTGCTTATTAGCAACTCTTGTGTTCCTGAAAAACTTTTGGCGTTGAGAGGGACAGTTCATTGTTTCATGGTTATAACTACCACAGATATCACACCCAGGGAAGTCACCACACTCGTCTGAGTGATGATCTGTGAACCCACAGAATTTACAGGGAGGATAAGGTTTGTAATTTCCCTGTTGTCTTTTGGAACTCTGTGGTCTGTCCCTAGAGGGTGTCTGAGCTCTTTTAGCTGCCATGTGTCTGTCATGATCTAAGGTCGAATGGTGAGAGTTTTTACATACATTGCAATAAGGTTTGATTAACCTTTCCCCTTTGGGTTCACCTAGAACTGACTTAGGTTCATGAGAAATAGAGCATTCAGCGGAAGGCTTAATGTGTTGTTTCAAGAGTTCTACTTCTTTCATAAGAGACAACAGGCGATCTTCAGTGGTAGGGTCAACCTTACTCACAGCTTTAGTAGAAACAGGCTTAAAGGCTACTTGTTTACCAGTTTGTTTAGCAAGCACATGAAAAACTTTAGCTGTAGGATTCTCAATATCTGTCCTAAGTTCATCCTTAGCAGATCTAGAAGAACTGTTGGGTTCAACTCCAGAGAGTTTAGGCAAGGGTGGTAGCTCAGCCACATCTTCAGAGACAGTGTCATTAGTCAAAGTGGTATCTGACATATGAATAGTCTCTGTAGATTTAAAGACAATGTCTTTAGGTTTGGTGAGAATTCTCAGCTTATTTTTCTTAGCAGATATATCCCTTTTTAAGTCGGCAGGCACTTCATCCCTACGCAATTGATCAATAGTAAACCTAGCACACAGCCATTTTTCAATAACCTTGTTCAATTTAGAGACTTGATCATTTAAAGCAATGTTTTTCAAGGTTAATCTAGCTACTTCATTTTGTAGGGATATTTTCTCTAAATTAACCCGCCTGAGAGTTTCACATTCAGCTTTAGCATTTAGCATATCAGTTTTAACAGAGTGAAACTTATCAAGTAGGTTCTTTCTTTGTTCCTCAACAAAGTGTAAATCAACAATGGTGTAATCAAGGACATGCTTACATTCATCACTATCAGACATGGATAAGAGCCTGTGTACCTTTTTCATTGTGATGTCAACCCATTGTCCTGATCTTGCATCACCTTTTCCAACAGCTGGTTCATCCTCAGCTATAGCCATGAAAGCCCTGACTCTGGTGGTATCTTCTTCATCTGAGGTTAGTGGTTCATCATTCCAATCATACGTTTCAGCAACCAACCCTTTCTCTGTCTTTTTCTCACTACCCTTCTTCTTGGACAGAGCTTCAATCTTCAAGTTCATTTGTTCTAACTCAGCTTTAAGTGCCTTGTACTTATTTTTGTAATCCTTCTTCTCAGTGTCTGATGAATTGGATTGATGAGATGAGTTGTTATGTTGTTTGAACTTGTAAGGTTTTGATGAAGATGATGGATAAGAGGGTGAGGATGTCTTGGTGGATGGACAGTCTTTTTGAAAGTGTCCAAGCTTTCCGCAGGCAAAGCACGTTTCTTTTGACCTGTCAGTTGGTTTACTAGCTGATCCGATTCTTCCTGATCTTTTGAAGTATCTTCTTTGGTTGGCTAGCAATGCTCTTTCATGGAACTCTGCATTAAGGTCTGTCAAGAAATCTTGGCTGCTACGGGTATCTTCTTCAACATATGAATCGCTGTCATGGGGATGTGTTGCAGAGATTAAAGCTTTGGAAGATGCTCCTTGGACTACAAATCTTTCAGTCTCTGACTTGTAAATAGTATCAATCAGCCCTTCTTCATAATTGTACTTTCCATAAAGCTGAGCAAGGGTATCATTTTTGATAGAGTTGTTAGCTCTCTAAGTCTGGTTCATGCTCAGCCACTTTCTTGGAAGGTTGTTGACAAAAATAGCATTGATCTCAGCTTGACCAATAGTGACATCATTCATTGCTAGGTCATTGAGAAGAATCTTCAGCCTAGTATAGGTTTGCTGAACCTTTTTACCTTCAAGTGACTTGAAGGCATTAAACTGAAGTCTGAGTGCCTGAATCTTTGTCTCTCTTGTTTCAGAGGGTCCTTCATGGCCAAGAATGAGGTCTGTCCACATTTGTTTAGCTGTGGGACACTGAATGACAGACTTCATGATATGCTTGGGAAGGCAGGATATTATGATGCTTTTGAGACGTTTGTCTTGGTTTGCCAATTTCCTATCAGCTGGAGTCCATTGTTTGAGAGGTTTGGGAAGAGGGTTTTCTTCAGTGGATGTAAGCGCCATGGGAATATAAGGACCATTTTCTAAAATTTCTAAAAGAAAAGGTTCAAGCCCATCAAGATATACAAGAAACTGACTCTTCCAACTGGCAAAATCTTCTTCATCAAAGACTGGTACACTTGTGACGTGTGATTCACCTCTTGAGTCAAGAAGTTGGGGTAGATCATCGTCATTGGCAGGAGGGTTGAGTCTTGGTGAAGATGGGTTTGTGGAAGGTGATTGTGGTGGGTTAGAAGTTTCTGGCATGGTGGATCTTGATTATAAAACTGAGAACGATGTTTCTTGAAGTTTTTAATATCAAACACCGCTCTGATACCAATTGAAAGTCCCTAATCAATGCAAGAAACCCTAATATTAACTTAATCAACACAAGGTATTACTTTTCAAACGTAATCTTATTATTGTATAATAAAGAATTACAAGTGTTATGGATAACACAGTTTGATGACAATGTGTTGTGCACACTTTGAACAACTATAAACCCTAACTTATGAATACAGTCGTAGCTGTTTGATTCACTAAGTTATATGCAATAATGTTATAAATATCTTAAAGTGTTGAACATTAATGCATGGATACACATCCTATTTATAGTGTTACGAGATTGACCTAAACAGTACTTGATGGCGACTACACAAGCTTTTACAAGTTCCCACATCAGTCACATGATGTCCCTTCTATTCTTGGTAGTCTTCCATTATGCTTTAAGGAAACAGTTGTCAAAACAGTTTCCTTTTTCTTCATAGTCTCGAACACACAAATGGCATGTCCAAAGTATGCTAAGAGTTATCAGGGTATTGCCACCCCTGTTAACTCTCAACCCCTCAGAGTCCCTGATACATCTTGGCTGTTATCCATCACATCCAATGAGTATGTCTTCAGGTAATCTTCGACTTCCCTGACAATGTCTCTGACATGGACTCCTCTAAGGTTGCTCACAGAGACTTGGATCTCTGTGAGTCTTGCAAAACTTGCCTGCCTCCTAGGCACAGGCAAGGGACTATCTAACAGCCTAATTATGTTTAAATCAATGATCAGGGAATCTAACAAGTTTAGATTCCCAACACATGTTTTGTAGGACCATTCGAGGTTGTTGAGCGTGTCGGTCCGGTAGCTTATCGATTGAAGTTACCTCAGGAGTTAAGTCGTGTTCACGATGTATTCCACGTTTCCAACCTTAAGAAATGCTTAGCTGAATCGGATGTTCAAATACCGTTGGAAGAAATAAGGGTGGACGAGAAAATGTACTTCATTGAAGAACCTATTGAGATTATAGATCGTCAAGTCAAGAAGCTAAAACGTAGTTGGATTCCTATCGTTAAGGTTCGTTGGGATTCGCGTCGGGGTGCTAAGTTTACATGGGAGAGCGAAGATCAGTTCAAGGCCAAGTATCCCCATTTGTTCACGTCTTCTTCCGTCTCCAGTTGAACTATAAGCGACCAGAGTTCCTTTAGGAGGGTCGACAGTGAGATCTCGTATTTTCCTTGTAATTTTTTTTATTCTTATATATTCTTCTGATCATTGATAATACTTTATTTAGAATTACGTAAAATTTTATTTTATTTTTCCATATTTATTTAAATCAAAAAATTTGATTTAAAAGCACTCGCGTGCATTTTACAAAAAGTTTACTCAAATCGACGGAACGAGAACCAGTGGCTAAATATTTTGACTTTAGGAAGTGAAAATATGTTAATTATTAGTTGCCATTAAATCTAGACCGATAACGGGCACGGTGTTGAATTCTTATATTTTTATGTTTTCCAGGTGTCGGACTGACTTTTCGGGTCGGGACACCCTCATGATATATTTTTATATATTTTATAGCCGTTTTCTTTAACTTTTTTGCTTAGTACCTCTCTTAGCTAAAAATGAGTATATATTGAGTGTTTATTTTTCATGTTTTACGTATGACATTTAAATCACGTAACTTTTAAAATATCGGGTTTCGATAATACCCGCTTTAGCAATTTGCGGGACTGAGTTATATTGATCTTATCCTATATGATTTCTATTAAAAACGAAAATAAATTGGTTAATGACACGTATCTAAGGAGATATGTGTCTTGTTCCTTTCATATGATCAAGTGCTATATTATTTCTCATAACATGTACATCTTGTCTATTCTTCTTTTTATTCCCGAATATCAAGCATCCAAAATTTCATCAGCACCAAATTTCATTTGTTAATTCATGTGCTATTTTATTTTCATATGTTAAATTTAGACTATAATAGTTGAATATAGATTTGAAAGCATCTACCAACAATCTTATCATTTCCATCATCTTTGTAAGGACTATTAATCTTTTTGTATTATTTTTATAATTAATCATTATTTATATAACTAGTATATTGGTGACGTATCTGTTATTTCACATGTTTAAGGCATTGTATAAGTCACTAGACATTTTTTTCTAACACTAGTAAACTTGTTTTCTAACAAGATATGGGGACTGCTTTTATATCAGTTGTAAAACGTGGCTATTCTACGAGATACAATAGGTTTTGATATTTGAAGACAGTCTATGATGATAGCCTTGTGTTTTGTGATGATTTGGCCAGGTGGCGCGTCTTATGACCGGATAGTGAGATATGGCCAAAATACAAAGATGTGTTCAAATCTGACTTGTTGTTTTACAAGACTGGTTTCTCATAAAATTTGTATACCAACCCCAAAAGTATGTAAAACTAAAAGTTGTAGATATAATCATATAGAATCAGTGTGCATTGGGTGGTTTTTCAATTCTATACGGTTTGGAAATGGCGGCTAAAACAGCTAAACTGAAGTTGAATGTATAACGCAGCCCATACTTCTATTGATAAAAATGAGATTTGAGCTATGTTAAATATGATTTGAGGGCTAATGAACTTAGTATCAGTATAGTACACAATATTAAGGTCATTTTAATATAAATAACTCATTTAGATGATTTATAATTTAAGAGAAACGACCTAATAAGCAGAGCATGTCGGAAAATTATTAAGATTGAACAATATTAGTAGAACATAAAAATGGGCTTATTTATCAAAAAGGGAATAACACTTTCAAAATGGAAAATGTTTATTAAAAGTTTTATAAAAAGTTTATAAAATTTATACAGTGCCTAAAATATACTCAAAATACACTATTTACATAAATATGACTTATTTCTTGTACCGAGCCTAAGACGCGTTTCGTCATCTTTAGGTATCGTGTGATAGTGTATCAGCTATTGACGTTTATTTTCGGTTGATGTTTGTGACGATTATATCAAGTGAGTTCATAGCCTCTTTTACTATATATAAAATGTTCCTAAAACGCGGGGTGAGATTTCATGTTGGAACACAAACTTTTAAATTGTATGCTATCCTGAACTGTATGCTTACCAGATGAGTATCAATTATTATTGCTTTTAGTATCCATAGCAACTAAGTTCCCCTCAATATCATGAACCGTTAATTATTCACAGTTTGCAAGCGCGAATGTTGTGGATGGATCCATTGGGATTGACAATCCCCATCCCGTATTACTTTGACGCATATACATTTGTTAATAATTGAGTATTTAGGCTGAATACTCAATAGGGACACTTTTATACGTTAAGCTTTGGTGTCATGAGCTAATAACAATAATAAACATATTGACTATGGATAATGTACATAGTCATCCCCCCTTCCCCCCCCCCCCCCCCCCCCCCACTTACTTGTTTTACAAATTTTACCGTGTTCCATTACTTAATTTACTAAATCTATGAATATCACTCAACTTTTGTTGACGTATTTACATGTTTTAATCTCAGTTAATAACGCTTAATATGCTTGGATGGGATCCCGCAGGATGTTAGCAGCTTGGAAGTTCTGTGTTGTAATTATGATTTTGATGTTGTTAAAGTTGTCAAAATCCTTCCTACTTATCTTTTGGTAACTATAAACTTTAAAACCATGTTGTAATGGTTCTTTGTTATGTTGTAAAACTTTTGGGACCCAAGTTTAAAAACTTTGATAGTCGTAATGTAATATATGTCTTTTATTATGTCATTTTTTGTGTCATTTATAATTCTTTGTTGCTTGTACCATGACGTGGCACCCCCATGCTTCCTAATTGTCACGTGTCCTATTTCGGGGGTGCTACATCATGTAATGGAATACTCATTTTATTTGTTTTTAGCTTACTTCAATAGCTTTTTTTCAAATTTCTTTTTGCACTGTCATTTAGTGGTAAAATTAACTAGGCTTGCCAATTTACAACTTATAAGGTTATGTAATTAACCTTTTGGCTTATTACATATATCTTATAGCTTATTTCTGATAAGCCCAGTGTGCTTTTTGTAAGTTTCTTTCCATTTTTAGCTTAATCTGCCCAAAAGAAGGTTTTGTGCCAAAAATCATCTTATAAGACAAAGTGGATTACTTATTGGGCTTATTAGGCCTAATAAGAGTGCTTATTGCTTCTTTCTGGCTTATTAGTGTCACACCCCACCATGGCGGAATATGGGGCACGACGTATGGATATCATCACAACAATAGTGTGTCTATAGAGATAACTAAATGATATAAGAAATGTCATAAAATGGTGACACAAATGTCATGACAATATCTCAACAATGTAGGAGTCTAGGTAAGTAGGTAACAGTCCTACCTCTTACCCAAGACAAACAAATAACACAAACAAACAAACATATAGGTGCCAACAGTATCACTAGATAAATGAACAAACAAAGCTAAGAAGGAACGGGGATCTCCTTCTAAATGCATATCCTACGCTCTCCAAATCCTAGCCACTTATGTTCTCAAGCTTAACCATAATATCACCTGAAAGAGACACTAAAACACGTCAACATAAAGTTGGTGAGAGTCATAGGTTTAGACTCAAACGCCAAAATCATACCATAAGCTGTGAATAATAACCAAATCCAAGAAACATATGGACAATGTGATACTAACATGCATTAACAACTAATATTAAAGATTTAACAAACAACCCAAATCCAAGGCTCCCAGCCATACCAAACACCATACTCCCATAGGCGTCCAAACACCTATGAACCAATCCCAAGGCACCGCCTTGCCAATATCCCCTTGGTACCAAGTCAAAACATAAACAATCAAGAATCAACTAGCAGATAATCACATAAGTATGCACACACAAGTCCATTACCAACGCAAAACATTCACAGCATAATTTATAAACAACAAAACAGTGTCTCTTCCATCCCATCTGGAATTCATAAACATTAGTAAACATAGGACTATGAAACTCACCTGATTGAGCTTCTCCAAAAGTCCTCGCACTAGCAAAAAGCTAACAAACAAAAAACACGCAATCAATACATAAACCAACCACTAAGATGGCTCATCAACCTATGATGGACATCTAACCTCCTCCTATATAAATACCTCATTTATATGCTCTAAGCATCTCATTACACCCCTCTATAAAGCCCTTAACTCATTATACTTCATAACCCGTCCCGTTAACATTTTACCCAAAACAGTCCCGGTTTTAGGTCTCCAAACTATAAGCCAAACGCCCAATTAAACATACCCATGATCTCTGTAAAGGGAATATTTATACCCTTACATATGTTAACTAACACCTCCCATTTTCCCTAACCTTAAAGCTACTGCTAAGGCCCCGATATATATATATATATATATATATATATATACTTTTGTCATTCCAGATTTACTGATTTTAAACATACAAAAAGTTTGTTATGATTAGGGGGTCTTACCCTAAACCACAACCTTATCCCAAATACAGATACTCACTATAATATATAAACCATCTCTCATATTCGTTAGAAGATCCCAATGCAACCCTAAGTACCCCAAACAACCCAAAATCTAAAAAGAAAACAGTCTGATTTCAAAACTGCTTTGACCTCCGACTGTTGTAACCTGTTTTTGACCCACTTCCCTACCTCCAATTTAGTTCTCGTTTCTTGCATTCGAAAGCCACTTCAATTTCCTTTTCAGGGATACTTGGATCGCAAATTAAGAGTTTGTAGAACTCCTGATACGATCAAAACAATTGACTCAAAATTCTGCCCAGTTTTTAAAAACGGGTTTAACTAAATTAACCTCATTAATTAACTCTGACCCCACTAATTACAAGCCCTAATTTATTTAATCATTATAAACTCATTATTATAACATTAACATACTTTTTTTAAATTAAACCCTAACCTAAATCCATCATAAGATGATTAAGAAATCATTAAAACAATTAAATTAAAAAGGGATTTGAAGATTTACCTTTGATTTATGAAAACCCCCAAATTTTATGAAGAACCCTAATTTTTTTGAATGTGTCGTCAGTTTTAAGCTTCCAGAAGAAAAATATGATTTTTTTTTTTATTTATTAGATAAACCTTATATAGTGTGTACATAAAATCCTAGTCCAAATATAAGCCCACTTTCCTTTTTTCTCCTCCGTTTTCTTTGATTCGTCCCAAACCGACTATGCACCCTTAATTTTCGTTTTTTTTTCTTTTTATTATATAATATTATGTTATTAATATTACCTTAATTTACCTTAATTTATTTCAGCTTCTAAAACCTCCAAAACCTCAAAACCGTAAAACTAGTCAAATTTACGCGTTTTACCGTAAAAGACGTAAAATATACACTTTTATAAAAAATCTCAAATTTTGAAATAAACTTTATATTTAAGTCCTAAATAACTTAAAATCATCCCGAAAAATACTCCCGTGATTAAACACCTCATCCGAGACCTCAAAATGCTAAACCGTAAATCGTAAAAAATACGAATTTCTATAATACATATACGTATACGTAAAACCACTAAATAACACCATCTCACTTCATAGTCACTACCATGTGAGCTCATGAACATGAAATCTGTTGATGCAAAAGTTGGGTGATCCTTGCTAGACCCGAATTAGGCTTAATTCGGGTTGGCTGGACTCCGGCTCCTACACCAAGTGAATCGTTTGGTTGGGATCCTGCACACTAAACAGCACGCGTTAGGCTTACCGTGGGAATGTTTCCCACGATTAGACTCCAGCGTGAGAGTAAGTAATCGATTTAGAGTTTATGTGAGTTAAGAGTATAAGACGTAATACCTTTGTGGAACCCTTGGGGGTTCCTTTTATAGGCAGTGGAACCCTAGTGGGCTGCCACTGATACTTTGACCCCAAGGAAAGGATAACTATCATAATTAGAATGATTGTTATCTTCTAATTATGGTAGTGGATATCCTCCTCTTTTGGGGTAAACCTATTCCTAGACAGAATATGATTCTGTCTAACCCTATGCCGGCCGCGCCGGGCCGTGGGCCGCACACATGTGTGCGGTTACTGTTCATTCAAGCCCATAAGCTTGAATGACATTATCCCACCCATTCGTGATGGGCCGGATACGGGTAGTACCCGTGGGCCGGGTTCCTGACCCGGCTGGAGACTATACGTCATCATGTCCCCCCAGTCTAGTTGTTACAGCCGTAGGCGTAACCTCTAGACTATCAAGGTTTTCTCTGGACATACCAAGGAAGGCCTAGGAAATGAGACATTTTAAATTTTGTTATGGCCGCACGTGGCGACCCGTCGTAGGAATACATTTTGAATCATACCTCAGCCGCACGTAACAGCCGAGACAACTTAAATGTAACATTAAATACGGTCTTACGTAAGAGCCGCATAACCCGACACAAGAATAAAAACATTAATGATAGTCAACTATCCAGTCGCATGCCTGCAAAAGTGCACCATTAATGCCCACCCTTGAGCCACGTAAAACTGCTAAGAAGTGAATTGTGGGCCCCCCTCTGATTTTGCAGAAATGTCAGAAATCCTATCCGTTGGATAGGCGAGGTGGCTGACACGTGTCGAATATCCATGGTACCTCGGAAACCGAGGCAACCCTATATAAGAGTTGGCATGCGTGTTTGTTACACACACAACTCACCCCTTCTTCCGCCATTGTCAATCTCAAGCTTTTATCTCCAAAACTTTGCCTTCTTTTCCACGGACTTTCGTCGCCGCAGGTTAGATCATCACGCCTTTAAAAACCTTTTTATAAAACATGGTAAAGGACAACCCCCTTATCACGGATGTCCTTAACGTGATGTCTGCGGAAAAATACCTCGACTTCCTGTCGAAGTATTATGTACCCGAAAGCGTACACCCCACCTATCCAGGTGATGGTGAAGCGATTACGGATGCACCAGCGGGGAAAATAGGCATATACACACGCCTGTTTGACTCGGACAACTACCGTATACCCTTATCCAAGTTCTTGGTAGACCTGCTGTTATATTATGACTTCCACATAACCCAGCTTCACTGCATAGGGGCATGTAAAATCAACCAGTTTGAGATTACATGCCATACCTGCGGAGTAACCCCCACCGTGAACCTTTTTAGGGCTTTCTATTTTCCTCAGCTAGTGAATGGGTGGCTGTCGTTTAAGAAACGACCCGGGAATGCCCCTATAACGTATAGGAAGCCTCTAGACTCCCTTAAGAACTGGTACGACCATTAGTTCTTTGTAGATGAGAAGGTGTTCCCTACCCCCTTCGTACTCAAAACCAAAGCCCCCAAAGACTATCCGCCCAAATCCAAAGATTATAGCAGCAGGGACCTGAAAATACTAGATACCCACCGCACAGAATTCCATAGAGGGTTGCCGGAACACTTTCTGTGCTTAGTAGGGATAAGCCGCCGATAATTTGGGAGGGATGACTTATACCCGTGCTTCCTAACGGAACAGGGAGAGGGTAGGTCTAATTTATATGTTGTAGATCTGATTTGTCACGTATATGTGTAGAACTCTACTAACCTATATACTTGTAAAATTTTTTGCAGAGATGAACCTTCACGGACTAATCCGCCAGGGCGACCCAATGAAGGTAGCGGAAGGATTCCGGCCGCTGAAGCCGAATGAGCTCCCCTTGCTAGAAGCGCTAGCCGACCGTACGATGCCGCTCGAAGAAACATCCAAGCCTAGATCAGACGAAGAAGAGCCTGCCATCGAGAAATCCCCATTGGATTTCCTTAATGAAGATGGCGAAGAACCATTGCTAGAGGGGGGCACCACCAATCAGGAAGAGGAGAATGACCCCAACGAAGATACCACTCAGGCCTCCGGGTCCGCCCCGCTCACCTCTAGAAAGAGAAAGACCACCAGGCGGGTGGCAAAGAAAATAGGGGACGAGGCCGGAGCCGCGAATGCTCCTCCCAAGAAGCTGAGGAAGGACCATCCGCAGTACCAAGAAGGGAGTGGTACTGCGACCGCCGAGGCCGACCCCACCCCGAACATGGGAGGGCCAGCATTGCGAGTCACCCCTGTGAGCGCCGTAGCTCCTACCGGCCCAGACCCTGCCATTGGCACCTCGTAAGTACCCTTCTGAGTATGATTCATGTCTTTGTATGATGCATAGACTAATATCGTTATGTTAAATAACAGGGCCAATCTGGCAGCCGTAGCGCAGGAGGAAGAAGTGGGGAGGAATCGATCCCCCGCACCAACCAACAAGCCCCCATCCCCTGCTGCCACACATGCCAAGGAGCCGCACCCCGAGGGGCCAGAAGAAAGTCTGCGCTTAGCATGGAACCTATCAAGTTTGACAAGGCTGGAGGCAGAATCTGAGTGTCCAGAATTCATTGAACACATCACCCCGCCTGTCCTCGCACAAGATCTAGATGAGTTAGATCATGAGGCCCTTATTGAGAAGTTTGACGTGTCGTCCGCACACCAGGTGACGGTGGGAGCCGCGTTAAGACGCCGTCTAATCAAGGCCCTCACTAATGTGAATCGGGCAGATAAGAGGATAGCCCGTCGTGAGGCGATGGTCGTGAAAAACGAGAAGACCATCGCATCATTGCAGGCGGCGTTATTGACTGCCGAGGCAACGGTGAAGGAGCAGGCGCATCACGCCGACGCCAGAGAGAAGCGCATTGCTGAGCTCGAAGCCCTTGTAGCCGCATCAAACGAGAAGGTAAACTTTCGAAATTTTGTACACACTCGAACGATGGGTATGCATTTATCCCAAGAAAAGTATATATCCTTGTAATAACTCCAAATTTTATATGCAGGTGTCTGCGGCCGAAGCTGCTACCAAGGCTGTGACCGTGCAATCCTTCAACATTGCCCAAGAGCGTGATGCGCTGAAGGATGAGTTGACGCGGACCCAGACCAACCTTGAAGAGCAGGATGTCTCCGCTGATGAGGAGTTAAGCAAGATGGTTGTAAGTTGTGCTGAGAGGATATGTCCTCCCCTACTAACCGCTACAGCCGGTCGCAGGTGGATGATCGGGCAAGGACTGCGACTTGCTGTGAGTAGGGCATTGGACGCTCCACACCTATTGCAGGCGTTTGTCAGGGTCGTATCCGATGGAATCGAACGTGGTAGATATGAAGGCCTGGTCAAAGCTGCGGAAATGATAGGGAAAAAGGAAGATATCACACAGCATCCTTATCACAACCCCTCCGCCGCGGATAATATGACCGCGTCCATGAATGCCTTAGCGGAAATCCAACACCCTCTCCTAGACGAGCTTGAGGCACTGAAGGATGCTCCGAACGAGACAATAATGTCCCGACTGAGTGCTGATCCCATTCCTTTGACATTGGCCACTTATGATTCCGCATCCAAAACCATGAAAGGCGAGAAACGGCTTATAGAAGCATTGGATGCTATTGCGGCCAAAGCCCGGGATGGGAAGGATGCTCGTGGGGAGGTCCTCCGTGATTTAATCAAGGAAGGGAAGAAGGAGATAGGGGAATTCCTACCCCCCTTGTAATTTGTCATTTGTGAACACTTGTAATTTATAATTTTATTCGCCCGTGTATGTACACGACTAAGACATATGTGAAATAACTTGTCTTTTATTTTGAAGTCCATGATGTCCACGGCCGTTTTGTTTATTTATTGTTGAAACTTGTGTACTTTGATTGTGTTGAATATTGTACATCAATACTGCATGATATATCACGTCTTACACACAAAGAAAGAAAATACATACAAGTCTATAATTTACTAGACATGCGACGTGCGTCTTTACTATGCGGAGCACTGTGTGACCACGGCATATGAAACTTACCCCAACGTCTTGTGAGTAAGGTGTCTAGTAAGGATGCATGATCCGTGCGGCTGGGTTGCATCCCTCTTACGTGGCAAGTTGAATTAGTAGGTTCACTTAATCCTCTTACCCCGCCTAGAGGCGTATAGTACATGTACAGTATTTGAAAGAATGCATATGAATGAAACATGGCATATTATAATATAAGTAAAATTCATACGATTAACAAAAAATCTAAAAAATGATTTGCAAGAAACAAGCCGTGGGGCTAGCTAGGCACCACAGCATTTTATTAGAACGTTTACACTTTTGTTTGAACAATAATTACAAGTCCTAAAAAACAAGAAAGGAAACTAAACAAACATAAGAAAAACAAAACAGATAGACCGCATGGTTCTTTATTAAGACCACATATAGCGAAGTACCCATGCGGAAGCCGTAGCTTTCAAAGATAGCACCTTTTGAGATTGGAAATGTTCCATGTGCGCTCTAGGTCGCGGCCATCCATGTCACGTAACTTGTACGCGCCTCGTCCCAAGGCTTCAGTGACTTCATATGGTCCTTCCCACTTAGGGCCCAGCTTTCCTGTATTCTCCGCTCGACTTGCTTCGTTAGCACGATAGACGTAGTCTCCCGGTCGAAAAGAAACACCCTTGACCTTGGCGTCTGATATGAGCTTAAACTCATATCCTTTTATCAACAAATAACCCTAAAACATGAAGCAAAATACCAATTTATTTGGCAAAAACAGTATTATGTGGTATGTTTGTGTTTGTGTGCACTTGTGTAGGTAAGAAGATACATTTTCAAGCAAACAAGGAAAAATCAAGCTCAAATGGATGAAAAAGACAAAAGAGGATCAAAAGTGACAAGACTTTGAAGAATAAGGACCAATCTTGACAAGTTATGAAAGTTGAAGGACTAAAAGTGAAATAATGTAAAAGTCAAGATTCAAGTCAAACCTGGTCAACTATCAAGTCAACTCAGTCAAGGGATGATTTTGTTGAAGAGTCAAAGTTAAAGGACCAAATATGTCAAAAGAATGAAGATCCTAGCTCAAAACAACATTCTGCCAAGTACAAGGACTAGTTCTGCCAATTTTTGAAAGTAATTTGAAGCTTGATCCATGTGAAAGGGAGAGAACCAATAAGATTGCAAGAAAAGTGGGACAAGGATCACCACATAAGCCCACTAGCGCCGTTTTGCATTTAATACAAAATCTGAACAGTAAAGCGCACTTCATTTAAATCAACCAATGAGAATGCGCCACTCCATAATCCTTTTATCCAATTTTGGATATTGATCCGTGTGACCAGATGAGAGTCAATCAGAATTCAACACGTGTCTTCTTCTTCAAAGTGAAAAATTGCCAGGATCGCGATTTTGATAGAAGCCATTTCATGGGAAGATTAAAACACCAATATTGCTCAATTTTGAGAGACGAGTTCAATGGTGTAAACCAATTAACAAGTCACTTATCCAATCAAAAACACCCAAATCTGTTCATAATCTTCAAAATGCAATTAAGCAGATTTCTCCACGTGGCAAGCTGGGATTGGCCCTGACACGTCACCAACCCCAACTAACTCTCCTCTCATGCCTATAAATACCTAGTTTAGTCTTCATTTGTAAAGTGTAGCTTAATTTTGTAAAAACACCTAGTTAAATTTCCCTTTCCCTTTTTCCCTCAATTTTCCCCTAACTACTCAAGAGTCTGACAAACTCTTGAGTCAGTTAGTTAGTTACTACCTTTGTAACAGATTTGTAACCGTTTTTCAGCAATAAAATTCAAATTCATTTTTCCCGCCAAATTCTGTTCTTCTCATTCCAGTTTGATTCTTGCTGCTGTTGGATATTATTGTTGCTGTTGAGTGTTTGTTATGATCAATCATTGATCATAACTGACATTTGTGAAGATTGTTAGCTGTTTGATCACAATTCAGCCATTGCCTAGTTCTTATGGAGTTTTCAAGCAGTTTGATGGATTCTAGTTGATTTGATGGTTGATTCTTGTTGATTTCTAGTGATAGGTGGTGGTTATCACTAGGGCAAGAGAGCTCAGTGCTCCTCTTCTTCTCAAAGGATATCTACATTAGGTTTTAAGCTTCTTGTTTTAGTTCCACTCAACAAGTCAATTGCATGCTTACTTTCCTAGTTAATTTTGATGGCTGCATGATATAATTGATAGTAGTTGCTGTTTGTTTGAATCCTGGTTGCTTATAGCTTAATTCCTGTTTACTTGATCTTAGATTTGGTATAAGTCCTAGTTTTAGCTTATTTTCAGTCAGAATTTGGTTCTTGCATCTTAATTGGTTAGAGTTGTTCTTAAAGCTCTCTTGTACTTTTAAATCAGTCAATTTGAAGTATCAATCTTGGAGTTGAAAGCTTTTGAATCAGCTTAATTCAGTACTTAAAAGTCTTTGTTAAAATTTGTTAAAAACAGTTAAAGGAGTGTTTCGGAGTAGATCAATAATAGTTTTCAAGCATTAAGATTTGGTGTTTTAGAGTTGATTTCCAGTCCTTAGGTGATAACAAGTGGTTTTAAGTCATTTGCAAGTCAAATAAAAAGTCAAACAGGCAATTGGCACTTGAATAGTTTGGGTCAGCCTTTATTCAGCTTTGGTTTTAAAAACTTGCTATTTTCATTTGCCTAGTTCTCATTCATTTCTAGATGAAATTTCACCAAATTTGTTTCCAGACTTAGCTTATATCATATAGTTTTAGATTCCAAAAGGAATTTCTACAGTATCAGTTAATAAGCTGGTAAATAGCTTTTTGGTCAAAGGCTGAGCAAAGCTCATTCTCTGTGATAAAGTTGTTACTGTTTTCTTAGATCTCCATATCTACTTCACAAATCTTGTGATTTTCTTTCATAAAAACAGTTAGTAAGTGTTCCTAGTCAATTTCTGAAAGTTTGAGCTTTTTGCAAATTTTGGTCAACGTTTGGTCAACATAAGCTTTTTTTAGCTTATTTCAGATTTAGAGCTTATTACTGGATGAAATTTGTTCTGGTTTGATTTCCCAATCTTCAAATCATTTGCTTATTCAGTTTCAAGAGAAAAATCCAGTTGTGGTTGATTAGATTTGGCTAGAGCTTATTTTGAGCTTATCAATAAGCACTCATTTGCTTATTTTTGATCTTTAGCTTAATTCCTTGAACACACGTAGCTTAAATGAGATTTTAAGCGTTTTGCAAGTTGTTTCATCTGATTTGGTTGAGTAATAAGCTCAAACGAGCTTATTCTTTCTTGTGTCCCGTTTTTACTTAAAAACTTTCCAAAATTGCTCTTTAGTCCTTACATTTCTAACAGTGTTTAATCTTTGGCTAAACTTCCAAGAATTTAGGGTTTGCATAACTTTGGTCCCTGGAATTTGAAAGTTGTTTAAATTCAGTTAGTAGTTTGTTGGATTTGTTACATTTTGGCAAGTTTGTTATTGTTTTTGCATTTTTGATCCTTTTGGTTAACAGATTTACATTTTTAGTCCCTATAGTTGTTAGAATTTACATTTCAAGCATTTACTTTTCATAGAATTTACAATTTCAGTCCCTTTAGTTTCAAGTTTTGCATTTTAAATTTTTACTTGAATAAAAACGTGGTATTTGCAATCTGTTTTACATATACGTAGGTAATATTTTTTCCATTTTGAAAGCTTTTGTTGAATTAGCAATAGATTACCAAGCAAGCTTAACAACCAAGAACAATTAAAAATCCGATATTGGTTGGACTTTCTATTGGTTAAGAGCTGAGAAAACGAACTTCATTATACTACATATTAAATGGCGCCGCTGCCGGTTCTTTGACTACACGAGAGACTATCGATTGACGGTTTTCATTGGCTTTTGGGATCCGTTCACTTTGTGAACGTTATTTTTACGTATTATAAATCAAACACAAATAAAAAAATCAAAAATATAAAAATATATAAAAACTAAAAAATTAACAAAACAATTCTTTTCCTAAAGAATTGACCAAAAAAATTAAAAAATCCAAAAAGCAATCTTTTTCCTAAGAGATTGCACCCAAAAATATATATTATTGGATTCTTTCGTTTTTTATGTACATATAGTATTTTCCTTTAAAAAACTCATAAATACAAAAATATTTTCCATATATTATTATAAGTAAATACGTATACGTATAAGAACAATCAATTTACATATCTTCCATAAGTATTGCCGAGGCAATACACCGTGTTGAGGGGCGCTCCGGTCCTTGACACGTGTATCGATCAAACAAAATAAAGCAAGAATAGATAAATACTCTCAATAAGCAACAATTCGAAGAATACGAACATTTAAGTGAATAGAAAGGCGATGTGCTATAAAATGCCATCTAAGGGTCAATAGGTACTTAAGTGCTTCGCGCCACCTAACCCCCGTTCACTTGGGAGTATTCTAAGAAGGAAGGCTTCATTGAGGGTCTTGCACCCAAAGTATTAAATACATATATTGTTATTTTCTTGTGGATATTTAATATTGAAACTCGAAGAGGATAATCCATTTCTCTTCAAAGTCACACGAGAGCTTCTCTCTCATTCCTCGTATTGAGTTGCATGCTCACTCGCGGGCGTGCACAAATACCGATTGGTGTACAACCTCTTCCTCCGAAAAGGAAGAAAAAGAGAAAGAGTAAGACCACCACCGTCCACCAAGCCGATCACGAGAATCGTGCTTTGTCACCACCACAAGAAGCCATGGCTATTGATAATCGTACTTTGTATGAACGGATGCAATCCAACATTCATGGATATTCTAGTGCCATTAAGATTCCCGACTTTCCCGCTAACACATTTGAGCTACATACATCTATGATCAATATGGTTGCTTTATCACCTTTCTTGGGAAAACAAAATGAGGATCCCCATGCTCACCTTAAGAGATTCCTTTCACTTTGCAATACCATTAAGCATAATGGGGTTCCACATGAGGTCATTAGATTGATGCTAGTGTCATTTTCCTTAGATGGGAGTGCTAAGCATTGGTTAGACACCCAACCACCCGATAGTATCACCACATGGGACGGTTTTACCACTAAGTTTTTGAACAAATTCTTTCCTCCACAAAAGACTATGGCTTTGAGGAATTTAATTATGGGCTTTACACAAAAACCTAGTCAATCCTTTAGTGATGCTTGGGAAGAGTATAGTGAGTTGTTGAGGCGATGCCCTAACCATGGATTGGATGATGTAAACCAAATCAATACCTTCTATAATGGCCTTAAACCTCACCACCAAGATTCACTAAATGCTTCCGCGGGAGGGAGTATTCTTCTTAAAACATACCACGAGGCTTTGAACATTATTGAGACTAAGGCAATGGTTCAAACAAACAATCCATTTGAAGAAAGGGTTCATGTTATCCAAAACACTTCTCAAACTCCTTGTGATATTCAACTTCTTAAAGAGATCCTTCAACAAGTCAAACAAGGACAAGAAATGACTCATGACATGGTTCAAAATTTTAAGAGCATGACATTGAACAATTCCTCAAATAATGTGAATGCCATCACCATTTCTTGTGTTACTTGTGGAGGTCCCCACTCTTATGAACAATGTGATAAGGTGCAAGGGTATCAAGGGGAATGCTATGCTTACCAAGAGGAACATCGTGAACACTTCAAGCCTAACATCAATCCAAATAACCTTTCTTACAAGTCCCAAAACTACCTTACTCCACCCGGATTCCCAACCCAACCACCCACCCAAATTCCACAAAATCCTCCTCAAATTTTAGCAAGGAATCAAGGGCAAAGACAACCATACCAAGGAAATAACTACAAGGCACCCAATCAATTTCAACCTCAAGCAAATACCTTTTATCCACCACAACAAGGATTTAATCAACCACTTCCATTTATTCCCAATCAAGCATATGCTCCAATACCAAATCAAGCTTACCCTCAAAATCAAACTCAAGGATATGGGATGCAAGAGACTCAAGAGTATGTTGACAAGAAAATGCGTGAAATTGAGAAGAGAATGAATGACCAAGTGAAACGTACAATGGAGGAACAAATCAATAGGGTTTTAGTGGCGGTAACTCAAAGACCACAAGGGGCTTTACCTTCTAATACACAAACAAACCCTAGGGCCAATGTCAATGCTATTACAACAAGGAGTGGAACAACAACAAAGGATCCTTCACCTCCTAAACCTACTATTGTTCAACCCACTTGTGCTCCTACTTGTGACAAGCCTTCTACCTCTACTTCACCACCTCAAATTGCTCCCATTTCTCCAATTTCAAAACCTATTCATGAAACACTCAATAAGGAAAATCCTTCATCCACACCTCAACCACAACCCAAACCAAGTCTTCCTTATCCCTCAAGATTGAGAAAAGAAAAGCTTAAGAACAAGGATGATATCCAAGTTTCTAACTTTTTGAGGATGTTCAAGCAACTTAACATCAATATCTCCTTTGCGGAAGCCTTAGCCAATATGCCTAAGTTTGCTAAGATGATTAAGGACTTGCTTTCTAACAAGGAAAGATTGGTGGATTTGCCTAATGCTTCTTTGAATGAAAATTGCTCCGCGATTTTGCTTAAGAAGTTGCCTACTAAGCTTGGAGATCCGGGGAGATTTTTGATTCCTTGCAATTTCCCAGGGGTGGAAAATTGTATGGATTTAGCGGATTTAGGAGCAAGCATAAATCTTATGCCATTATCGGTTTGGAAGAGACTTTCACTTCCCGAGCTCACTCCTACTAAGATGACTCTCGAGTTGGCCAACCGTACTATAGCTTATCCGGTGGGAATTGCGGAAGATGTTTTTGTTTGGGGTTGATAGATTTACATTTCCCGCGGATTTTGTGGTAGTTGATTATGATGTGGATCCTAGAGTGCCTTTGATTGTTGGTAGGCCATTTTTGAGAACGGGTCGTACTTTAATCGATGTGGCGGAAGGAGAACTTACAATGCGGGTAGGAGACGAGAGAGTTGTGTTTAACATGGGGAAGTTGTCCAAAAAGTCTAATGAGCCCGAAGCGGTAAAACATATTGATGTTGTGCATGAGGAGGAAACACAAGATGATCTTCTTGATGAAGTTTGTGAAGAGTACTTTTATGAAGCTTGCTCAAGTGGAGACTATGATTACCCTCATATTGAGACCATTGCTTCCATTACTTCCTCTTTGGATTTTTATGAACCTCAAGAATTAAACTTTAGTGAAATTCCATATGACACCCCACTTTTCCACCATACTAATCACTTTGATGAGGACTTAAGTAATGAGGGATCTTTTCTTTGTGATTCACCAACATATGATGACTATAGTGATGATGAGCTTTCTACTTGTGACTCTCCATTTGTTGATGATCATACTTCCTTTGGTTTTGAGGGATCACCCATCTTTGATAGACCAATCTATGATGTTTATGGTGATGAGGAGGATTCTATAATTGATGAGAGTGATGAGTTTTTATTGGAGGATATATCTTTTGAGTATACTCTTGGTTATCTTGATGAGGAGGGGGACATACTCTATCTAGAATCTTTATTGCTTGAAGATCCTTTACCTTCTTTGTCCACCCAAACCTTTTTACAACCAATCACTCTACAATCTTTCTCTCACCATGTGAACTACAAAGGAGAATCTTCTAAGGCAACCAACACTTGCTGTTTTCCCATCAAGGAACGGATTTTTGATCCTGGCATAGAGCTTGCTAAACCATCTCAGTATCCACCTGATGCAATAAAAGGAAACCTTGTGAAAGATTTGAGAGCTTTACCCTATCACCTTGGGAAGAACATATGGGCAACCATTTTAGAGAATTACACCTCATTCTTTTCACCATTGCTTGGGAAGCTAGTTGTTGAATTGTGTTATAAGTGGGAGGGTAATTATGTATTTGATCCTGGTGGATATTTATGGAGTTTTGATAAATGAACACTTGTTTTACCTCATCATGGAGATTTTTCTTACAAAGGGCAAAAATTTTCTTCTCCATGATAGGTTTTAGACACTTTTAAGTCTGGGACGAGTTGAGCTAGAGACTCATTAACTCAAGCATCGTATAACTAGGTTTAGAGTGTTGTAGGTTAGAAATAAAGGCATAGACTTGGAGATAAGTGTAGGGGAGACCTTCTTTTGTCTTCTTGATTGTTTTGTAGGGTTGCTCACTCATCTCTTGCTTTGGAGCTTATGGAGGAGGCCCTTGTATCCGGTTCACTTCGTTACTTTAGTGAATTTTCATTGACACCTTGTGCTTAAACATGATTTCACTAATAGTTGTCCTTTCCTTAACTTGGGTTAAGCAAAGTCTATTCATTGTCATAAGTGTAGGGGAAGTTGTTATACTTCCATGCTCTTAAACATTGAGGACAATGTTTAGCTTAAGTGTAGGGGGTCTTCTATCGAAGTGACCTTACCTAGAACTTGTCATTGTCTTGCATGATAACATGGAAAAAATGAATTTTCAACATTTTTCAAATTTTTGATCTACTTTGGCCACCAAAAATATGCATTCATAATTTTTGCATCAATCATTTTTCATTTGCATAACACATTTGCATTGTATATATATTTCTTCTTTTATTTTTCATCAAAAATATATAAAAAAGGAAAAATATAATAAAACATGGTTTTAACAAATTTAGACTTCTTTGACATATTAGGCCCGCCATGGATATTTTGACTCAACCCGAGTTTGCTTATTTTAGCACTCTCTAGCTAGTATCCTTAACCATGTAGTCCTTCATTGGTCTATTAGGCTAAGCTTCCTCCAATTTCATTCTTTGAAATTTTAAATTTGTGGAGAATGGGAAATGATAGAGTTGAAGCAGGTGTAAAAGGGCTAGATAGACTTCATGGCAATTACTTGTGGCTAAACCCTTCTCTTCTTTGCCTCTATTTTCTTCGCATGTATATAATTGTTAATAAATAATCAAGTACGGTTTTAATTGGTTTGTAATCTCTTATGCATTTTTGACTAATCATTTATGGTTGATATGAGTACGTCTTAAGATTCTAAGTTAGCACGTTTTATGTGTACTAGACTTATGTCATGCTCCATATTTAGCGGGTGTTTTTCCTTTTCTTCTTTTCAAATTTCTTTGTGAGGAATAAAGAAAAATAAGAGCGGCTTATGAAAAAAAATGAGTGGCTAGAAAAAAAAAGAAAAAAAAAATAAAAAAAATAATGCAAGACTCCCAAGAGGGGCAGTGTGGTGTTAATTATAGTAACTATTGGGTTCCAATATTACCTTGACGGGTTGCGGGGATTCAATAGATTGCTCCAATCCAATATTACCTTGACGGGTTGCGGGGTTGAAGATCCAAAATCTCAAAAAGATGCGGATGTAAATTATTGCGTGAGTTTTATTTTTCTTTCCTTAGCGAGTGTGTAGTTACTTATGAAAGCATGACATGAGGATTTTACACATAAGGCGAATGACTTATTACTCTTAATACGGACTTGTATTAATTATGAGCGGTTTTTCAAGTAATGGATGAGAAGATTACTTAGGATTAAAACCGTGCTTCCTTATTTTCGGATTTTACATTTCTTATATTTCACACTTGAATAATGACAAATTTGCCCACAAGCAATTTGCTCAAATAATAACCGGTTCCACATTTAATTGTTATGAATAAGTTGATGCACAATTTACTTGTGAATGCAATGATTCTATTTATAAGCTTGGTATGGGGAAAGTGAAACTTGAGGGTGATAAATGTTCATGGTATCCAAGCCCTAATCCAAATCATTGAATTCTTTATGAGTTATTTCCATCAAAACCATTTCAAAAAAAATCAAAAAGATATAGATAGAATTGTATTTTGATTCATTGCATTATTAAAAGTCAAAATCATGCATCATTTAGTTTAGAGTAGCATAGATGCATCTCATATGGCCAAGGTGGATTAATTAAGAGGGAAATGTAAAATTTTGAGCCTCGAAATATAATATTGCATGAGGACATGGCAATGTTCAAGTGTAGGGGAATTTGATATGAGCTTAAACTCATATCCTTTTATCAACAAATAACCCTAAAACATGAAGCAAAATACCAATTTATTTGGCAAAAACAGTATTATGTGGTATGTTTGTGTTTGTGTGCACTTGTGTAGGTAAGAAGATACATTTTCAAGCAAACAAGGAAAAATCAAGCTCAAATGGATGAAAAAGACAAAAGAGGATCAAAAGTGACAAGACTTTGAAGAATAAGGACCTATCTTGACAAGTTATGAAAGTTGAAGGACTAAAAGTGAAATAATGTAAAAGTCAAGATTCAAGTCAAACCTGGTCAACTATCAAGTCAACTCAGTCAAGGGATGATTTTGTTGAAGAGTCAAAGTTAAAGGACCAAATATGTCAAAAGAATGAAGATCCTAGCTCAAAACAACATTCTGCCAAGTACAAGGACTAGTTCTGCCAATTTTTGAAAGTAATTTGAAGCTTGATCCATGTGAAAGGGAGAGAACCAATAAGATTGCAAGAAAAGTGGGACAAGGATCACCACATAAGCCCACTAGCGCCGTTTTGCATTTAATACAAAATCTGAACAGTAAAGCGCACTTCATTTAAATCAACCAATGAGAATGCGCCACTCCATAATCCTTTTATCCAATTTTGGATATTGATCCGTGTGACCAGATGAGAGTCAATCAGAATTCAACACGTGTCTTCTTCTTTAAAGTGAAAAATTGCCAGGATCGCGATTTTGATAGAAGCCATTTCATGGGAAGATTAAAACACCAATATTGCTCAATTTTGAGAGACGAGTTCAACGGTGTAAACCAATTAACAAGTCACTTATCCAATCAAAAACACCCAAATCTGTTCATAACCTTCAAAATGCAATTAAGCAGATTTCTCCACGTGGCAAGCTGGGATTGGCCCTGACACGTCACCAACCCCAACTAACTCTCCTCTCATGCCTATAAATACCTAGTTTAGTCTTCATTTGTAAAGTGTAGCTTAATTTTGTAAAAACACCTAGTTAAATTTCCCTTTCCCTTTTTCCCTCAATTTTCCCCTAACTACTCAAGAGTCTGACAAACTCTTGAGTCAGTTAGTTAGTTACTACCTTTGTAACAGATTTGTAACCGTTTTTCAGCAATAAAATTCAAATTCATTTTTCCCGCCAAATTCTGTTCTTCTCATTCCAGTTTGATTCTTGCTGCTGTTGGATATTATTGTTGCTGTTGAGTGTTTGTTATGATCAATCATTGATCATAACTGACATTTGTGAAGATTGTTAGCTGTTTGATCACAATTCAGCCATTGCCTAGTTCTTATGGAGTTTTCAAGCAGTTTGATGGATTCTAGTTGATTTGATGGTTGATTCTTGTTGATTTCTAGTGATAGGTGGTGGTTATCACTAGGGCAAGAGAGCTCAGCGCTCCTCTTCTTCTCAAAGGATATCTACATTAGGTTTTAAGCTTCTTGTTTTAGTTCCACTCAACAAGTCAATTGCATGCTTACTTTCCTAGTTAATTTTGATGGCTGCATGATATAATTGATAGTAGTTGCTGTTTGTTTGAATCCTGGTTGCTTATAGCTTAATTCCTGTTTACTTGATCTTAGATTTGGTATAAGTCCTAGTTTTAGCTTATTTTCAGTCAGAATTTGGTTCTTGCATCTTAATTGGTTAGAGTTGTTCTTAAAGCTCTCTTGTACTTTTAAATCAGTCAATTTGAAGTATCAATCTTGGAGTTGAAAGCTTTTGAATCAGCTTAATTCAGTACTTAAAAGTCTTTGTTAAAATTTGTTAAAAACAGTTAAAGGAGTGTTTGGGAGTAGATCAATAATAGTTTTCAAGCATTAAGATTTGGTGTTTTAGAGTTGATTTCCAGTCCTTAGGTGATAACAAGTGGTTTTAAGTCATTTGCAAGTCAAATAAAAAGTCAAACAGGCAATTGGCACTTGAATAGTTTGGGTCAGCCTTTATTCAGCTTTGGTTTTAAAAACTTGCTATTTTCATTTGCCTAGTTCTCATTCATTTCTAGATTAAATTTCACCAAATTTGTTTCCAGACTTAGCTTATATCATATAGTTTTAGATTCCAAAAGGAATTTCTACAGTATCAGTTAATAAGCTGGTAAATAGCTTTTTGGTCAAAGGCTGAGCAAAGCTCATTCTCTGTGATAAAGTTGTTACTGTTTTCTTAGATCTCCATATCTACTTCACAAATCTTGTGATTTTCTTTCATAAAAACAGTTAGTAAGTGTTCCTAGTCAATTTCTGAAAGTTTGAGCTTTTTGCAAATTTTGGTCAACGTTTGGTCAACATAAGCTTTTTTTAGCTTATTTCAGATTTAGAGCTTATTACTGGATGAAATTTGTTCTGGTTTGATTTCCCAATCTTTAAATCATTTGCTTATTCAGTTTCAAGAGAAAAATCCAGTTGTGGTTGATTAGATTTGGCTAGAGCTTATTTTGAGCTTATCAATAAGCACTCATTTGCTTATTTTTGATCTTTAGCTTAATTCCTTGAACACACGTAGCTTAAATGAGATTTTAAGCGTTTTGCAAGTTGTTTCATCTGATTTGGTTGAGTAATAAGCTCAAACGAGCTTATTCTTTCTTGTGTCCCGTTTTTACTTAAAAACTTTCCAAAATTGCTCTTTAGTCCTTACATTTCTAACAGTGTTTAATCTTTGGCTAAACTTCCAAGAATTTAGGGTTTGCATAACTTTGGTCCCTGGAATTTGAAAGTTGTTTAAATTCAGTTAGTAGTTTGTTGGATTTGTTACATTTTGGCAAGTTTGTTATTGTTTTTGCATTTTTGATCCTTTTGGTTAACAGATTTACATTTTTAGTCCCTATAGTTGTTAGAATTTACATTTCAAGCATTTACTTTTCATAGAATTTACAATTTCAGTCCCTTTAGTTTCAAGTTTTGCATTTTAAATTTTTACTTGAATAAAAACGTGGTATTTGCAATCTATTTTACATATACGTAGGTAATATTTTTTCCATTTTGAAAGCTTTTGTTGAATTAGCAATAGATTACCAAGCAAGCTTAACAACCAAGAACAATTAAAAATCCGATATTGGTTGGACTTTCTATTGGTTAAGAACTGAGAAAACGAACTTCATTATACTACATATTAGCGTCATAATAAGCCTTCATCTTAGCCTTGGACTTAGCCTCATTGATGGCTGCTATTTCCCTTTTTTCTTCCAACAGATCCAGGTTGATTCGCAGCTGTTCATCGTTCGTGACGACATTAACCTCCGCCGTGCGGATGGTAGGCATTCCTATTTCTGCTGGTATAACAGCTTCAGTGCTGTAAGCCAATGCAAATGGAGTATCTCCGTTGGCTGTTTTGATCATAGTTCTATGCGCCCATAGCACATGTGATAACTCATCGACCCATTTGCCACTTCGTTCATCCAGACGCGCTTTGATGCCATTCCCCAAGCTTCTATTTGCCCGTTCGACAAGGCCATTTGTCTGCGGATGCTTAACAGATGCGAAGCGCCGCTTGATGTTCAATGATGCACACCAATCTTTGAATGGGTTGTCCGTGAACTGCTTGCCGTTGTCCGAGATGATTTCTCCCGGTAGACCAAAACGGCACACAATATGTTCCCAAACAAACTTCTTAACTTGTTTGCCTATGATAGACTTGACTGCCTTGGCCTCTATCCTTCGTGTGAAGTAGTCCATCGCAACAATCAAGAATTTAACTCCCCCCGCAGCTACAGGAAATGGTCCTGTAATGTCGATTCCCCACTTGTAGAATGGCCATGGGGACGTGATAGGTGTAAGCTCCTGCTGCGGGTGTCGCGGCACTGGCCTATGCACTTGGCAATCACTACACTTGCGAATCATGTCGCGCGCGTCTCTGTGCATGGTAGGCCAATAGTATCCTGTCCGTAACGCTCTAGCTACCACAGACCGTGGACCTGCATGCATGCCGCACAATCCTTCATGTATGTCACTGATTACGTATGCGGCTTGACGTGGTCCCACACACCGCAGCCATGGCTGCAAGAAAGAGCGCTTGTAAAGGATGCCTTCTCGAAGTTCGAAATGCTGCGACTTCCTTCTGATGCGCCGTACTGCTTTTTCCTCGTCTGGAAGGGTCTCACTAGTCAAATAGTTGATAATCGGGGTCATCCATGTAGGTCCATCCTCCTCAACTATAGCAGCAACCTCCCCCTCCGTTATAGATTTCTCCTTGAGTATTTCCACCAAGACTTGTTTAGACAAGTGAGCGAAGCTTGTGGATGCGATCTTGCTAAGAGCGTCCGCCTTTTGTTCTCGCCCCTTGGCACCTGCTTGATGGAAAACTTACTGAAAGTCGCGATTAGCGACTTGACTTTATCCAAGTACCTGACCATGTTGTCTTCCTTAGCCACATATCCACCTAGAATATGGTTCGTAACAAGCCGTGAGTCCACGTAGGCCTCAAGATTGCGGACTCCCATTCTAGCGGCGATTTTTAAACCCGCAATTAATGCTTCATATTCCGCTTCGTTGTTAGTGGCCGTGAACTCTAAACGGAGGGCGTACGTGAATTCCATTCCTTCTGGACTTGTGAGGATGAGACCTGCTCCGGACCCGTCCGTACACGAAGATCCGTCCGTGAATAACACCCATGGTTCTGTTGAGATTTCGTCTTGTTTAACTATTGGCCCTTCCTCATCCGGCTTCTCGATCAGGAAATCTGCCAAGATCTGGCCTTTCACAGCCGTCCTTGGCCTGTAAGATATATTGTGCTCCCCCAATAGGATGCTCAATTTTTGTAGCCTCCCTGCTACGTCCGGTCTAGAAATAACCTGCTTAATTGGCTGATCCGTAATGACCACAATTGGGTGCGCCTGAAAGTATTAGCGCAACCGCTTTGTAGCAAACACTAGTGCTAGCACCAGTTTTTCCATAGAAGAGTAATTCAGCTCCGGCCCTTGTAGTGTTCTACTTATAAAGTAGACCGGAGTTTGCTCTGTATCTCTATCTGTCATAAGTATCGCGCTTATTGCGCCATGAGTGGCTGAGAGATACATAATGAGTTCCTCCTTTAGCCGGGGAGCTACTAGCATAGGGAGGGATGCAAGATGCTGCTTGAGTTGGCCGAAGGATTCCTCGGCTTCCTTCGTCCACCAGAAGTCTCCCTTTCTAATGCACTTCTTGAGTGTCTTAAATAGGGGTAATGACCTCTCTGCGGATTTAGATAGGAACCTATTCAGCCCGGCTAGCTTCCCATTTAAGGATTGCACCTCCTTCCGTGTCTGAGGGGATGGCAGTTGTATCACTGCGTCCGTCTTCTCTGGGAAAGGTTTGATGCCGTTTGGATCAATCAAATATCCAAGGAACATTCCCTCCGTTGCCCCAAACGTACATTTCTTTGGATTTAACTTCATGTTAATCCTTCTCAGCGTGTCGAATGTCTCTTGGACATCCCGGAGAAGTGCCTCCTCCGTGTGACTTTTTATAACCAAGTCATCAACATAGACTTCCAAGTTGCGGCCTATCTGTGATTCAAAAGCTTTGTCCACCAATCGTTGATATGTAGCACCGGCGTTCTTCAGTCCAAACGGCATTTTCGTATAGCAATATACGCCCTGGCTCGTATGGAACGCCGTTTTTTCTGCATCCTCCTCCGCCATCTGGATTTGGTGATACCCTTTATATGCGTCCAAGAAGCATTTAAAAGGATACCCACATAGGGACTCCACCTTCGAGTCGATTTCCGGTAACGGGTAACAGTCCTGTGGGCAGGCCTTGTTTAGATCCGTAAAATCCACACACATGCGCCAACTTCCGTCATGTTTCTTGACCATGACCGGATTGGATAACCACTCGTGGTAGTATACCTCGCGCATGATGCCTTCATCCACTAGTTTCCGTACTTCCTCCAATATCACTTGGCTGCGCTCAGGCGCCTGGCCGCGCTTCTTTTGCTTGATGGGTTGGTACCCTTGGCGGATCTGGAGCTTATGCTCTGCTATCGCACGTGGCACGCCTGTCATATGCTTTGGCTCCCATGCGAATATATCTAGGTTTGCACATAAAAGAGAGCACATGGCCCTTTTGCCGCTATCCGAGAGCGCCCCTCCTATGGATACCTCTTGTTCCGGATAGTCAGGGTGAATGGCTACCTTCCAATTGGGAGGTGGTGATCCATCCTTGGGTGGAACAGGTGGAGCCGGTGTTGTCACGGTGTGACACTCGGATGCCGGTACGATTGTGTTGTAAATGGTAACAATTCCCCCCTCAACGGGGAATTTGATCATTCCGTGCGCCGTAGAGGGTACCGCCCGTATAGCCAGAATGCCTGGTCTGCCTATGATCCCATTGTACGGAGAGTGTGAGCGTATCACCATGAAGTTCATCCATGCCGTAGTAGAATGTTCCTCATTCCCAATGGTTACAAGCAAACGTAATTGCCCTATCGGTCAGATAGTGTCTCCACTAAAGCCAGTAAGCGGCGACGTGGCCGGTACTAATTGGCTTCTTATTTCTGGGCATAACTGCACGAAACAGTGTTCATACAGTACCTCTGCTGACGATCCTCCATCCACATACATGCGACGAACGTTGTGTGTTCCAATGCTTATCTCAATAGTGAGAGGCGCATCAATCACATCGCTTGCTGTGATGGGAGGGAATGAGATTTCCCTGCCGCGTGAAAATTTTTGGCCAACTTTCTGCCTCGTGCGGCGCTGTCTGGATTGGATCATGTATATAGTCGAAGGTTTGTCCTTTTGGGGATCCTTCTTATCATACTTCTTGTTGTCTTTTCCATCCTTCCAATCCTTAACTAAGTGCTTGAGTTTACCTGATTTGATCAGTGACTCAATGTGCTTCTTGAGCTGGATACACTCCTCCGTACCATGGCCTTTGTCATTATGAAACTCGCAGAAGCGATTTCCTTGCCGACGTTCCGGCGGAGTTGTCATTGGGGGAGGCCTTGGAAAGTTTGCCCCTTCCGTCAGCAAGATCTCCCGGTAGGACATCTTAAGGGGGCTAAACTTATCATCCGGCCGTCCTCCCTTGCTCTGGCTCTTATAGTCCGAGCCCTTGCTACTGTTCTGATTGCCTTGGCCGCCCGACTGTCTCCGAGGCTGGTCGTTTGACCGGTACCCACTTCCTCTGGATGGGTAAGCCGCGGCAACCGCCGTTTCTCCTTCTATGAAATTTCTGACCCTTTCCATGAGGTCATCATATCTCTCTGGACGCTTGTCATTGAGGCGCCTGATCAATTCCCTGTATGTTATGGCGTGCATGTAGTCAGAGATTTTCAGGAGCTCCGGCATTGTTCTTGTGCGCGTGCACTCATCATTGAAGCATTCAGTGAAGGCTTCTGTGGACTCCCCCGGCCGTTGTTTGACGGTTGCCAATGAGACCGGATCCCTATTATACTTCTTCCTCTGGGTATAATTGTTCTCGAACGCAGTGCGTAGTTCCGTGAAACTATCAATGCTCCGTGGAGGGAGTGCCTCAAACCAGTCACGGGCATTTCCGATCAAAGTCGAATTGAACATTTGGCACCATATAGGCATGGGCCATCGCTCAATTTTAGTCTGCGTATCAAATATTTTAAGGTGATCAACCGGATCACCAGATCCATCATAAGTCTTGATACACGTCGGCATGCGGCGTTTGGTGTCCTCAGAATAGTTCCGTATGCGGAGGGTGAACGAGTCTTCCCTGGGATCCACCCATGGGCGGGTGAGCCTAGGGTCATCCCATGGTTCACACCATGGACGCGAAAGATCCTCTGCTTCTGCATCTCGATAATAAGGACCACCATAATACTCATCATTGTTTGGTGGTGGTGGAGGGGTGCGCCTAGCTCGGCGACGCTTGGGCGGATGGTCATCCGAGTCCTCCCCTGACGGGTCTGGAGACGGTGGTGGTGCCCCATCCTTTGGGTAGGGACCACTTTTTTGGGATGAGCCGGAAGCCTTTTTCCCAGTGTTCATCCTGTCCCACACGCTCGGGCGACGTGCGATTCTGGCCAGCTCTCGATCTGGTCGCTCGGATGAGCCATCCGACTTTTCTCCTTCTCGAGACTGCATTAGTTCCTGCATGAGGCGATCTCCTATGCGCTCAAACACATTCCGGGGTTGAGGGGTTTCCTCAAAGGTGCTCTGCTCCTGAGGCTGAGCTCTCCTTTTCCTTTGATTTTGGGAGGAGATGATTGGTCCGATGTCACCAAAGTTGAGTCTGGATTGGAGGTTCCTCCCCAGATTCAACCTTGATGCGATCCCCAGGACGATCCTATCGAAGTTCTGCGTGAGAACTCGAGTAAGATCCTCCTCGCTGAGTGGTAGGACTTCCACTTCTTCCTCCGTCGAGGGTCTGCGCGGTTCCTTGTTAGGAGGGTTTGGCGCACTCCCTGGGTCAGGGTTGTCCAGGGTTGAAGTAGGTGGGGGTGTCATGGAGATCGTGCTCGTCACCCCCAAGGACTGAAAACCGCCACGGTTACCAGGCCCGCCTGCAAGGCGGCTAGGTGATTGATTGGGGATGAGAATCCCTTCCCCTTAGGACTTCCGGTTCCTGGGATTCGCGTTCCTGGGGTTAGCTTGCGGATGCCCCTTCGTCATTGGAAATTTAGAATGAGGTTTTGTTCTAGCTTAGTGTAACGAGTCCCACGGATAGCGCCAACTTGTTGATGCAAAAGTTGGGTGATCCTTGCTAGACCCAAATTAGGCTTAATTCGGGTTGGCTGGGCTCCGGCTCCTGCACCAAGTGAATCGTTTGGTTGGGATCCTGCACACTAAACAGCACGCGTTAGGCTTACCGTGGGAATGTTTCCCACGATTAGACTCCGGCGTGAGAGTAAGTAATCAATTTAGAGTTTATGTGAGTTAAGAGTATAAGACGTAATACCTTTGTGGAACCCTTGGGGGTTCCTTTTATAGGCAGTGGAACCCTAGTGGGCTGCCACTGATACTTTGGCCCCAAGGAAAGGATAACTATCATAATTAGAATGATTGTTATCTTCTAATTATGGTAGTGGATATCCTCCTCTTTTGGGGTAAACCTATTCCTAGACAGAATATGATTCTGTCTAACCCTATGTCGGCCGCGTCGGGCCGTGGGCCGCACACATGTGTGCGGTTACTGTTCATTCAAGCCTATAAGCTTGAATGACATTATCCCACCCATTCGTGATGGGCCGGATACGGGTAGTACCCGTGGGCCGGGTTCCTGACCCGGCTGGAGACTATACGTCATCAAAATCATCACACATCATTTTATTCACAAGGTATCCCGTACCGGAAACGATATCCAAACCACAATCTATACCCACCAATTAGCACATAAACACGTAAAGACACGTAACTAGCACAAAATAAAACTAAGTGACGAACCTTAAAACCAGGGTTGTCACATCACTCCCTCCTAATAGAAATCTCGTCCCGAGATTTAATCCTTAGGATCAAACACACAAACAACAAATCACATGAGGATACTTGTTCTAAATGTACTCCTTCCATTTCCACGTGAACTTTAGTTCAAGTTTTAAAATACCACATATACAAACCAAAAATAATTAAACTCATTGCCAAACTCTTGACCTCACAGTCAATAAATCTCACAAATGACTCTTTGATAAAACAAAGACTCTTATTAACACAAGCCCCGAATAACCGTACATGCAAAATGCATTCTCAAACAACATTTACCAATCTTAATACATGAAATGTATCATGTATACAACTCATTTTCCCCAGGTAATTCTATACTCATAAGCAACTGGTCCGATCTTTCCAAAGATCATAAATGGACCTACAAAACTCTACATCAACTCTTCCATTTTACCAAAACATACCACCCGTTTATGGGTGAAACTCCCTACATAACTTTGTCACTAAATCTAGTGGTTTCCTCCTTTTCTACATAGCATCCCTTGTTGCTCTCATCCTGTCCACAAACACCATTACCACATTAGTAGCCTCTTTTACCAATTCTAGTCCACAATAGGGACAACTCACCCTATCCTTTCATATAGTGCCCCAAATGGAATTTATCGACTTCTAGTATGATTACTATCATTATATGAAAACTCAGCCATCGTCAACTCCCTTCAGTCCGTATCCCAAACTACTTAAAAATTCCAATTTCCTTACAAAGTGACCTATGACGGTCTTTCACATATCCACTAGTTCTTCCAATCCAAATCAATTCATGATCTATACACATCATCAAAAGGACGGTTATCTCAGTTAGACCAAGCCCTTCGTCCCTATGGCATATCACACCTATAACTCCTCATCCATTCGATTATCGATACTAAGCCTCCCAAACAATCAGTATGGGTCAGTGCCATTTCCTTTTCCACACTACGACAGTATTAGTCTGCTTTGTGCTTTATTCTACTCATTAGGCTCTACCAAAGTTTTACCTTCGGTTCCTATCTCGACCTATTTTATTCTTGCTTCGCTTCTATACACACTTCCTTCTTTTTCCTCAACTCATACCATACATCACGATGTGATGCTTCCCATCGTTTCTTCCCTTGCCATAATCCTTCATAAGGTATTCCATACATATTAGGCTAACTTTTACGCAAAACCCTCTATTCCATCACATCCGTACGCAATCCTTCCAACTTCTCAACCACGTGACTTCTCATTCCTCTTGAAATATGAGATGAATTAGTCAGTCTATCGACTATCACCCAACTCTCGTTGTACTTATTCCTCCACCCCATTATGTATCCCCTTTCACTAACTTCGTCCTTACATCGCCCTTTCTAAGCTACTCCTATCTATGTAGGAAGTATAGTCTACGTCCCTTTTCTCCATATGATTGTCCAAGCCACGCAACACACATGTTGACGCGTTCTCTGCTTTAGACAACTCAACTCGTGCAACCTACATCCTTCATCCAAACCACCCTAATACGTCATCCATATAGTTCAAGTTCGTCTCAGCTTCACTTCATTCTTCTTATTCCATGTCTCATCAACTATGCTTGCCTTTCCCAGATGGTACTTGGCCTTGCAATTTTCTTTCATCACTTAACTCCACCCATCACCTTTTCCAAATGTTCATTCAAGATGATTAAATATGTGTTGGAGACGTTCATGATCTGTATAGATCATTCTCTACGTCTCGTACCCCAAATGCCTCTAGCATTCTAGGCAGATATAACAATCCAGCTCCACTAACTAAGTCTTATCTAGTTCTTCCAAATCTTTAGTTCCCACAACGTATAAACAACCGACTTTCTTTGTCGTTCTCGTATACATCCAAATCCTTGCTCCACGTTTCGTCATGCTTCTCGAATTCATCCAGTCCTTCCGATAATGCCAAGATCGGCTCATTAGCCAATCCCCCTCTTCAGCCTCCAAAACTCTTCCTCAACCTTCTTCACTTCGCCCTTGTTGGTTCCATGATATGCCATCATCTTTAACTGCTCATCATAGTACACTTAATCCTAAAACTCACACTTGAAAATCTCACGTATATTTCCCTTTCCTAACAACTCCAAACCAACTCATAATCTACCTCACTCTCTTTCTAAGATTTGAGTAGATCAAGATGTCGTCGATGCTCCCGATGACAACTCGTTTATGCCCGTTCATGCACACTCGGTTCATTGACTCCATGAAAACCGTTAGTGCTTTGGCGAAGCAAAATGCATAACCGTAAACCCAAGGCGTTCATACAACATCCTTAGCAGTTTCAGTTACGTCCTCATTGCATCCTCTCTCAGCGGCAATACGAATGAATTTCTACCTCGTTCTACTCGTGAAAATCTACACGTATTCTATAAGACCAATACTTCCTCTTATCAGACCACTCAACCGCTTCACATCACATTTACTACCAGGCAACTCAACCTTTATCCTGAATCCCTTGTAATTTCTAACAACTCTCTATGGCGTGTTACTTGTGCCAATATCCATACATTATACAAATCTCTATTCTTCTCCCTAGTACTCCAAAGAGTCCATATATTCACATTAGTTTGTCTACGAACTTCTTCCCTCCCCACTAAGGGCATTCCGACCGTTCTCTCATGGCCACCTACTTAATCGTGTAGGCGCGACCAAGTCTTTCATATGACTACCTCAACGCTCCCAAACAATACGAAACCAAAACTACATCCTGAATCCACCAGATACGATCAACAAATCAAACCCACGGATAACTAACGACATTTCACGTGCCCCAGTTAAAACAAGTCAAAAACCATGAGACTCAAGAAAAAACTCAAACCCAAAACGTGTATTAATTCAAAATGACCCATGACAACGAAAAATAATCCAACAAACACCCAATGGCAACCAAACATATTACGCCCCGCGACATATTATTTAAACCGTGCAAAAGATCGACTTTTCCAAAAGAATATATATCTTTTTTTATTATACCTCCACATCTATGTGACTCAAACAATCTACAAACAACCCTCTTGACGAACTCAAAACTCAACTCAAAAACTAGGTATCCCGTGCATCCCAAATCATAAAAATAAACTACTATTCAAACTCAACCTTTAACCCGACACTTTTACAATAATTTTGGCCAAGATACTGACCTCCCATGACTATACATTCTGAATACTTGAAAAGTACGTTTCGAGTACATATTTTTAGACTTTTAAAACATCCAAAAAGCTTTAAAAACGAACAAGTTACGACCAAAACAATTTTATACTAGTTGTTTTAAAACTAAAGAATAAACTTAGTGATTAATGCAATCCTTTTAAATGAAAGATATAATTGTATGTGTAACCTTCATAAACTCAATTTAACCTCGTATTAATAATTATAAATGACGTGAATCGGTTAAACCCAATTATATAAACTATGTAAGTAGAAAGAAATTTTACTTCGCTCTATTTTAAAAAAGGTCTTTTAGAATTTGAAATAAATAAGTGTTGATTAAAAAGAAATCTTATGTTGCACCTTGTTTCAAACACGACTCCAACACCTTACCCTTATTTTAACAAATACAACCAACTATCTAACCCTATAATAGATTTCCAAGTCCCCATTTTTCTCAATATATACCGACCAAAAGAAATGTAAGACCCAACACAAAAGATTTCATTATTTCAAAAGAAATCCCAAGTTACTTCAATAGACTTAAAACCAAGAACACCATTTTAAAACGTACACGTGAAATACGAAACTCAAAGAATACGCTACAAGACACACTTCAAAAGATTCAAAACGTCGTTGAAACTCCCCCAAACTCGAGCTCTAATAAATTGTTTAAACACAATAGAGTACCAGGTACGTTCAAGTTATAATAACTACTGAACGACCGTAAATCATAACATAACATCTATTAGTATATATACATCCGCATATGTATACATATCGAATCTCCCAAACATACTCATTATCATACATGTCAAGTCAATCAATCGCTTTATACGCTCGTTTTTCCATACGAGTAATCACCTTCTCACCATCTCACCATGCACAACAAGGCACAAAACCCATATATTATACGTGTACCCAAATTCTACATCTTATCATATACAAGCATGTACTAACCCTCTTTCATGCAATCATACTTGAGAACCCATTGAAGTTGTGGTACTTGTATAACTATGTTGGCCACCATACTTATACAATTACCCTTCCCCCAATGCACTCCCTCCTATGATGACACTTATAAGAATCAATACAACATATAACACATAATCCATCTACTCACATAAGCTCATAACCACATAAACAATAAAGTCCAAAAATCCATCTATTAAAATAACATAGTAATACTCTTGGAATAAAAAAATCCATAGTCTAGCTAAAACAGCATAGACTAAATCCAAAACCAAAACATAAACGGTTATAAGTCATGTCGCCCGTAAGAGTGGAAACAGCTTAAAATTATTCCTACCCATGTACTCTTAGTAACTCGAATCACCACATGATTCTTAGGGAACATGACTTAAACATCAAAAGAAAAATAACATACACCAGGTATGTAAAATAACTCGACAAAAGATAGAAACTACCTTGTACTAAATTATGTACTATAATGTACAATTTATGCAAAATACAACAGTGACTAGCGTGGACGATTATGGTTCAACCCGCACTAGTCACAAACCCGAAAAGAAAATAACATGTGACTAAGTATGAACTTACTACGGTTCAATTCATACTAGTCAAAACATCGCAATAAATAACATCCAAACACATCAATTATTATAAAATGCACACATACTTCTATGACGCCTATATGCAGGGACCCGTAAGCTATAGACTAAGCTACACGACTAGGCAACCTAATTCTCTATAACCATTGTCTCTGATACCATTCTGTCACACCCCACCATGGCAGAATATGGGGCACGACGTATGGATATCATCACAACAATAGCGTGTCAATAGAGATAACTAAATGATATAAGAAATGTCATAAAATGGTGACACAAATGTCATGACAATATCTCAACAATGCAGGAGTCTAGGTAAGTAGGTAACAGTCCTACCTCTTACCCAAGACAATCAAATAACACAAACAAACAAACATATAGGTGCCAACAGTATCACTAGATAAATGAACAAACAAAGCTAAGAAGGAACGGGGATCTCCATCTAAATGCATATCCTACGCTCTCCAAATCCTAGCCACTTATGTTCTCAAGCTTAACCATAATATCACCTGAAAGAGACACTAAAACACGTCAACATAAAGTTGGTGAGAGTCATAGGTTTAGACTCAAACGCCAAAATCATACCATAAGCTGTGAATAATAACCAAATCCAAGAAACATATGGACAATGTGATACTAACATGCATTAACAACTAATATTCAAGATTTAACAAACAACCCAAATCTAAGGCTCCCAGCCTTACCAAACACCATACTCCCATAGGCATCCAAACATCTATGAACCAATCCCAAGGCCCCGCCTTGCCAATATCCCCTTGGTACCAAGTCAAAACATAAACAATCAAGAATCAACTAGCAGTTAATCACATAAGTATGCACACACAAGTCCATTACCAACGCAAAACATTCACAGCATATTTTATAAACAACAAAACAATGTCTCTTCCATCCCATCTGGAAGTCATAAACATTAGTAAACATGGGACTATGAAACTCACCTGATTGAGCTTCTCCAAAAGTCCTCGCACTAGCAAAAAGCTAACAAACCAAAAACACGCAATCAATACATAAACCAACCACTAAGATGGCTCATCAACCTATGATGGACATCTAACCTCCTCCTATATAAATACCTCATTTATATGCTCTAAGCATCTCATTACACCCCTCTATAAAGCCCTTAACTCATTATACTTCATAACCCGTCTCGTTAACATTTTACCCAAAACAGTCCCGGTTTTAGGTCTCCAAACTATAAGCCAAACGCCCACTTGAACATACCCATGATCTATGTAAAGGGAATATTTATACTCTTACATATGTTAACAAACACTTCCCATTTGCCCCAACCTTAAAGCTACTGCTAAGGCCCCGATATATATATATATATATATATATATATATATATATATATATATATATATATATATATATATATATATATATATATATATATATATATATATATATATATATATATATATATATATATATATATATATATATATATATATATATATATATATATATATATATATATATATATATATATATATATATATATATATATATATATATATATATATATATATATATATATATATATATATATATATATATATATATATATATATATATATATATATATATATATATATATATATATATATATATATATATATATATATATATATATATATATATATATATATATATATATATATATATATATATATATATATATATATATATATATATATATACTTTTGTCATTCCATATTTACTGATTTTAAACATACAAAACGTTTGTTATGATTAGGGGGGCTTACCCTAAACCACAACCTTAGCCCCAATGCAGATACTCACTATAATATATAAACCGTCTCTCATGTTCGTTAGAAGATCCCAATGCAACACTAAGTACCCCAAACAACCCACAAACTTAAAAAGAAAACAGGCTGATTTCAAAACTGCTTTGACCTCCGACTGTTGTAACCTGTTTTTGACCCACTTCCCTACCTCCAATTTAGTTCTCGTTTCTTGCATTGGAAAGCCACTTCAATTACCTTTTGAGGGATACTTGGATCGCAAATTAAGAGTTTGTAGAACTCCCGATACGATCAAAACAATTGACTCAAAATTCTGCCCAGTTTTTAAAAACAGGTTTAACTAAATTAACCTCATTAATTAACCCTAACCCCACTAATTACAAGCCTTAATTTATTTAATCATTATAACCTCATTATTATAACATTAATATATTTTTTTTAAATTAAACCCTAACCTAAATCTATCATAAGATGATTAAGAAATCAATTAAACAATTTAATTAAAAAGGGATTTGAAGATTTACCTTTGATTTATGAAAACCCCCCAAATTTTATGAAGAACCCTAATTTTTTTGAATGTGCCGTCAGTTTTAAGCTTCCAGGAGAAAAATATGATTTTTTTTATTTATTAGATAAACCTTATATAGTGTGTACATAAAATCCTAGTCCAAATATAAGCCCACTTTCATTTTTTTCTCCTCCCTTTTCTTTGATTCGTCCCAAACCGACTATGCACCCTTAATTTTCATTTTTTTTTTCTTTTTATTATTTAATATTATGTTATTAATATTACCTTAATTTACCTTAATTTATTTCAGCTCCTAAAACCTCCAAAACCTCAAAACCGTAAAACTAGTCAAATTTACGCGTTTTACCATAAAAGACGTAAAATATACACTTTTATAAAAAAATCTCAAATTTTGAAATAAACTTTATATTTAAGTCCTAAATAACTTAAAACCATCCCGAAAAATACTCCCGTGATTAAACACCTCATTCGAGACCTCAAAATGCTAAACCGTAAATCGTAAAAAATACGATTTTCTATAATACATATACGTATACGTAAAACCACTAAATAACACCATCTCACTTCATAGTCACTACCATGTGAGCTCATGAACATGAAATCATCACACATCGTTTTATTCACAAGGTACCCCGTACCGGAAACGATATCCAAACCATAATCTATACCCACCAATTAGCACATAAACACGTAAAGACACGTAACTAGCACAAAATAAAACTAAGTGACGAACCTCAAAACCAGGGTTGTCACAATTAGTTCAGAACTGGCTTTTGGGCCTTTGGAAAAAGTTGTTAAAAATCAAATTTTGGGTCAGTTAGTGCTTTTACATTTCCGTTCTCCAAAAGTTTTTTTATTTGGCCCAAAAGCACAATAAGCTTACACGGTTTTTGATCTTAGCCCATGCCCATTTAGGGTTTTCAGAATTTTCCATTTTCATTTTTGGTTAATTAGTTAATTAGTTTTGAGATTTTTAAATTTTTTGTATTTTTGATTATTTTAATACCATTTTATTCTCGATTTACGTGTAAGCATAATTCGTCTTAGTTTTTTGCCGTCGTAGTGTAGAATCGTCTTTTCCTTTTAATCTTTCATTTCCCAATCTTGTAAAATATCCAAAGAAGTATATCATTGGCCAACTGTTAGCCGTATCTAAAGTGATGGTCATATAATATACCGTTGCGAAGCTCGTGGAAAATACTATTCAACGGTGTCGAGAGTTCTAGTATAATGTTATGTATGTAACGGGAATTAGTCCCGAACACACAAATGAGGAAGGCTTCCTTCCCATATGAGGCATAGTATAAATAGGATTCTCCTCCTCATTTGTGTGTGTGTTTTTCCATTTTATGGTAGTTTCTCTCACTAGGAAATTCACATATGTTGTATTTCTTTTTACTCTCATCTTAATCTAATCTTTTTTTTTGTTTAATCTTTATTATTGTTCTTCATCACTTTATTTCATCTTTTATCATTCGTATCACCTATCATCATTATCATAACTCGCGGCTTCTTATTAGTTAGTGGTTTTCGTGTGTATCACTATTCTTACAAGTGGTATCATTTTCCAAGGGATTCGTGGTTAGCGTTTTGGTGTTTTTAGTGGGTTTTTCGTGTGTTTAAAACCCTCTAAATTGCGAAAAAAAGTGCAAAAAATCGTTTTTTGTCCGACATCCTACTTTTCAAGAACATTCCGAAATCATTCATAATTTCGCAATAGTTGTTTTTATTCTGAAATCTTGACAAAATCTTATTCCGAAATCTTGAAAAAATTTATTCCGAAATCTTGGAAAAATTTTATTCCGAAATCTTGAAAAATTTATTCCAAAATCTTGAAAAAATTTATTCCGAAATCTTGAAAAATTAATTCCGAAATCTTGAAAAATTTATTCCGAAATCTTGAAAAAAATTATTCCGAAATCTTGGGAAAATTTATTCCGAAAACTGGAAAAATCTATTCTGAAATCTTGTAAAGACATATTCCGAAATCTTTAAGATTACACATTCCGAGATTGTGCACTAGTACCATTTTTTCCGAAATTGTGATTTTTTTGTTCCATGTATTTTTAGACTTAGCCAATATCTTGACTAGTTTGTTGTATTGTTTACCAAAAAAAAGAGTTAAAATTTTTACGTCTTCTTATATCAAATTTTTTCCATACTAGTTTTTGGCTATTTCTAACACGATTTCAATGGAAATTTTTCCGGTTATTTTATGTCGGACTGAGGTATTTTATATCAGACTGAGGTATTTTATATTGGACTGGAAGCTTTCGGCAAAGATTGATTTTTTTGAGAATCAGCATCGCGCTTTCTACGAATTGAGATCCTAGATTACACACGACTTCTACAATGACGTCTCAACAAGACATTTATGTTGCAGGTACTGAGAATCGTCCTCCCATGCTTACCAAGGAGAATTACACTACATGGGCTAGTCATCTTCTTTGTTATGCAAAATGTAAACCATTGGGAAAGCTGATTGTAAACTCTATCAAAAAAGGTTCGTATGTTAGAAGAACAATTACTGTACCTAGGGATCCCACGAGTGCTAACCTAGTGGCGGACTCAAGTCATGAGCAAACGGATGAAGAATTAACTGAAGCTGAATCCAAACAATTCCACGCTCATGATTAAGCAATTCAAGTAATTCTTATGGGACTTCCCGAAGATGTTTATGTTGTTGTCGATAGTTGTGAAACCGTACACGAGATGTGGCTTAGGATCCAGAAAATGATGAAGGGGAGCAAAATTGGTTTATAAGAAAAAGAGACTAAGTTGTTTCGTGAATGGGAGAAACTTACGTCTACTGAAGGGGAACAAATTGAACCTTACTATCATCGGTTTTCAACCCTTATGAATCATCTTAGAAGAAACAAACATGAACCTACACAAATTGATGCCAACATCAAATTTCTTGATAATC
Source organism: Glebionis coronaria (assembly GCA_025667525.1). Classification (NCBI taxonomy): domain Eukaryota; kingdom Viridiplantae; phylum Streptophyta; class Magnoliopsida; order Asterales; family Asteraceae; genus Glebionis; species Glebionis coronaria. Next base: position 171,515 of record JANFOE010000717.1, on the reverse strand, counting down.
TTCCATCTGAATGGTCACGATATGTCACTCTCGTCAATCAAACCAAGGATCTTCATGTCGTGGACTACACTCAAGTATATGATTATTTGAAGATGAATCAAGATGAAGCGAACGAAGTTAAGGCTGAAAGACGTGACAAAACACAAGATCCATTGGATTTTATGGAAAACTCTCTGTCATCTATGTCATATCCCATGGTACCCTACCATCAACCCTCCTCGAGTAACTTCATGCCACAAGAATAACTCACCTCTTATGGATATCAAGTTCCTGTTGTTGTGAACTACTTGCATCAACCCATTGATTGCTTTGATGACATCACTGATCCTACTCATGCGATTAATAATAGTCTTGCTCTTCTTGCAAAGGCATTCAAATTCACCATTAACCCCACCAACAACAATCAAAGAATCTCCTCGAACACTAGAAATAGGCAGATTGCTCAACCTTTCATGAATGTGAATCAAGATCGCCAATTGGTAGTTGGAGTGAACACGGGGTCTCAGTTTCAACAATATGGTGTTTAGCATGTGGGAAATCAGTATGGTCAGAACGCAAGACAGATAGTTAGGAATGCAGGCACTCAGTATGGACAAGATTGTGGTCAGAATCCGGGTGTTCAGAATGTGGATAATCAGAATGGGTTAATTGTTGTGCCAGCGGTTGGTAATCAGATGGGAAATATTACGGCTGCAAGGGCTGAAAATACTTGTACGGGTAATGGAAACAACAATCTTCAGGTTCAGTGCTACAACTGCATGGGATTTGGTCATTATGCTCGAGATTGCACCGCCAAAAAGAAAAGGGATGCTGCTTATCTTTAGACTCAGCTTCTCATAGCATAAAAGAAAGAGGCAGGGATTCCACTTCAAGCTGAGGAAGATCTTATGGCTTCTACAACAGAATATGACGAGGAAGAAGAGGTGGATGTCAACTACATCTTGATGGCAAACTTAGAGCAAGCATCTACCTCGAGAATTCATGATGATAGAGCTCCCTTCTATGATTCAGACGGTCCCTCTGAGGTACACCCACGTTTCGATGATAATGATATATATACTATGTCTAATCATGAGGAATAGTATACTTAGATAATTGAGCCCTATATTGAGACACACGGGGATTAAACGAATAATAGTAATATTATTTCGAATGCACCCAGTGTGGACCTTAGTGTAGATCAAGTCTCCCAACATATAACCCTTCCTGACGAGACGCATGCTTATTATAAATCATTATTTGATAAGCTCGCTAAGGATGTTGATCATGCTAAGGTGGTTAATAATAAGTTTAGAGAAACTAATGCCAAATTGACCACTGAGCTTGTGGGATATAAGGAACGGGAGAAAAGTTTTGAAATTCATCATGCTAAAATTAAAGAACTTGAACAAGCTCATGCAACATCGGTTTATCAAGAAAAATGAACGACCAAGAAACTAAATGCTTTACTTTTAAGTAGTGCCAAAAAGATAAGTGATTTGAATGATGAAATCACTTCTCTTAATAAACAGCTTTTAAATAAACATCTATATTATTGATCTAAAAGTAGAAAGAAAAAAGCGGAAACAAGATTTCAAAATTCGGGAAGATGGGCTTCTTGAGGATATTTTCAATGTTCAGGATAAGATTAGAGAACTAGACAACCTACTGATAAAAACATGGTCAATCTATGAAAACTATTAACATGCTCGCCCCCAAATTGAATGAGATGTATCACACCCGTTACAAATTGGCTTTAGGTTGTCCTCTTCCTCCTAATCCTGAATGTCTTAAGCAAGCTCAGGCCACCCAACAAAGTATATATAATGGTAATGCGTTGCTAGATAAGCATGATCCTCCTGTTGTGTATGATTCGGAGGAAACTGTTGAACTTGTCGAAGAGAGTCGCTTACGATTGCAAAAGCTTAATAGAGAAATCACACCGGTTTATTATCCAAAAATAACAACTTTTGTTTGGTCTAAAACGAGTACTAAAATGCTTTTGATACCGAGTGAGGAATTATCGGATGACCCTCCTAAACCGATTGTTACACAACTGTATCTAAACGAGGTTAAAGATAACTTTGTCATTCTTAAACGTGTTGTTATATCCAAAATTACTAGAGGAAATTTTACATCACCCGTTTAGATTGAGGTTCAAAAAGTTCTTCAAAACGATATTAATCTGATTATTAATCAAGTTGATGCTAGAATAAGCAATTGTGAAAACGCTTTTCTAAAAGAAGCAACCAACTTTGTTAAAAACTTTAAATCTTTGGCGAATTAGGATGATGAATGTCTTGATAAAACTAAAGTTTTGGAAAACGATCTTGAACGACTCTCTAAAGCAAGTGATAGTGTTTATAGTAGCCCCGTTGCATTAGATACCTCTGTGTCGGATAACGAAATCCTCCAAACTGAGCTTGAACGTACAAAGAGAAACTCGAATCTTATGTCATTAAAAAGGATAAATAATTCACCGATCTTTGGAACAAATTTGTCAAAAAATATGATGAATGCAAATATGACAAAATTTCGTACGATAAAGCTTACAATGAAATGCAACAAATAATCGAACGGTTGCAGGCTCAGTTAGGAGGGGTTAAGGGAATGAACTTGGCTTCTTCGGGGTTAGAAAATGCCAATGATGGGAATGTTCAGAAGCTTAAGGCTACGACTGCAGATTTAGAATCTGAAGTTGTTTCGTATAAGCGGGTTGTAGAACACGTTAAGTCTATCTATCAGAAACTAATCGATAAAATCTGTGAGAATTGTAAGTTAAAGGCCTTGTTGACAAGACTTCTGAACCTAGAACGATTGTGGATACTATAATTCAGAAACCAACAACCTCGGGAACTACTCGTATTATTGTAACACCTTTTCCCGAGGTTGTTGGAACGAAAGCTGTTGTGATTGCCCCAGGAATGTTTCGAGTTAGTCCTTCCTCTCAACCTAGGGTGGATACCTCTATGCCTAACAGACAACGTAAAGCAAGCGTTAGGACAAAACCGACCACTATATAACAACCACATGTCACTGTTTTAAAAAGTGCTAATTCTAATAGACGTGTGTCTTCTTCTACCGGAATAAACAACTACACTAAGAGCAGAAGGCCACAACCTATGAGCAATACAAGGAATGATAGGGTCCCTTTTGCCTCTAGAAGTAATCGCCCCAAGATCAATAACGTGAAAGTATAAGAACACCCTAGGAATTTACTGCTTTTTAATCATATAGAAACTTAATTCATCTGAATGTAATGACTTTAAGCTGCCTATTCGGAATAAAAAAATCTAAAGTTATTTGTGCTAAATGAAATAAATGTTTCTTTACTTTTAGTCATGATGATTGTAGTTTACTATGAATGGTTTAAATTCTGGTGGATACACCCGAATTGACAAGCGTTCAGTCAGTGAAAAACATAGCACTCTTAAAACCAAAGTGTATGTTAAGAAAAGTAAGCACGTAGGGTCCACAGAAAGTCTTGCTAAGCCTAGTAGCCCTAGATTTACCTCTAAGTGGTTGCCTACTAGTAGAAATTTTGACTGTAATGGCAAAGTTATCGACACTAGTAGATCTCATACTGACAGTGAAATATCGGTATGCGATAAGGCTTAAATATCATCTAACCCTACAGGAACCTATTTCATCGGTTGCCAAAATCTTTTTTCTCTTATCATTGGCAGGTTGTTGAAATTTGTCTCTGGTGTGTGGATTCGGACTATTCAAAGCATATGAATGGGAATCAAAATCTTCTCAACAACTTTGTTTGGCGATTCATGGGAACTGTTCGATTAGGAAATGATCATGTCACGACTATTCTAGGCTATCTTCATTGGGGAAATATTATTATCACCAGAGTCTCTTTTGTTGATGGCTTGGGACACAACTTGTTCTCGGTGGGACAATTCTGTGATTCAGACTTAGAGGTAGCCTTTAGAAGTCATACATGTTTTGTAAGGGATCTTGAAGGAATTGACTTGTTGAAAGGAAATCGTACCACCAACCTTTACACCATTGATCTCTTTAAAATGTCAGCTGCTTCTCCCATTTGTCTCATGGCCCGGGCCACATCAACAAAGTCATGGTTATGGCATCAAAGGTTATCTCATCTCAATTTCGATGCCATTACCCAACTAGCAAAAGATGATCTTGTTACCGGTCTTCCAAAGTTCAAATATACAAAAGACCATCTTTGTCCTTCATGTGAGCAAGGTAAAAGTAAGAAGAAGCCTCACAAACCCAAACCTGTTCCAAATTCCACGAATAGGTTACATCTCCTATATATGGATTTGTGTGGCCCAATGAGAATCAAAAGCATTAATGGAAAGCGGTATATCCTGGTGATTGTGGATGATTATTCTCGTTACACATGGGTTCATTTTCTTGCTTCAAAAGATGAAGCCCCTGGTGTAATCATCAATTTCTTGAACAAAACCTCAGTGTTATTGTAAGCCCCGGTCATCATTGTAAGAACGGACAACGACACAGAATTCACCAATCAACAACTGAATGCTTACTTTGTCGAAGTTGGGATTTCTCATCAAACCTCGGCTGTAAGAACTCCAAATCATAATAGAGTTGTGGAACAGAGGAACCGTACGCTTGTTGAAGCTGCTCGGACTATGCTTCTCTCCTCCAGTACGCCGTTATTTCTTTGGGCCGATGCCATTGCAACTGCGTGTTATACTCAAAACTGCTCCATTATTCACACTCGATTCAACAAAACACCTTATGAGATCATTAATGGAAGAAAACCGGATATATCATTTGTACATGTCTTCGGTGCATTATGTTATCCGAAGAATGATCGTGAAGATATTGGTAAACTCGAACCTAAAGGTGATATTTGATTTTTCATTGGTTATTCTTCAACTGCTTGTGCTTACAGGGTTTATAATCGAAGGACAAGAAAGGTAATGGAGACTATGAATGTTACCTTTAATGAACTCTCGGGTATGGCCTCTCAACATAGAAGTTCCCCATCCCGAGCTTCAAGGTCAGACTTCTGGACATGTCAGTTCAGGACTCGCGCTTCAATATGTACCGTCAGCAATATCATCGTTACAACCCTCAGAACATGATTTGGAAATTTTATTTGGGCCAATTTTTTATGAATATATGGATGGTCCTTCATCGTCAGATGTCACTCGAAATGCACCGGTTGCAGCTGCTACTGTGGCTCAAGAACCTCCAATTGCATCTACATCAATGACATCTTCTTCTGCACCATCTACGTCAACCTCAACCATTTTGACTCTAAATATTCCAACCACTTCTTAGCATGCAGACGCGTCTCAACAACACTCTCAGCAATCTCCTACTCATGTTCATCTTTAGAATGAAATAGTTGCTGAGAATGCAAACAATGTGATGCTAAAAAACATGAGTTTATTAACCCATTTGCGGCTTCCACAAGTACCACTTAGCCTTCAACACCATATGCGGATCCGTCGAGCTCGCATCAAGTTTCTCATACACTTACACATGAATACAAATGGACTAAGGATCATCCTTTAGTTCAAGTGATTGGCAATCCCTCACGACCAGTCTCAACCAAAAATCAGTTACGTACTGATGGCGATATGTGTATCTATGCACTATCGGTCAGCATAATGGAACCAACGATTGTTAAAGAAGCAATGACCGACCCAGCATGGATTGAGTCTGTGCAAGAAGAAATCAATCAGTTTATCTGACTTGATGTATGGGTGTTAGTTCCACGTCCGGATAATATCGATCCCCTTACTCTAAAATGGTTATTCAAAAACAAGTTGGATGAAGAGCAAATGGTCATAAGAAACAAGACTCGGTTGGTTGTGAGATGTTATAAATAGCAAGAGGGAATTGAATTCACAGAATCCTTGGCCCTGGTTGCTCGAATGGAAGCTATTAGGATTTTCTTGGCATATTGTAACACCCCATTTTGGTAAATGGAATATCACAAGTAATATGGCGTGTCATCAAAGCATGCAAGGTAAATTTCCAAAAACATTAAATGACCATGAATGGAAATACCGGATACAAACATCGAGTCCAAGAATAAGCTCAACACACATGAATATAAGTACTAAAATAGAAAAGGACTAAACAATGTACAAAGAAATAAAGTAGCGTAATGTATGGAAATGCAAACGGTAATGAAGGCTAGATAGCTTCCAATCCGTATACACATACTCTTATAGTCTACGAGCGCCCTTGAGTACCTACCGTTTGGGAACATGAAAGGAAAACGACTGATCATAACGCCCAGTGAACGGATATACAAGTATAGCATGAAATGACATAAGCATAATAAGACTAATAGCAGCGGAAATGTATAAGTCCTAGATAACCTGGAACATGTTCATAAAACTGGTTTTGTAGTTTGAAAAGACTTATGTTTTATAAGAAAACTATATTAATTAGCCAATAGCCCATATAGGTCATGAGGTTCCACCGTGCATGAATACTTGGAGGGGAGACCTCATCATGCAATTATAGGGGTTGCCTCTAATTAATTAGTTTGGATAGGAGGGATCAACTCCTTGTAAAGGATGCAAGGCACACATCGCATTCACCATAAAATCATGTAAATCATGTAACTAGGGTGCACCCATACGCCCCACATGATAATATAATATAAGGCCAAAACTGAAAAGGGACGCCACGAGCAATCACTCCGCCGTGGGGAAGTCATAACACTGGTGCCTTCAGTGTTATGGTTATGGTACCTCCATAACTAGGTGACACTGGTCATGAATGTATATGGCTTAGGCATTTAAAACTAACATAAGTAATCAAAATATATAAAACATATACTTGGGAAAACAGTTGGCTGCAAACAGGTAATCCCAATAAGGAAATAATGTCCATACTGAAGGACAGAAAATCCGTACCTTGTGTCTAGTGAACGAGGAAAGATGAAAGGATGAATAGTCCTACTCCAACCTCACTAATGCTACATAAATAAGGGACATGTATAAGTTGTCTGATTACTGAGTACGTTACTGGTTCTAGCATGTTCTTAGCTTGTTTTATATGTTCTTGTCTTGTTTACTGTTTTTAAATGGTATACTGTATTAATCATGTATATCATGTATTCTGATTAAGTATTATCTTGTATTCTTGTATTATTATACTTGTTGTATAGTAATAAGTAACTATCTAAAAATAGCAGGTTTCCTAAAATAGAAAGTTTCCAAAAATAGAAAGTTACCAAAAAAAATAGATCAGTTTCTAAAAATAGATCAGTTTCTAAAAATAGTAAGTTTCCTGAAATAGAAAGTTTCCATATTTAGAAATAAGCTGGATTAATAAGCTTATAAGTTACAGTTTACTAGTTAAACGTCATAAGTCATGTAATCAATAGTATAGTTTATTAATTAAATGTCATGGTGGTTTAATAAACTATAAGTTATATGATTTAATTAAATAAAGGCATGATTAAATTTAATTAAGACATATAAAATACTTAGGTTAATCATGTATTAATAATTTATTAATTATAACCTAAGTCATGATTTATTAATTAATTATAAGTCTATGTTTTAATAATTAATAAATAACTATAGTCTAGATTAAATAAGAAAATACTTAGGTTAAAACATGTATTATTTATATAAATAAATATAACCTAAGTCCATGATTAAATTAAATTAATTATTAGTCATGTTTAACTAATTTAATTTCCCTTGTAAAAATATAACTTGTAAAAATAATCCCGTGACCGAACCCGTATTTTAATATAAACCGAAACATAAACCGAACCAAAACAGCCCGACAGTGGCTAACCCGGTCTAGCCGGTTTCCACTTTCGTGGCTCGGCTAGCCACTGTTGGACCGAGTACACCACCGGCTGTAGCCGGTGGTTCCCCCTGTTTGGGTTGCGGTTCCCACTGGTCAACACAAAACAACCACCAGCTTAAGCAGGTGGTGCTGCTGCTGCTCTGCCGAGACCCCAAACACAAACCAAACGGCACCCCAACTTGCGTCGGGGTCACTTGTTCCCTGTGGCCGAGCAACCAAACCACACCGAGACCTCTTGGTCTCGGCTGTTGGTGCGAATCAAGACCAAGTCGAGAGCTTAGGGCTCTCGGTTTGTGTGTCGGCCGAACAAACCCCACCAAAACCCCACTATTCATGTTTCTTGGATTTGTTTTACATGTTTTTAATTATGTTATTGCCACTAGTCACATGAACATAATTAAAAGAAAATAAAAATAAAAGATGAAGGTTTTTGATGATACCGAACAAGTGATTGGAAAAGAACTAAGAACATGAACACGTTCCACCCAAAATCAATGATCAAAATCAAACAAACACCTCTTTGGTGTCTTGTGTAGCCGGCGGAAACAAGGAGGAAGGGAGGAGCTAGGGTTTTTAATTTTCTAAAAATTATGTAGAATGAATGCTATGTGTTTTTAATTCCCTTAGTTAACAAAACAAATGGGCTTGGGCCCCTCTCTTTTCTCCTTGTTCGCGGCATCCCTAAGCCCACAAGGGCTTCCCGGGCCTTGTTCGTGTTTAACTATTTTACGTGTTCGTTCGTGTGATTAAATGTTCATATTGCTTCGTGTTTTAATATTCATGATATATATATTATACGTAGTACTTGTTTATCGTGTAATAATATATAATACGTAGTTCACATGTTCATGTTTTAATGTTCGTGATCATATGCTCGTGATTATAATTATTACAATTAATAATTATCGTGTATTAGCATGTACTTAATAATTATCGTGCGCTAACGCGTACGTAGTTTCTGAATTTAATATTCGTGACACGTGTTCATGACATAAAAGGAAAGTTTTAATTGGTTCGTATGTTTACGTAGTGTACTGTTCATGGCATTTATATGCAGGTTTTACAACTCTCCCCCTCAAAAGAATAATTTGTCCCCGAATTATAGATAACGTAAACTGAAAGAGGAACATACCCGAATCAAAACTTGAAATGAGGGTAAGAAGTCCAGATAGACTCCTCTGTTTCCCAAGTGGCTTCCCGCTCGGTATGATCCCTCCAAAGGATTTTGACGAATGGAATCGTCTTCTTCCTCATGATTCGTTCCTGTCTATCAAGAACTCGTTTGGGTTCCTCAATGAAGGTAAGATCTTCACAAATCTGTTCAAGTGGATACTGAACCATGTGAAGGGGATGATACTTGTACCCTCTGAGTAAGGACACATGGAAAGCGTCATGAAAGTGAGAAAGCTGCGGAGGTAACGCTAAGCAATACGATACTTCACCGACACGCTCGATGATATCAAACGGTCCGATGAATTGAGGACTGAGTTTTCCTTTGATTCCAAAGCGTCTAACACCACGTGCCAGTGATACCTTAAGAAAGACATGATCTCCCACGTTGAAATGCAAATCCCTACGATGCTTGTCGGCATAACTTATTTGACGTGTACGAGCTTCTTGTAATTTTGCCTTAGCTACAACGATTTCTCGTAGGTCAACTCTATCATCTCCGGACCTTCAAGTGTTCTCTCACCAACCTGATCCCAGCAGATTGGGGCACGACACTTCCTGTCATACAACATCTCAAACGGTGCACACTTGATGTTGTCGTGCCAACTGTTGTTGTGCGCAAACTCTACCAAGCAGATATAATCGTCCCAATATCCTGTCCATTCTAAATCACATCCTCGAAGCATGTCTTCTAATGTCAGAATGGTTCGCTCCGATTGTCCGTCTGTTTGAGGATGAAAAGCCGTGCTAAGCTTAAGTTTGGTACCCCAAGCTTTCTGCAGACTCCTCCAAAATCGCGAAGTAAACCGAGGATCTATGTCCGAGATGATACTGGATGGAGCACCATGAAGTCTCATGATCTCCTTCTTATATGTGTCAGTTAGTTTGCTTACTGATCATCTTTCGGGATCGGTAAGAAATGAGCTGACTTGGTAAGTTGATCAACGATAATCTAGATTGCATCATGCTTCCTCTTGGTCTACGGAAGTCCGGTGACAAAATCCATGGTGGTCTTGTCCCGCTTCCACTCTGGAATGTCTAACGGTTGTAGTAGACCACTAGACCGTTGATGCTCAATCTTAACCTGCTGGTAGGTAAGACATTTGGAGACATAGGTAGCAACATCTTGTTTCATACCACTCCACCAGAAATACTGCTTGATGTCGTGGTACATCTTGGTTGAACCATGATGAATGGAGAATGGGGAGCTATGAGCTTCAGCCAATAATGCTTCCATGAGTGTAAGATCATCAGGAACACAAAGTCTAGTGCCCTGCCATAAGATACCGTCGTCATCTAACCGAAACTCCGTCTGCTGATCTAAGTTCTGAATAATTGCCCAGATTTCACCGTCATCCTTATGAGCTTCCTTGATCCTAGAGAGTAAGTCAGGCTCCACTCTAAGATTAGCTCAGTAGCCATGTTGTCTAGGTACCATGATTTCAATATCTAGTCGCTCCAAGTCTCTTATAATCTCTTCCTCTATCTTAATGTCGTTGATCATACCCGACTTCCTACTAAGAGCATCTGCCACTACATTCGCCTTACCAGGATGATACTGCAGATTAATGTCATAATCCTTCAACAGCTCTAACCACCTTCTCTACCTCATGTTCAGTTCACGCTGAGTGAAGATGTATTTCAGGCTCTTGTGATCTGTGAAGATATCACATGATTCACCATACAAGTAGTGCCTCCATATCTTCAATGCAAACACGACTGCTGCAAGTTCCAAGTCATGCGTAGGGTAGTTCTCCTCATAAGGCTTAAGCTGCCGTGATGCGTAAGTAATCACTTTCCAATGTTGCATGAGAACACAGCCAAGTCCCTTCCCTAAAGCATCACTGTAGATTTGAAATTCACCTATACCAAATAGGAGAGTAAGAATCGGTGCAGATACCAGCCTCTGCTTTAGGTCTTCAAATCTCTTCTCTCTTTCTTCAGTCCAGACGAATTTCTCCCCTTTCCGCATTAGTTTGGTTAATGGCAGTGCTAATCGGGAAAAGTTCTCTACGAACCTATAGTAGTAACCAGTTAAGCCTAGAAAGCTGTGAACTTTACTTTATGATGTCGGTCTTGGCCACTTGGTAATAGCCTCAACCTTCGCAGGATCCATGGTTATTCCCTTTTTGGATACTATGTGGCCTAGGAACGCCACTTCACTCAACCATAACTCGCATTTGGAGAACTTGGCCTACAACTGCTTCTGGCGAAGTATCTGTAATATTGTACGAAGATGGTTTTCGTGTTCGTCCTTTGACTTAGAGAAAATCAGGATGTCGTCAATGAAGACAATGACGAACTTGTCCAGAAACACATGGAAGATACGGTTCATCAACTCCATGAAAACTGTTAGAGCATTGGTAAGGCCAAATGGCATGACTACAAATTCGTAGTGTCCATAACGTGTACGGAAAGCAGTCTTGGAGATGTCCTGCTCTTTCACCCGTAACTGATGATAGCCCAACCTCAGATCAATCTTTTAGAAATATTTGGGCCCTTGGAGTTGGTCAAACAGATCATCAATGCGTGGCAAAGGATATTGATTCCTGATGGTGATCTTATTAAGCTCACGATAATCAATGCAGAGACGCATACTGCCGTCCTTCTTCTTAACGAATAAAACCAGTGTACCCTATGGAGATGCACTAGGTCGGATGAAACCTCGTTCCAAAAGTTCCTATAATTATTCCTTTAACTCCTTAAGCTCTATAGGAGTCATGCGATAAGGAGCATTAGAAATTGGCTCAGCTCTTAGGATGAGCTCAATATTACACTCTACCTCACGAGCAGGTGGTATGCCAGAAAGCTCTTCTGGAAACACGTCGGGAAATTCTGACACGATCGGCTAATTCTGGATAGATGGAGATTTAGCCTCCATATTATGAACAGTAGCTAAGTAGCCCTCGTAACCATGTGACAGTAATGCACGTGCTTGTAAGGTTGAAATTATTTGTACAGACCTTCCGGGTATAAAACCGTTGTGAATGTACTCTGGTGCATTTACATCACCAAAGATGACCCGATATGAATGACAGTCAATGGTGGCGTGGTGTTTGGATAGCCAATTCATGCCTAATATCATGTCAAAATCGCATATGTCTAATAGAAGTGCGTCAACTAGACGAATTTTGTCGTCAAACTCGATGGGAAGACCCTTGTACCCATGTGTTATGTGTATAGAGTCTCTTAAGGGCGTGGAAATGTTTAAGACATTTTCTAATGGCGTGGGGATATCCTAACACTCTTAACATAAACAGTAGATATGACCGAATGAGTAGCACCCGTGTCAAATAATACGCATACAACTTGACCATACATATACAATATTCCAGTGATGGTACCTGATGACTTGTTGGCCTGATCATGCGAGGTCGTGTACACCCGTCCAGTAGTAGGAGATGGCTTGGAGTCGGCATGTCCAGAAGTGCCCTCGATCTCACCCTTACGGCAGTCCTTCATGCGATGGCCTGGCTGGCCACACTTGAAGCAAGCATCGCTATCACGACACGGCCCTGGGTGCATGCGGTTGCACGTAGTGCAAAGAGGGTGAGTATTCCCTCCAACAGGTGCCCTAGCTGGCTGGGAGCCTGTTCAGAAAAGTATACATGAGGCATGATTAATGGGTACAAATAGGAAAATGCAGAAAATCATAAGACGTAATACCAGATGTAGCTGCACGGTTGGGTTGTGAACCTATGTGGTCCTGCTCCCTTCCGTTGCCATTATTCCTGGTAGAAGATGCTGAAGTGCCAGAATTTTGATTCATAAAGCATATAACATAAGAAATGAGTAAGTTTAGGGACCTGCTGCTGTTGGAGTTTTTGGCGTTGCTATGGTAATTGTCATTACTGCCACGCCTATCTGAAGCAGAACAATCTTGGGTCTGACTGTTACCCTTGTGCTGACTCTGCTGCTGAGTGGCCGGTTGGGACCGGTCCCCAATCTTCTGCCTGAAAGATGCAATTGTGTAGAGAAAGATAAATATCTGGATAGTACTGAATCATATGAAATGATCATCGCTGAATGAAGAAATATACCTCTTTTTAGGTCTTTCTGCTTCTCCAAACTCATCCCTCTCTTGCAGCATCTCCAACTTACTGGCTGCATCTGCTACTTGTGCCACAGTATTGAATGTAGCACACACCAAGTTATTGGCAACAGATGTGCGAAGAGCCTAGAGAAAGTGATACGCTTGCTCCTCTGCAGTCCCAGCTGCTGCACCAAGGAATCCAGCCAAAAAAAGAAACCTCTGCATGAACTCATTGATGTTTTCCCTAGCTCTCTGCCTAATCCCATGATACTCCCTCATGAGCTTGTCCAGCTCAGATTTTGAGAAGAACTGTCCCATAACCAACTCCCTGAGCTGTGCCCAAGTCAAGCCAGCCACCCAATCGTCGCCTCCCTCTGACAAATTCACTACCTTCCACCATGCAAGCAAGTTCCCTTCAAACTTGTTATAGGATAACCTTGCCTTAAAGACAGGGTCACATCCCATCGCGTCAAAGATTTTCTCAATGTGAGCTAACCAGATCTCAGCCTCATTGGGGTTGTCAGTCTTCTCTAAGGACCTCGGACGCTACTTATTGAATCGCTCCAACCATGTGATCAGTGTAGCTGAAGGTGGAAGAGGAGGATTCTGGTGCTGGTGTTGGTGCTGATTGTTGACAGCTTGCACCTCAGCCCGAATTTCATTCCTTAATTGAGGAAGCATGGCCTGCATAGCAGCTTGAACCGCTGCATTCAGTTGCTCGTGTTCACGTGTGAGAACCATATGAGAATATAAAACAAAATGCATGATTAAACTGATTAAAACAATATATATATATATATATATATACATGAAAAAAAATTTATGCATATAAACATGAAAATTTTTATGTATGAATGCATGATAATGAAATGACATGGGTTTGGGTGAACGCCTATGGGTCAGTTCACCTAAACAAAATGACATGACGAGGATGAACGCCTATGGGTCGGTTCATCAATAAAAAATGATTCGATTAAAAGCACATGAGACTAAATATGGCCAGTCATGTACCAACCATTACTTAGTCAAAATTCTTGCAATAATGATACATGAATAAATGCATGAAAACAACTGTCAGTTCTAGGGTGATTACCCATTAATCACATGTCATTTTTTAAGAGCCTACATGTCGAAACCTTGTCTCTGATACCATAGTTGTAACACCCCATTTTGGTAAATGGAATATCACAGGTAATATGGCGTGTCATCAAAGCATGCAAGGTAAATGTCCAAAAACATTAAATGACCATGAATGGAAATACCAGAAACAAACATCGGTATTCCAAGTATAAGCTCAACATACATGAATATAAGTACTGAAATAGAAAAGGACTAAACAATGCCAAAGAAATAAAGTAGTGTAATGTATGGAAATGCATAAACTAATGAAGGCTAGATAGCTTCCAATCCGTATGCACATACTCTTATAGTCTACGAGCGCCCTTGAGTCTGCCGTTTGGGAACATGAAAGGAAAACAGCTGAGCATAATGCCTAGTGAACGGATATACAAGTATAGCATGAAATGACATAAGCATAATAAGACTAATAGCAACGAAAATGTATAAGTCCTAGATAACCTGGAACATGTTCATAAAACTGGTTTTATAGTTTGAAAAGACTTATGTTCTATAAGAAAATTGTATTAATTAGCCAATAGCCCATATATGTCACGAGGTTCCACCGTGCATGAATACTTGGAGGGGAGACCTCATCATGCAATTAGAGGGGTTGCCTCTAATTAATTAGTCTGGGTAGGAGGGATCAACTCCTTATGAAGGATGCAAGGCACACATCGCATTCACCATGAAAATCCTGTAATACATGTAACTAGGATGCACCCATACGCCCCATATTTATAATTTAATATAAGGCCAAAACTGAAAAGGGATGCCACGAGCAATCACTCTGCCGTGGGGAAGTCATAACACTGGTGCCTCTAATGTTATGGTTATGGTACCTCCATAACTAGGTGACACTGATCATGCATGTATATGGCTTAAGCATTTAAAACTAACATAAGTAATCAAAACATATAAAACATATACTTGGGAAAACAGTTGGCTGCAAACGGGGAATCCTAATAAGGAAAGAATGTCCATATTGAAGGACGGAAAATCCGTACCTCGTGTCCAGTGAACGAGGAAAGATGAAAGGATGAATAGTCCTACTCCGACCTCACTAATGCTACATAAATAAGGGACATGTATAAGTTGTCTGATTACTGAGTACGTTACTGGTTCTAGCATGTTCTTAGCTTGTTTTATATGTTCTTGTCTTGTTTACTGTTTTAAATGATATACTTTATTAATCATGTATTACATGTATTCTGATTAAGTATTATCTTGTATTCTTGTATTATTATACTTGTTGTGTAATAATACGTAACTTTCTAAAAATAGCAGGTTTCCTAAAATAGAAAGTTTCCAAAAATAGATAGTTTCCCAAAAATAGAAGTTACCATAAAATAGATCAGTTTTTAAAAATAGACCAGTTTCTAAAATAGTAAGTTTCCTGAAATAGAAAGTTTTCATATTTAGAAATAAGTTGGATTAATAAGCTAATAATATAAGTTACAGCTTACTGGTTAAACGACATAAGTCATGTAATCAATAGTATAGTTTATTAATTAAATGTCATGGTGGTTCAATAAACTATAGGTTATATGATTTAATTAAATAAAGGCATGATTTAATTAAATTAAGACGTATAAAATACTTAGGTTAATCATGTATTAAAAATTTATTAATTAAAACCTAGGTCATGATTTATTAATTAATTATAAATCCATATTTTAATAATTATTTAATAACTATACTCTAAATTAAATAACAAAATACTTAGGTTAAAACATGTATTATGTATAAAAATAAATATAACCTAAGTCCATGATTAAATTAAATTAATTATTAGTCATGTTTAACTAATTTAATTTCCCTTGTAAAAATATAACTTGTAAAAAAATCTCGTGACCGAACCCGTGTTTTAATATAAACTAAAACATAAACCGAACCAAAACAGCCTGACAGTGGCTAACCCGGTCTAGCCGGTTGCCACTGTCGTGGCTCGGCTAGCCACTGTTGGACCGAGTACACCACCGGTTGTAGCCGGTGGTTCCCCCTGTTTGGTTTGCAGTTCCCGCTGGTCAACGCAAAACAGCCACCTGCTTAAGCCGGTGGTGCAGCTGCTGCGCCGAGACCCCAAACACAAACCAAACGGCACCCCGACTTGCGTCGGGGTCCCTTGTTCCCTGCGGCCGAGCAACCAAACCACACCGCGACCTCTTGGTCTCGGCTGTTGGTGCGAATCAAGACCAAGCCAAGAGCTTGGGGCTCTCGGTTTGTGTGTCCGCCAAACAAACCCCACCAAAATCCCACTATTCATGTTTCTTGGATTTGTTTTACATGTTTTTAATTATGTTATTATCATTAATCACATGAACATAGATAAAAGAAAATAAAATTAAAAGATGAAGGTTTTTGATGATACAGAACACGTGATTGGAAAAGAACTAAGAACACGAACACATTCCACCCGAAATCAATGATCAAAATTAAACAAACACCTCTTTGGTGTCTAGTGTAGCCGGCGGCAACAAGGAGGAAGGGAGGAGCTAGGGTTTTAAATTTTCTAAAAATTCTATAGAATGAATGTTATGTGTTTTTAATTCCCTTAGTTAACAAAACAAATGGGCTTGGGCCCCCCTCTTTGCTCCTTGTCCGCCGAATCACTAAGCCCACAAGGGCTTCCCGGGCTTTGTTCATGTTTAACTATTTTACCTGTCTGTTCATGTGATTAAATGTTCGTATTTGTTCGTGTTTTAGTATTCATTATATATATATTATACGTAGTACTTGTTTATCGTGTAATAATATATAATACGTAGTTCACTTGTTCATGTTTTAATGTTCGTGATCATATGATCGTGATTATAATTATTATAATTACTAATGATCGTGTATTAGCACATACTTAATAATTATCGTGCGCTAACGTGTGCGTAGTTTCTGAATTTAATATTCGTGACACGCGTTCATGAAATAAAAGGAAAGTTTTAATTGGTTCTATGTTTACGTAGTGTACTGTTCATGTCATTTATATGCGGGTTTTACACATACGCTGCACATAAATCATTCAATGTGTATCAAATGGACGTGAAGACGGATTTCTTCCATGTGCCGTTAAAAGAAGATGTGTATGCATGTCAACCTGAAGGTTTCATCAACACCGACCATCCAAGCCATGTCTACATGTTGAAAAAGGCAATCTATGGTTTGAAACAAGCACCGAGGGCATGGTACGACGAACTATCATCATTTCTTCTCCAAAATCACTTCAACAAAGGAACCATTGATCCAAAGTTGTTTATCAAGCACTACGGCAATGACATCTTGGTGGATAAGGTCTAAGTGGATGATATAATATTTGGTTGCTCAGGTCTAAGTGGATGATATAATATTTGGATCTACTAACCCAAAATATTCCATATTATTTTCCGACCATATGAAAAGCCGCTTCGAAATGTCGATGATGGGGGAAATGACGTTTTTCCTAAGTCTCCAAGTTAACCAATGCCCCCGTGGTATTTTCATAAATCAGTCCAAATATGTGCTCGGAATTTTAAAGAAATTTAGAATGGAAAATTGTGACCCTATTGGTACACCAATGGACACTAAACACAAGCTTGATTTGGATAAGAAAATGACATTTGTAGATGCTACAAAATACCGAAGCATGATCGGGTCCTTTATGTACTTAACCTCAAGCAGACCAGACATTGCGCATGCTACTTGTTTATGTGCTCAGTACCAGGCTAAGCCAACCGAGAAACACCTCAAAGAGGTTAAAAGGATCTTTCGTTATCTCTGCGGAACCGTTTACATGGGTCTCTGGTATACAAAGGATTTTGGCTTTAATCTAACTAGTTTTTCAGATGCCGACAATGCAGGGTGTCATGATACTTACAAGAGCAACTCCAGTGGAGCACAATTCTAAGGCGAGAAGCTAGTGAGCTGGTCCTTAAGAAAACAAGATTGTACGGCGTTGTCCACCGCGGAAGCAGAAAATGTGTCTCTATTCCGTGTATAGTGCTCAAGTCCTTTGGATGAGAACACAACTCACGGATTATGGCTTTCACTTTAACAAAGTTCCCATTTATTGTGATTCACAATCAGCCATAGCCATATCCTGCAACCCGGTCCAACACTCCAAGACCAAGCACATAGTTGTCCGATTCCATTTCATAAAGGAGCACGTGAAAAGAGGAACGGTCGAACTGTATTTTGTCAAGACGGACTACCAACTGGCCGACATCTTCACCAAAGCTCTTTCTCAAGACAGATTTGAATTCTTGGTTTGTCGACTTGATATGCGTAGTTTCACTCCCGATGAGCTTGAACGTATTGCACATTTACAGTAACATTGTATATATCTATTAGAAAATCAAAATACAAAAATATAAAACCTATAAAAACAAAATAATAAATGGAAAAATCTTACAAAACTACCAAAAAATATTCTTCTTCGACGTGTCTCTCAGCATCGATACTATGGACGTACTTAGCATGTCGCTCAATAACGACACGGGTATGTACATAAAGTTCGAATGGGAGTTTAAATGTTTTCCAAACATGTCTTTTCTATTTTTTTTCTTCTCATAATGGCTCACGGTCATATTTCAGACTGTGACCCGCGCTTCAAAAAAGGAAAGTTTATCTCGGTTGATAACTTATCCTTAACAACGAGAATAATTTTTCTCGGTCATGAGCTTATATAAAGTATTCAAAATTTTAAAGCTCATGAAAAATAGCTTATAGTCACATGTCAAACTATAACCCGGTCCCCAAAGAAAGGAAAGTCTATGACTTATCTACAACAATGGGAAATTATTTTTTCTCTGTCATGGGCTTTAAGCTCATGAACACAAGAAAAATGATCATTTATGTACATTATTCCTCAACAACGGGAAATTAAATTTTCTTGGATTTGAGCACAATTTTTCAAGATTTTTTCAAAAGATACTTTTTAAATTCTTTCAAAATTGTGTGCTCATATACTCCCCTATTTTAAATTGAGTTTTTCAAGGGGGGGTATAAAAATCTCATAACATATAGTTCCAAATTTTCAATACATTATTCTCTCCATGTTACATCACTAGTATATCAAAAAATTCACAAACACATGCAATTTTTGAAGGGGAGAATAGTGATAAAACAAGTGGTCTAAATGCTTCATTTTGGATAAGATCTTTGATATAAGTGCTTGCACGTCCTAATATGTGCAAATACCTTTCATTTTATGATGCACGTATGTAGGGGGAGCGTTTTTGGTGATATAGAAAACTATCAAGGTGTAAACATCGATTTCATTAACACCTTGATTTCATTAACACCTTCAACACATTAATTCACGACGGTATTAGTGTCAAAAGGTGGTTAGGTATTCGTCCTATGATCCAACCAGAACCAGAGGGATCTTCCCAGGGACAATCCATTAGAACTTAGAAGTCCTTAGGAAAGATGGAGTAGTTGAGTGTACGAGAAAAATCTGACTAACGACTTAAGCTAGCACTGGAACAATCACAACAAGGTCATGTCTTGGTAAGCATTGAAGGGGTTGAAGAATGAAAAAGAAATGTAAGGATAAAGGATGTAAAGAAAGCAGCCCTCCATACAACTTAGGTAGAAACCGGGTCAACACATCTACTATCAGAATCACTTAGATGATTTCTGGTATTGAAGACAAAGTATCATGGACCCAGTGATGCAATGCACAACCCTTCCCAGCCTACTCAAGCTTCTCTCAAAATAAGTTTGTTTTATTGTCACGGAGTTCAACTCATTTCTATCGACTTCCTCACTCCGAGATAGTAGATATTAAAAAGGTGGCAGTCTGCTCCAGCCTCCGATCACCAAATGAACGTACACTTATAGAGTCTAGAGCCATTGAGATTCATCAAAAAAAATCTTATTAGGACACTAATTCCATGTATCAATTGTTGTTCATCTTTAGAACACATGCGATAATTTACAGAGTCCTACGCTCTATCCTTGTGATGTTTCTAGAACATTCAGAGTGATACTCTTTAGTATTCAAAGTGATGAATGGAAAGCCTTCCAGTGTTAACATCAAACAGCGTTGTGGTAGGTCATATGTAAGATTCACTTGAATTGAACATATGTTAACTGGAAAGCAACAATGGTTTGATTTTTTTTTCTTGATTCAAACTCGTTCTAGGTCTCGACGCAATATCTTTATGATCTTGCCAGAACATTTAGAGTAATACTCTTTAGTATTTACAGTGACGAATGGAAATCCTTCCAGTGTCATTAGAAAAGAACACTACGGTAGGTAACTAGTGAGATTCTATATGAATCAAACTTATGTCAACTGGAAAGCAACAATGGTTTGATTCTTAATTGGTTCAAACTTGTTCCAGGAAATGTTTGACGTTTTAATCAGAAGAATGGAACTGCATGATTCACTCTTCACTATGAATTATCTTTCGAGATGTTCAAGCATTGAGAATGGCCACCCCAGCCGAAAACCCTGTCAAGGAAGTTCTTTGAACTTACCTAATCACAAGTACAATACTTGTACTGTATAACGGGAGACCGGAGGAATGCAAACGGTGGCGTAACCTCAAGAGTCGTGATTCAAGACCACATACTCAAGTAAATGAAGAAAGCTCAAGAACATCTAAAGACAAAGACTTCCGCTACTCTGATGATCAAGGGAGATTGTTAACAAGCTTTCAACACAACGCAAAGTATGAGTATGTGGGAAAGACACAAGAACACAAGTTGACAATTTTTTAAAGATCATTTCAAGGAAAAGATCAAAAATCCAAGATCACATGTCATGAAAGGAACTATGAAGGAACTCTCAATACAACGAGCTTCAAAGTCAACAACACCAAAAAAGTGAAGTCACATATTTACATGACCACCCTTTAGGGGGAGATTGTTAGCCGTATTTAAAGTGATGGTCATATAATATACCGTTGCGAAGCTCGTGGAAAATGCTATTCAACAATGGCGGCAAATTAAACGTATTCCCATGTTTCCCATGTGTGATCTATTGATTCACTTTTAGTCGGTTTAGAACATAGTATATTTATAGGATTACACGTGTTATCTTATACATTGCTGTTTTTTAATCGATTTTGAGGTTCGTAGTTCGCTTCTTATTTGGGTTTCGTATAATTGTTGCTAGGTTTTGTCTGTAACTCCATTTATTACGACAAGCCTTAATTGCTTTACTACTGACAACCATTATTGTATTTACTTGTTTTGGACGTTTGCTCTAGGGTTTTGTTTGTTGTAATTGGTTTCATTCTCTTACTTCCAACAAGCCTTTAGCATTAATTCAATTTAGATTTTGCTTCTAGGGTTTCGGTATCGTGAGCTTGGATTGGTTATTTATTGCTCAACATTGTAGCATCTATTATTAAGAATTATGGAGGCTGGTTAGAAGTTGGTGTTCTCGGTTGATTGGAGTCTTTTTAGGGTTTCAATTTTTTATTCATTTACCTCTTCTACTGTTTCTGTTTTGTTTGGATTTCGCGGTTGTGGGTTTGGAGATATGTCAACTGGTGATAAAGCCAGGCCTAACTTGGAGGCTTTTGCTAAACGTGTTAAGAATATAGCTGGTAAAATTGGTACGGAGGGAGTCATAAAGCATGTTGTCTGTCAGGCGCAAGCAAAAGGGTTAACATCGTTTTCTTTGCCGCCTTATGATTCGCCGCATAATGTTGAGGTGACTAATTTTTCTAGTAATACAAATGTGGAAGGTAATGCCCCTAGCACTACGGTGCATCTATCGAGGGCTGATGCCAAGGTTGATACTATTATGGAGCTATTAGATACGAGCACTACTGTTACGGAGCTATTAGATACGAGCACTACGGTGCATCAATCGAGGGCTGGTGTCAAGGTTGATAATGCTATTGAATCTTTGGGTACAAGCACTATGGTGCATCAATCGAGGGCTGATGCCAAGGTTGATACTAATGTCCCGACGTTTGCTTCTATGGTTCAAGTTAATCTGAATAAAAAGGTGGTGGTTAGGATCACAGAGATGCGAAGTCAGGGAGTGGTTTCTGGAGCGACTATTGTTCTTCCTATGGCAGCAATGGACGGGGTGAGGTCTAGATTTGCTAACACCTTATATGGATACTTCATAGGTAAGAGGCTGCCATTCCCATTAGTGTAGAATTATGTGAAGAATACGTGGGCTAAGTATGGACTTAAACGTGTCCAGTTACATGAACATCTCTTATTATTTCAATTTGAAACTAGTGAGGAAATGACTAGGGTACTTAAGAATGGTCCATGGCTGATTCGTTTGGTTCGTTTGTTTCTAAATGTGTGGACGCCTAATATGATTTTTAAGAAAGATGAGATCAAACGAGCGCCTTTATGGGTTAATTACATCACGTTCCTACTGTGGCTTACTCGTAGGTTGGTTTGAGTTTAATCACCACACAAATTGGTAAGCTAATTATGTTAGACCCGTACACTAGTAATATGTGTGTGAGTTCTTGGGGATGTAATACGTATGCAAGCGCACTGGTGGAAGTTTCGGTTGAGGATGAGTTGGTCAAATTTGTGGTTATTGCCATCCCGCTTTGGGATGGTTCTAGACATACCTTGGCTACTGTTGATGTGGAGTATGAGTGGACATCGCCTCCGTGTGATATTTGTAAGGTTTTTGACCATAAGAGTGACGTCTGCCCTATAACTCCTAAGCCTTTTATTCAGGCAAGGGATCCTGGGAAGTCAAGCAACACGGATGATGGGTTTGTTGAGGTAAAAAAGAGAAGGAATCATAACAATCGGAACACTTATCCGGTTCGTTATATTAATGGGGTGCGAACGAGTAAACCGGCGCCTAATTTCATTACCGTCGTATTGATAAAGGTGAGTCCTCCAAAAAATCAATTAAGCGTACTATTACCAACACGAAGGATAGTAATCTGTCTCATGATTCGGGCAAGGGTGTGGCTATAAATAATAAGTTTGCTTCCTAGGATAATGAGGGGAGACGGATTGGGAAGATGGTGGTTCAAAGGCTGATGTTGTGAATTTAAGTGATCATGACGTGGATGAGGAAATGGTCATGGAGGGCCCTAATGCTACGAATACCACTACTACAATACCTACAGGGGAAAGCACTCCTGCTAATGAGGTTTGCTTATGATTAATATTGCATCATGGAATATTAGGGGCTTGAACTTCTCCCCAAAACAAAGTGAGGTTCGGCAAGTGATTTTAGAGAATTCTTTATTCGTTTGTGCTATTTTGGAATCACATGTTGCTGATTTCAATCTTATCTCTTTGTGCGGTCGGGTATTTAGACATTGGTATTAGACTTCTAATGGTAGCTTATGTTTTAAGGGTGCTCGGATAATCCTTGGGTGGAATCATAATGATGTTGATGTGGTTGTGATTAATCAGGACGACCAATCTATTTTTATGAGGATTTGGCTTAAACTAGAAAGAAAGGAGATGTTTTGTTCTTTTGTGTATGCTCATAATAGGTATACTCAAAGGCGTTGGCTTTGGAGTAGTCTTGATATTCATAAGCATTATATTCGTGATAGATCTTGGTGTCTGTTAGGGGACTTTAATGCTATGTTGCAGCTTAATGACTCTTCGCCTGGATCTTTGGTGGTGGGTATTGCTATGCGAGAGTTTAGGGATTGTGTGGAGAATATTGAGGTGTCAGATGTTCAACATATCATATTTCAGATCACTCCCCGGGTGTTCTTACCATCCCTATGCTTACTAAACCTAAACCTAGGCCTTTCAAGTTCTTTAATATTTTGACTCAGCATGATCGGTTTAAGGAGATTGTAAATGAGGGATGGTCCATTCACGTGAGTGGTTTTTCTATGTTTAAGGTTACTCAAAGACTTAAGCATTTGAAGAAACCACTTCGGAAATTGCTAATAGAGAAAGGAAATATTCATGCTAATGTTACGCGGTAGCGATCTGAGCTAGATAAAATCCAAACTGACCTAGATAAAGACCCTAATAATGGTGACTTGCGTGAACAAGAGGCTACAGTTGTTAGTAATTTTAATGAGGTATGTTATTAGAAGAGCGGTTTTTAAAGCAGAAAGCCAAGATTACTTGGTTGAAAGAGGGGGATTCTAATTCTACGTATTTTCATAAAGCAGTTAGGAGTCGTATCAGTCGAAGCCGGATTGATGTGGTAACTAAAGTGGATGGGACTATTTGTGAGAATGATCAAGTGCCTGCGGCTTTTGTGGAACATTACGAGTCTTTTCTAGGGCTTGCTGGTGATAAGATGGGATTTAATGCTCATGACTTTTTCATACGCGACTGAGTGATGACGTGGCTATGGATATGATTAGGGAGGTTACTATGTTGGAGGTTAAGCAGGCAATGTTTGACATGGGAAATGACAAGTCTCCGGGGCCAGATGGGTATACCGCTGCTTTTTTCAAGGAATCGTGGGACATTATTGGTAATGATGTTACTAATGCGGTGTGTGAGTTCTTTTCTAATGGTAAGCTGCTTAAGGAACTTAATCACACTATAATAGCTCTTATACCTAAAGTGATTGCAACTAGTAGGGTGAATGATTATCGGCCTATTTCGTGTTGTAATGTTTTATTCAAATGCATTACGAAGATTATTACTAATCGTATTAAGAATAGCTTGAAGTACCTTGTGAGTCTTATTCGGTCAGCTTTTGTTCCCGTGCGACATATAGCGGATAATATCTTGTTAACGCAAGAGTTGATGCATAATTATCACTTGGATCTTGGGAGCCCTCATTGTGCTTTTAAGGTGGATATTCAGAAGGTGTACGATACGGTGGATTGGGACTTTTTGCGTGAAATTCTCATGGGATTTGGGTTTCATAATCGTATGGTAGCATGGATTATGGAATGTGTTACTACCGCATCTTTCTCGATCATTATTAATGGATCTTTGCATAGCTATTTTAACGGTAAAAGGGGTCTTCGCCAAGGAGACCCATTATCTCCTTAACGCTTAATATGGAGGTTCTCACTCTCATGTTAAAGAGACGGGTTAGGGTAAGGGATTTGTTTATTTTTCATAGATACTGTTCGAGAATGGAGGTGATTAATCTGTGTTTTGCGGATGATCTTTTTTATTTGCCCATGCGGATGTTTCTTCGGCTATGGTTATTAAAGAGGCGTTGGATGAGTTTAAGAATGATTCGGGCCTTACTCCTAGTCTTCCTAAGAGTACGGCATATTTTTTCAACGCCCTTAACCATGTCAAGCTTGCTATTTTACAGGTTTTACCGTTTGAGGAGGGGCATTTTCCAGTTAAATATCTTGGGGTTCCGTTGGTTTCATCAAGGCTTATCATTCGTGACTGTTGTGAACTTATTGATAGGGTTTAATCTCGGGTGTAGGATTGTAAAAATAAGGCGTTATCGGAGGATGGTAGATTGCAACTTGTGCAATCAGTTATCAGTTCCATGCATGTTTTATGGGCATCTGTTTTCTTCCCTCTCAGGTGCTGCTTGAAATTGAACAGATTATGCGAGGTTTCTTATGGTGCCAGGGCAGTATGAAGAAGGGCAAGGCAAATGTGGCCTGAGAGGTTGTTTGTCTTCCCAAAGACGAGGGTGGTCTCGGTATCCGTCGTCTTGATATTTTTAACAAGGCACTTATGATATCCCATATTTGGAAGTTGTTAACTTTGAAGGAATCCTTGTGGGTTAAGTGGATTCATGAGTATAAGCTGAAGGGTAGAAACTTTTGGGAGATCCCAGCCCGTGGTAACATGACTTGGGGTTGGAGGAAGATTCTTCAGTTACGACCTTTCATTACGGAGTTTGTATGGTACAAGATCGGGGATGGACCTCAGGACTCAGTTTGGTCGAATGTTTGGTGATCTCTTGGTCTGTTTTCGGGGTTGATAACTTCTAGAGACATCCACAGGGTTGGACTTCCGTTCAATACTAAGATTAGGTATGTGGTTCGAGACGGACAGTGGGTTTGGCCTCATGAGCTTCGAAGTAAGTATCCATTTCTTGATAATATTAGCATTCCAAATGCTCAGGATGGAGTTCTTTTTTTTGTATAAAAGGGACTCATCCTGATAAAATATATTACTCCAAAAAACCGTTAAGTACAATGGAATGTGGCTGAAATACCACATTAACCTCAAGACATATCTTGAACAACTACTAGATCATATGACATGCCATATGTGATCTAGAAACTACTACATAGCTAAGAACCCCAATAGAAAAGAACCACCTAACCACACATAAACATACAAAGAGACTCATAATATGATATCTACATAAACATTGCATCCGGTAACCTCCAAATCTCGGCTAAACTCTTTCCATCTTACGTCTTTTTGAGATGGCACGAAATCAGCTTTAAACGAACCGAATAGACAATGCAATCAATCACCTGTTGAGATGTACGCTTCTTCAATCTAAAGAGCCTCCAATTGTGTTCTTGCCAAATAAAGTAAGCTGTTGAAGCTAACATGAGCTTTGCAATAACACTTCTAGACGACTTCCTTTTAGCATAGGGAAGAATCACTGTTACTATATCATCAAAATGGGGGAAACAGTTTGAATACCAGCCAATGCACGAACATGAGAACAAACCTGTTGAGAAAACGAGCATTCAAAAAATAAATGTTCGTGAGAGTCACATTGTTATGGAAGATGGAAGGGAATGTCTTGAAACCATTTTCAGTGGTTGTTGTATGGGCGTCTTTACGTCCTCGGGATATTAAGGTTACATGGTATGACCTTGTATGGTATTCTGGTTGTATCCCGAGACATGCATTTAATATATGGTTGGTTGTTAAGCAGAAACGGAAGACTCAGGATAAATCTATTCGTGGGATGTGTCAAGCTCAGTTCTTAGTGTATGTCCGCTTTGTGAGGGTCAGTCGGACTCTCATGAGCACTTATATTTTGAGTGCTCGTTTTCTAAACAGGTTTGGGAGAAAGTCCGGGTGGTGGCTGATTTAAATTTTCTAGTCCAGTGTTTGCACAGATTCTGACTTTCATGCAACCGTGGGCTGGTCATAGAACTACAAAGAGTATTCCGTCTAAGTTGATTCTAGCTGCTGCAGTGTACTTTGTTTGGCAAGAACACAACTGGAGGCTTTTCAAGTTGGTGAAGAGGACGATTGCTCAAGTTAGTGAGTGCATTATTGCTACGGTCCGGTTAAAGGTTATGACGTGTCGTTTTAAGAAGTCTAGGGATGGGGTTCGTCTTCTGTAGTTTTTATATTTACCGGAGTCTTTACTTACTTGATTTGTTTGTTCCTATTTTAATGTAATAGGTTATGTCGTTTGGTTTAGTTTTCATATGGCCTCATATGATTTAGCGGTTGTTCAAGCTTGTAGCTTGAGTTTAATGTAGCTCTCAGTCACATTCCATTGTACCTATTGGTTTTTTTTAGTTAATATATTTTACTGGGGTGAAGTCCCCTTTACCCAAAAAAATTAACGGGAATTAGTCCTGAACACACAAATGAGGAAGGCCTCCTTCCCATATGAGCCATAGTATAAATAGGATTATCCTCCTCATTTGTGTGTGTGTTTTTCCATTCTATGGTTTTAGAGAGAGAAAGCTCTTAGTTTCTCTCACTAGGAAATTCACATCTTTTGTATTTCTTTTTACTCTCATGTTAATCTAATCTTTCTTTTTTTGTTTAATCTTTGCTATTGTTCTTCATTACTTTATTTCATCTTTTATCATTCGTATCACCTATCATCATCATCATAACTCGCGGCTTCTTATTGGTTAGTGGTTTTCGTGTGTATCACTATTCTTACACCAACTAATCACCTCGCTAGGAACGATCTCACTTTCGGTTTTCGTCTACGTTTTTACGTCTTTGATTTCTAATACTTACCAAGTGTGCAAAACTACTACATCACAACACTAAACTTGACCATGACCACCTTGGACACATTTGACCGAACAAGAACAGTACTAATATAACACTACCAGTACTAATTCCATTAGTACTGGTAGTACAAAACATAAACAACACTAATTTATTCCCAACATAAAGAGTACATTTTATAAAAAAAATTATCATTATTTATGTCATCTTTCTAATCCTCGTGTTATCTTCTTATCAAAACGCCTCTTGTTGCATTTATTATCGTAAGAAATAATGATCGAGTACCTATTAACTCTATAGTACTGCCCGCATTTGGCAAAAAAACATTTAATCAACAAATATTAGTCACAAAAAATCGAATTGTAGGATATTCGTCGTCACAACGAGCAGGTACGAGCAAATACCTTATTAGTTACGATACAGTGTGACAAAATATATAAGTTTTAAGGATATGTGTGTATCAATTATTTGAAAATTAAACAAAAATATACCTCTCGAAAATGAAACTATTGAAATTTGAACTGAAAAATGTTAAATGTGAGACCGTAAAAACTGACCCCATAAAAAATAGAGCTATTTTTTTAAATATGCAGTTCACACCCTGTTATAAATTTCTAGGTTCGCTACAGTTCATCACCCGAACTAGTTGAAGGAATCTATTTTGCGATTGATATGAATCGCGAATAAATCCTGATTACAGGGGATATGAAAGAGGGATGCTAACAAATAAGCTCACGGATATTGCATACAACCCTAATTCTCTCTCCACTATGTGCGATTGTATAGTCTTTTTTCACGGCAGCTTTGATCTTCCCTAATATTCATCATTCATTGAATAGAGACTAATTATCTTCCTTGTATATTGTCATCTCTAATCAACGGATTTGTGATAGGATTTAGGGCTTCAATTTGTTCGTCCCCTTTATCTTTGTGATCAATTCGCTCGTGGGTGTGGTAGTGTCGTTTCTATATTATTAGTATCATTTCATCAACCGATTTGTGATAGGAGGTAGGCTTCCATATGATCGTCCCTTCTTTCTTTGTGATCAATTAGCTCGTGGAGTGGTATAAATATCTAGGGTTGGATAATTGTTCTCTATTTGATTCGACATGGCATATAGGGTTTGGATTTCTGTTGTCGTCTAGGGCTTGGAATCTCTTGTAGTATTAGGGTTTCGGTGCTGTTGGTGTCTAGGGTTTTTTATTTTAATATTTTATGCTCATTGACGTGCAATGATGGAGTCTGATTAGGGTTTCTACTTCGTGTGACTAAACCCTAATTTGTTAGGGTTTGGCTATTATTTTATTCTGGTTGCAATTTTTTATTATGGACAGTGGTACGCAGCAGGGAGGGTCGGAGGACATCACTTCTTTGTAGAGTGCCTTTGCAACTTCAAAGTTACGCAATATTGAAGGTAAGATACTGGGTAAGGACGGGCAGCTGATGCGTAGGGTTGCTCGTCGTGTGTAGTTTGTTAACATGGAAACTGATCCTGTGGAAAGTTCTCAACAAAATACAACTGGGGAGGTATCTACGAATACTACATTTGCCGCTGTGGTACTTTCACAGGATAAAAAGAAAGTTTTTAAGGTTGTAGAGATTCGTAACTTGGTTAAGGTGGATGGAGCTGCTGTTGCTATACCTTTGGATGTGCCACAGGAGGTCAATTGTCACTTTGATAACACACTTTTTGGATACTTTGTTGGGAAACGATTGGTGTTTCCGTTGGTAGAGAGCTATGTGAAAAATGCTTGGGCTAAGTATGGCTTGGCTAAGGTTATGCTTAAGCAAGGATTCTTCTTTTTCCAATTTAGTATTCGTGATGGGATGAGTAGAGTGATGGAAGAAAGACCTTGGTTTATTAGGTATGTTCCACTTATTCTTAATGATTGGTCACCAACAGTGAAGGTAATGAAAGATGAGATTAAGAATGTTCCTGTTTGGTTAAAGTTACATGATGTTCCAGTATTGGCATATTCTGAGAAGGGATTAATTCTTATAGCTACACAGTTAGGCCGACCAATTATGTTGGACTCGTATTCCAATAGTATGTGCCTCAATCCTTGGGGTAAGAGTTCGTATGCTAGAGTCCTTGTCGATATGTCTGTTGATAAAGAGTTTCCGGATTCGATTGTGGTTGCTATGCCTCATCTTGATGGATCGGGTCATTATTTGGAAACAATAAATATTGAATATGAATGGCAACCTCCACGCTGTGTGCTACTTGCTGTATTTTTTATCATAAGAGTGATGCATGTCCCAAGCTGCCGAAAGAAAGTAAAAAGAAGAATGTTACAGCTTATGAGGATGGTTTTGTGGAGGTCAAACAGAAACATGTCGCTAGTAGGCAGAATAATAGAGCGAGGCGCATTGATGGTATTAAGTTGGGTAAATCCACGCCTAACTTTTATTATAAGAAGCTTGAAAAGGCTGAGTCATCAAAGACGAAAAAGAATGTGGTGTCGTCATCTCAACAAACAGGGAGCGTGAATGGTAAATCAATTGATGCTACTAAAAAAAAGGGAGTGGAGCTGAATAATAAATTTAGTTCCTTAGATATGGAGAATGGGGATGAGACTGATTATGAAGATACTACTAAGAGGGTTGTGATTAATGAAAGTGAGAGTGAGGCGGATGAGGAGATGATTTTGGAAGGCCCGAACGCAACTCATTCAACTTTTGTTCCAGGGGCAAGCACTCCTGCTAAAGATGTTTCCTCATGATTAATATCGCCTCTTGGAATATAAGGGGGCTGAATTTTTTTTATTTTTTTTTTTTTGGGTAAAGGGGACTCACCCCGGTAAAATATATTACACCAAAAAACAGTTGAGTACAATGGAATGTGGTTGAAGTACCACATTAACCTCAAGCCAAAGCTTGAACAACCACTACATCATATGACATGCCATATGATATCTAAGCAAAGCTTACATAGCCAATTACCCTAATAGGGAAAAACCACCTAACAACACACAAGCAAACAAACATATTTAAACGCATAACAAACTAAAGAAAAATAGCCTCCAGCAGATTCCAAAGCTGAGCAAAACGCACCCCCCAAACGACTTCTTTAGACGGCTAGTCATCAGCTTAAGTCTCACCGACGAAACAATGCAATCAATCACCTGTTGTATCATTCTTTTCTTCTTTTTAAACAGCCGCCAATTCTGTTCCTGCCATATGAAATACGCCGTTGCAGCTAGAACAAGTTTAGCGATCACACTCTTAAAAGACTTCCGGGTAGCAAATGGCTGAATATTAGCTACAATCTGATCAGAATCAGTAGTAGTAGTCTGTAATCAGCAAGGCCACGAACAGGGGCTGAATTTCTCCCCTAAACAAAGTGAAGTTTGCCATGTTATTTCGGAGAATAATTTGTCTATTTGTGCTATTCTTGAGTCCCACGTTGGTGACTTAAACCTGTATAAGTTATGTTCTATGGTACTTAGGCATTGAGACTGGACATCTAATGGCAGTTACTGTTCAAAGGGTGCTCGTATAATCCTCGGTTGGAATCATAATAATGTTTATGTTGTTGTCATTAACATGGATGATCAAGCTATCCATACCCGAGTATGGTTGAAATTAGAGTAGAATGAATTGTTTTGCTCTTTTGTATACGCTCATAACAAGTATATTCAGCATCGTTCTCTTTGGCAGAGTCTTGGAGTTCATAAAATTTTTGTTTGTGCGAGACCATGGTGTATTATGGGTGACATTAATGCCACTCTTCATTTGGATGACACTTCAGCTGGCTCCTCTAGGCTTGATATTAATATGCGGGAATTTCAAGATTGTGTGGATGATATTAAGGTTGTGTATGTTCATCATTCTGGTCTTCACTTCACATGGAACCAAAAACCAAAGGGGAAAGGTGGTTTGCTTAGAAAGATTGATAGAATTATGGAGAACTTGGAATTTAGTACGATGTTTGTTGGAGCGCATGCTATCTTCAAACCGTATCGCATTTCAGACCATGCACCTTCTGTTCTTTTCATTCCTACGATTACTAAACCGAAACCTAAACCGTTTAAATTTTTCAATGTGCTCACGTGTCATGACAGATTTAAACAGGTTGTAATGGAGGGCTGGTCTAAACAATTCAGCGGTTTTCATATGTTTAAAGTTACTCAAAGGCTGAAATTGCTTAAGAAGCCCCTAAGGAAGTTGCTGATTGAGAAAGGTAATTTACATGCTAATGTTACTCACCTACGAGACTTACTTGACAAGGCGCAATCTGATTTGGATAGTGACCCTAGTAATGCTGCGTTGAGGGAGATAGAAGCGAATGATGTGACAGCGTTTAATGATGATGTGCTTAAAGAGGAATGTTTTCTCAAACAAAAAGCTAAAATTTCCTGGCTTAAGGAGGGTGACTCTAACACAACTTATTTTCATAAAGCGGTTAAGAGTCGTATTAGCATAAGTAGGCTAGATTTTGTTACCAACAGTGATGGCATTGTATTTGCAAATGATCAGGTTCCTGAAGCTTTTGTTGCACACTCGGAGATTTTTTTGGGACAAGCTGGAAAATTGGTCGCATGTAATATTGAGGACTTATTTCAGACAACTCTATATGGGGAGAGGGTTGTGGAAATGATTAAATATGTTACTCGTCGTGAAATAAAGGAAGCGTTGTTTGATATGGGTAATGAGAAATCACCGGGACCAGACGGTTACACAGCGGCTTTCTTTAAAGAAGCTTGGGATATTATTAAGGTGGATTTTATTCCTGCAGTTCGAGAATTTTTTACTAATGGAAAAATCTTGAAAGAACTTAATCATACCACCATCGCTCTTATTCCAAAGGTGTTAGCTCCTTCATTGGTTAATGACTACCGTCCTATTTCATGTTACAATGTTTTATTTAAGTGCATTAGTAAGATCATTGCGAACCGTATAAAGGATAGTTTGAAGACTCTTGTTAGTATAAATCGATCAACGTTTGTTCCGGGCAGAAGCATTGCTGATAATGTTCTTTTCACGCAAGAATTAATGCACAATTACCATTTAGATAGACGTATGCCGAGATGTGCATTTAAGGTCGATATTCAAAAGGCGTATGACACGGTTGATTGGAATTTTCTTAGTGAGGTTTTAAGAGGTTTTGGATTCCATCCACGTATGATTACTTGGATTATGGAATGTGTCACCACTACGTCGTTCTCCACTAGTATTAATGGGTCGTTGCATGGTTATTTTCAAGGAAAAGGGGGTTGCGTCAAGGTGATCCTCTTTCTCCTTATTTATAAACTCTTATCATGGAGATGCTCACTTTAATGCTTAGAAGAAGGGTTCGGGAATCAGATTCTTTTACTTACCACAGGTTTTGTTCTAAACTTGATTTAATCAATGTCTGTTTTGCGGATGATCTATTTTTATTCTCGCATGAGGATGTGCATTATGTTAGTATTATTAAGGAGGCTTTGGACGAATTCAAAGGGGCATCAGGTTTAACTACAAGTCTTCCTAAAAGTACTACTTATTTTTGTAATGTGCTTAATTATACCAAGATTACTATTCTTCAAATTCTGCCTTTTGAAGAAGGTACTTTACCTGTTAAATATCTTGGTGTCCCTCTTGTTTCCTCGAGGCTTATCTTCCGTGATTGTAAGGATTTAATTGAAAAAATTAAGGCTCGAGTTAATGATTGGAAAAACAAAGCATTGTCAACAGCGGAAAGATTACAGCTTGTTAAATCAGTTATTAGGTCAATGCATATTTATTGGGCCTCTATATTTATTCTTCCATCTCGTGTTTTGCTTGATATTGAGCAGATTATGAGGGGTTTCTTATGGTGCTAAGATCGTATCAAAAAAGGGAAAGCGAAAGTCTCATGGGAAGTGGTTTGTCTTCCTAAGGATAAGGGTGGTGTACGTATTCGACGGCTAGATATTTTTAACAAAGCTCTTATGGTAGCACATATTTGGAAGTTGTTGGTGCTTAAGGATTCGCTTTGGGTGCGATGGATTCATGAGTATAAGTTACGGGGTCGTAATTTTTGGGAAATTCCAATTAGGGGCAGTCTTTCGTGGGGATGGAGGAAGATTCTTCTTCTAAGACCTATTGTTCGAGAGTTTATATGGCATAAAATAGGCAATAGGGTTGGAACATCAGTCTGGTTTGATATGTGGTGTAGTCACAACCCCCTTGCTAATATTATTATGGTTAGAGATATTCATAGATCGGGATTTACTCTTTCAACCACGGTTAGAGATGTTATTCACAATGGGCAGTGAGTTTGGCCAATGGATTTGCAACACAAATACGGGTTTCTTGTTGGGCTTACTGTTCCTGTTATTCGGGGAGATGCTCAAGACTTGCTGGTTTGGAGGGATATAGCAGGTACTATTGGCCAATTCTCGGTGATGGGGGTTTGGTCCTCGTTAAGGCCTCGTATGCAAAAGGTCGATTGGTTTCATATTGTGTGGCATGCTAATAGTATCCCACGTCATTCATTTAATTTGTGGCTGATTATTAAACAATGGCTGAAGACGCAGGATCGTATTAACTCGTGGGATCTCTCGGCTACGGTTTCTAATATGTGTTCCTTATGTGATTTGCAACCAGATTCACATGAGCACTTATTTTTCGAGTGTTCATTCTCGCAATCTATTTGGAATCAAGTTCGTGTACTGGCTGATGTGCAAGTGGGTGCTCTGATCTTTATTCATATTTTGGCGTATATTCAGCAGTTTGCAAAGAGGAAGTCTACAAAGAGTACTATAGCTAAGTTGGTCTTGGCAGCAACGGCTTATTTTCTATGGCAGGAACGTAAATGGAGATTTTTTAAGGCCAAGAAGAGGACTCAACAGCAGTTGGTTGATTGTATTATGGCTTCTGTTCATCTTAAGCTGATGACATGTTCGTTTTGGAAGTCTTCTGATGGGATTCGGTTTGCTCATCAGTGGCGTCTTCCGGGCTCGATTTTTAGATAACATGTATTTGTTTATTTGTCTGTGTGCCATTATGTGGTTCTTTCCTATTGGCATTATTGGTTTTGTATTCATAGAGTAGAATTCATATGGGTTTGTCATATGATCTAGTGGAAGTTCAAGCCTTTTCTTGAGGTTAATGTTGTACCTTTTCCATATTTCATTGTACTTAAACGCTTTTTTGGTGTAATATATTTTACCGGGGTGAGTCCCCTTTACCTAAAAAAACGTGAAATGTTGTTTTTGTTTTAAACAGAGCATGCATGCGTGTTTGGGAAGAAGGTTTAGATGGTAATCCAGTAATGCTTTTTGAGTGTTTATGATGGGAAGACACCATCTAGTTGAAGTGAAGTGTTTATGTCAAAAGATTGTGATGGATATAGATGGTAATCCAGTCATCAAAGTGGAAGTTTATTTGGATGTTCATAGTTGGTTATAAGAGGTATTGGTACAATGCGTCGTGGGAGGCATTTTTCTCACGGCGTCAGCTGAAAACGAAGCCCCACACTATGTATGGCATTTTGGGTTGTCACGACGAAATTGCCAACTTAACTGATGAACGAAAACGCGATCCCACTTCGTGAGGCATCATACCGTGCGTCGTGTTGTGGGTGTTCTCGCGCCGTCGATAGTTTTTTTTTTTTTAATACGCCACATCTATACTAGGGAGCCACTTTTTGATGTTATGGTGGCGTTTGGTGTTATGGGAAAAAGTAGTGACATTTGACCACTTCTTGCTCACGACTCAACCGTACCTAGAGCTCTAAGCTAATGGGTAATAGGGTTTTTTTGTTTATTAGTTGTTTTTCGACACATAAAGTGTTGGCTAGGCAAAAGTTTAATGTACACCCTCTATCTAACATAGACTCAATGAACTAATCTCAGTCATTTATTTTTTTATCTAACAAAAAAATCTACCTTCATTATATTTTTTTATTTAAATATCTCACAAACCTTAAACTT
Source organism: Glebionis coronaria (assembly GCA_025667525.1). NCBI lineage: Eukaryota > Viridiplantae > Streptophyta > Magnoliopsida > Asterales > Asteraceae > Glebionis > Glebionis coronaria. Next base: position 135,754 of record JANFOE010000717.1, on the reverse strand, counting down.
TACGAAAAATAAAACATACCATCACGAAGAGAACTAAATCATATTTCTATAGAGCGACACACGTATATACTTTCGACGAACTTTTCTATTTATTTTTTTCTTGGGTCACGTTTGAGATAATCATATACGATTCGTATCACGGATCATATATGATTTTTTGAAATCATATGTATGATTTGTGATAGAATGATCCGTGACACGAATCATATATGATTTTCTTAGACATTACTGAAAAAACCCAAAAAAGTTCGTCGAAAGCTTATACATGTGCCCCTTTATAAAAAATTGATTTAATTCTCGTGGCGATGATGTATTTTTTGTCGCTTGATGATTCATCATATGTGGGATGTTTAATATTTTTAAAATAGGTGAAAAGTGGGGTTTTGTAGTTTTAATGAAAAATGAGTAAATGTTATATAATGCTAAAATACGGGTTTACATTAATCTCAACTCGAGTGATCTAACCCTGTATCTTAAAATATGGTAATTATTTTGGACCTTTGACTGGACCGGACTAGTAAACCGGACCAGACTGGACCGGACAGAATGTATTTTGGTCTGGTCCTCGGTCCATGGTTTTTGTCATATTTGATCTTCGGTTCGATTCGGTTTTACCAATAACCTGTCGATTATGCCTAATAGAATCGAATCGGACCGAAAATCAAACTGGATCGATCCAGACCAAACTGGACCATTTCGGTCCGGTCCTCGGTCAGACCTTTTTGACCATTTCGGTCTCGGTCCGGTCTTAAACCGATGCTCACCTACCTGTAAAACCCGCTTTGATAACCCTAAGATCATTAAATGCACGAAATTATGGTTAAATTTAAACTTTTAATTAATATACGGCATGAATCATGAATATTTATTACGAACGTTATGTATATTAATTAATAATTGTGAGTATTACGTATGTAAACATGAATGTAAATGTACGATAAGTATTCATGCATAATACTTAAAATATGCAAGACATAAAAACACGAACATTAAAACATACACACACGATAATAATTTAAGACACGAAAAATAAAAGAATGGGTATGTGTGTTTGGGTTAGGCGGCGTCTAAAACAAGAGAGAAGGGGGCCCATGGCCCAATCCATTACAATCCTAATTATACACAAAATAAACTCCAGGAGTGTATTAAAATCACTTTTTTTTTCCTAATCTCTCTTTTTGCTCCTCCTTGGTCGTGGCACAAAAGAACACCACAAGGGTGATCCATAGCTTTTTGATCTTTGTTTTTACAACGGTATCGTGTTCGTGTTCATTCCTTTTAATCACGCGTTTGGTATCCTCGAATCCTTTTCTTTTTATTTAAATATATATGATCAAGAATCTTTAAAAACAAATCTAGAAAACATGTAATTATCATAGATAAGTCAAGATTAAAAACAAGTAAGGTGGGTTTTGATTGGTTTGTCTCGATCGCACGCCAACCGAGACCACGTAGGGTCTCGGTGGTGTTTGAAAGCCATCAGCCGCAATCCCATATGGGGGTCAATGTTGGTTTTGGTACCACCAGCCGCAACCAAAAGGTTGGCGGTAGTGTTGTTTTTGTTACCAGTCGCAAGACCAAGAACCCCAGCGGTGGAGAACTTGGCCCGCCAGTGGGAACCGAGACCAAGTGTGGTCTCGGGGGGAAGGTTGGTCGCAGCAGGGGGAAAACTCGGCTAGGTCGGGGTGGACTTTGGCAGTAGTGGCACCGGCTCACTAACGTTGGATGTTGTGTTGGTCTGCCGCATGCCACAGCCGTCGGTGTAACACCACACTTGGATAAGTGGACCTTTACGTGTATTTATGGCGTGTCATCAAAGCATAAGGTAAATGTCCTAGAATATTAACTGACCATAAAGGAAATACCGGAATCAAACATCGGTAATCCGAACCTAAGCTCAAAACATGAAAAGTAAAATACTGAAGGAAAGGACTAAACAATGTCCAAATAAGCAGAATAATGTAAGAAGTGCATAAAGTAAGAAGTATGGATAGCTTCCATCCAATGCACATGCTCTCAGAATCCTAAGAGCGTCCTGGTGTACCTGACGTTAGAACATAAAAGGGACTACGGCTGAGCATAACGTCCAGTGAACGGATATAAAACATGATAAGAAATACTAAAATGAAGCAGATGATAAAATATTGAAGCTGTAAGACTGATAAGTAAAGTTGCAGCGGAAATCTATGTACAATCTGAAAAGTCTGATTTATAAATAATAAAGCTGAACTGTTATCTGTTAAATCTGAAAACATGTATTTACTGTATTTTAATTGCCAAGAGCTTATATAGGTCATGTGTTGTAACAACTGCTGCATGAATAAATGGAGGGGTGACCTCGTCATGCTATAGAAGGGTGACCTCTAAATAATGTGATGGGTGGAGGGATCAGCTCCAATGTGAAGGATGTAGAGCACACACCACATTCACCTGATAAACTGTAAACTGATAGCCTGGATGCATCCATACGCCCCACTAATAATACTGATAAAAATGGCCAAGCTGAGCGAAATGGGACGCTGCAGGATATCACTCTCCTACAGGTGAGTCATGACACAGGTGCCTCAATGGTCATGGTTACGGTACCTCCGTAACTAGTACAACTAACAAGGCTCAGGCAATATCTTAGTTATTAAAATAATTTCTAATAGTTTATAACATATACTGGGGAAAACATTTGGCTGCAGACGGGGAATCCTAATCATGCACAGAAAGGAAGTCCTTACTGAAAGGACAGGAAATCCGTACCTCGTGTCCAGTGATAAAATAATAATGAAAGCTGAAGGATCTACTCCGACTTCACGGATACTACATAAATAACAGACACGAATGAGTTAACTGATTTCTGTTTACTATTATTGATTCTCATCTGTTCTTAATTTAATTCATTTTATTCTTGTATTACTGTTTATGTATAATCTGATTAATCTGATTGTCTGGTGTATCTCTGATAAATCCGACTGTTCTTAAATATTCACTGAATAGCGTACATCATGTATTTTCGATTACTGTATAATATATGGTATTCTGATTACGGTATTAAACTATATTCTGGTACTATTACTGATTCTTGAAATATTGTAATTCTGACTGTCTTTAATTAGTTACTGATTACTGTAATACTTATTCTGATATTTACGACACTACTATAAGTAGTAACCTGCTATTAATAGAAATCCTCTAAAATTAACAGGTTTCCAAAATAATTCCTTTAAAATTAAATCCTTAATAAATCCTATGTTTTAAAATAATTAACAGGATAAAACAATATCGACATAATTTTATTAATTAAATTAATAAAATCAACAATTAAATTTATTTATTTATAAACTCCTTTTTAAAATGACTTAATGAATTTAAATAATCCCGTGTAAACTATTATTATTAGTGATCCCGAAAACTCGTGCTAAAAACCGTCCCAAGACATTCATGTCTTGGTCAAACCGATTCGGGCCCACTTGCTACTGGTATCACCCCGTGGTTCCCACTGCTTTTATATTTTTCCCACTTTTTTTATATTTTCCCACTACTTTCGCTTTTGAAGTTCCCACTGTTTGTTTGTGGTTAAAGTTCCCACTTTATGTGCAGTGGTTCCCACTGCTAGTTTAGTGGTTCCCACTACTTACAGACCCAAACACCCTTTTTCTGCCAGCTAATCCCAAACACCCCTGCTGCGTACCAAACACATACTATGACAATCCCAAACGCCCCTGCTCGTTTTGTATTTTGCTGCCGACAACCACAAGACCACCACCCGCTGGTAGTTTGTGGTTCCCACTGATTATAAGCCCAAACAAATCCCTTGTGGTCGTTGTGCTACTTCCGTCACAACCAATATCACTGCCGCGCCCCTAGTGGGTTGCGGTTGGTTGGAAAATGAGCCACCGAGACCCACTGGTCTCGGTTTGTGCGCCCAGACGAAACAAAACAAACCCATTCTCGTTTCTCTTTTTTTGTTTGTATATATAAGACATGTTTAGTTAACAAACCTTTGTTCTTGATGTTCATTATACACTGATTTTTGATTATTGATGGAAAAGAAAAAGGATGCATTACCAATTAGCTTGTGTGATTTAGGATTAACAAAAGTGACACACGGGTTTCCATGATCAATCTCCACCCGAACTCCTCTTGCTTTGCTTTCCCAGCCGGCGGAAGTCCTTCACCCAAAACCCTAGCCCTTCAATATTTTTCTTATTCTGCTTAATGAATATGCAGACGTAACTTGTTTTCCTGTATGTGTTCACTAACGGGCTGGTTAAGGCCCAATCCTTCTTTTGTTTCTCCCTGTTACCGCCAGCCCACACATGCATACTCTATATTGTTTTTTTTTACTTAACAAATAAGATCGTGTTCAATATCCCGTTTAATCTTGACGTAAATAATATCCATCGCATGAGTAATTATTACTTACGTAATACTTGACTAACAATTATTAATTATTTTTCTGAAATAATTAATTACGTGACACTTTACATAAAGTATGATGTTGCGTGTTATTTATATTTGTGGGTTATAAAACATTGCGCATGTGTTCGAATATTAATCCTTGTAAATATATTCTGAATTAATAATTACCCAACGTTTAAATTAAATCTGTGATTGTACGTAATTAATGCTCGTGGACCTTTTAAAGCGGGTTTTACAACTCTTCCCCTCTAAAAATATAATTCGGCCTCGAATTAGAGACACGATAATGCTGTGGTTTTACAATTCTTCCCCTCTAAAAATGAAAAATTCGTCCTCGAATTAAAGGTAATAAGCTGATGAAGCTGTAAGAACTGAAAGAACACGTAAACTGAAAAGACAAATAAGCTGAAGGATAATTCGTCTTCTAAATAAGACATAATGTTGCTGATAGGTATAAACATGACATGATTGAAGTGATCATGTAACGTGACATGGCTAAAGGGAATATGGAACGTGACATGACTGAAAGGACTTAACTGGATTTATTAAAGGAAAAGGAATGAGAGATCCAGATGGACTCCTCCATTTCGAGTGGCTTCCGCTCGAAACGATTCCTTAAAAGGTCTAAACATAATGACAATCTTGGTCCTGATGACCCTGTTATGATGATGCTGAATAGTTTCTGGTTCCATACTTAAGATGGATTTTCTGAATCTGATAAAATGAATAAGCTATAGTATGTAGGATACATGAAACGGTACGTATAAATATCCTAAAAGATGACATTTTTATATCTGAGCAAGCTGTTGAAAATATATAGGGACGAACTACGTGAACAATTTCGAACGTGTTACGTGAGCAATTGTGAACGTGGTTCACGATTATATGAGGAACACTTCATGAACGTATGCTGACTGAGAAGGGAATGCCAAACGATACGGCCTGGGATGTGAAACGTCTACCTGGTTATGGAAAAGTTGTGCTAAACTTGAGTATGGTTTCTCAAGCTTTCTGTAACCGTATTCGGTAATAACTGCGAAACGTGTATCACGAAATGACACAAGAACTTGAATTAACAATGTTATGAACGCTAACGTGAGCTTAAATCATGAGATAGCACAAACATGAACTGAAACAGCGTCATACTGCGAATGAGACGTAAGCGTGAAAGTGAAAATAAACGTGAACGTGAATGTGAACGTACACGTGATCGTGAACATGAACGTGAGCGCGATTTGCCAACTCTAATTTCTATCTGACAAGATTGTTGACGAAATACCTTGGAATCATACTATCTATTGCTGAATCTCCTGCAGATTTTTTATTGCGTAATAATTTTGGATAAAAGAAGACGTGTAGGCTGGGTTAACTGGTTAACAATGACTTAGATAGCATCCTGCTTCGTCTGAGTCTGTGATAACTGACAATAACCTCCGTGGAATCTTGTCTCATTTCTGTTTAGAAATTCCTATTGGTTCTAATAGCATGTCAGTGTTCTATCTTGAACCTGAGGTATGTCGGGCATCCAGATATGAACATAGCTGCATCAATTGTGTTATAATGCTTCCATCAAAAATTCTACCTAATATTATGGTACATTCCAGAGGAATCGGGGTGAATAGTCATGACAGAAATTTGAGTTTGGGTAAAATAGATCTCTCCTAGCGTAGGATCTTATATGATACAAAATTTTAGGGTAGGTCCTCTCCTTTATGTGTAAGCTTAGCCATGGAAGGATAATCGTGGGACTTGTCCACAATTTCTATCAGTCAACTGGGTTCCAGAAAATTTGTACTTTAGTCACAAGCGTCGATCTTGACCATCTGGTGATGGCCTTCATCTTCGCAGGACTGTCTAAATTCCTTTCTGCTGAAATAGGGTGGCTCGTAAATGCCACCTTGTTCATCTGGAACTCACATCTGGAAAGCTACGTATAAAATTTTCTCCTATCGAAGATTCTGTACAACTGTGAGAAGATGATTCCCGTGTTCTTCTCTAGAATTTAGCAGATCAGAATGTTATCAGTGAATATATTGACGATTTTGTTTGAGAATTCATGAAAAAAAATCATAAATTTCATACTATAGCTGAAGCATTTGAGAGTTCAGACGTATAGGTCAAAATTTAGCGAGACAATAACGTGTTCAAGCAATCTGAAAAACATCATGTTCTTCTCTTACCACTGTTGGAGGCATGGTCGTGAATTGTTCTGGAATAATATTTAAGACATCGTAGCAGGTCAGGTAACCTTCTATTCGTGTAATGAGTATCGTTTATGAATGGCGATCTTGTAAAGTTTTCGGTGATTGATACGTGATCTCATGTTAACGGTCCTCCTTTCTGATAGACATAACACGGTGCACCTTCTGGTGGTGCGTTAGGGCGAATAAAGCCTCGTTCCAGTAATTCTTGCAGCAAATGATGCAACTCTTTTAACTTAGTTGCAGCCCTGCAACAAGGAGTTTTAAGAACAAGTTCCGTTCTTGAGACAAGCTCGATGTTAAATTCTGTCTCGTGGTTAGGAAGGAATTTCTTGAAAACCTTCTGAAAATTTTATCTGAAAGCTCTGGAATAATCTGTTGATCATGATTTAAGGAACTTCAGAAGTGGATTTATATCTGATAGCTATAAAGGTCTTAGTAGCTTTAGAATGATAAGTCACTTGCTGTAAAGCATAACAACTTGTACTGATTTTATGGCAGAAAATAAAATTGATATCTTTGGGAGTTAGTAAGACGGATCTTGTCTTCAACTGGAAGGAAAACTTTGACAAACATGGTTGGTACTGTGGAGTCTTTTCTGGCTGGGAGGTCGGTAAATACCAGTTTTAAAATAAAGTTGTCATAGGAATACGTAAAGAAAACATGACAATTTTACTGAATGTGTTCGTCCGTAACCTCACAGAATGAATACTACGTGTTTAACCTGATTAATACTTCAGTGGTGGTAACTGAATCTTTAATGATCTAATTTTATATGTGGCATGACGAAACGGTCATATCCCCTTGGAGGGTACCCTGAATTTCCGAGAGCCTGATTTAGCAAACATACGGAGTTATGAGTTCTGACTCGTATTCTAAGAAGATATTCGTATGACGTGTACCATGACTGGTTCCCTGATATGTGTCTTATGAAATGATATCTGAGACCTATGTCTTGACTGATGTCTTGACACGTGTTTTATAGATGAATATGAACAAGGCTGAAAAATTTTGGTAACTGCTAGGATTGGCGGACCGGTTAGACTACTGACCTCTTGTATTTTTAGTCACGTCCGTTCTGGAGTTCTGATGGTTACTGGCTGATCAGTTATAAGGAAGGTGGTTGTCACTACTGCTTTGTCTGTCACTTTATGACGGTCATTATCATGACCGTGATTCATGTAACTATTCTGCTGAGTGGTCGGCTGGGTTCCGGTTCTCACTCTTCTGCATAGAAGGTTAGCTGAGTGAAGTGTGACATCTAGCTGAGAAGGTAAAAGCATGAAATGGAATGGTAGTGTCCGATGGTTGAAATCTATTCTTGTCAGAAATTTCAAATTTATAGTTTTCGTCCTTGCTCTGTAGAGTCTTCGTAGTATAAGCAGCATAAACATCTTGAGAAATCTCCAAAGTATCAGCAGCATCATCATTTGTGAGGTCTTCAAAGTGTTAGCAGCATCAACATCTGGTAAAATCTTCAACTCGCGAGCAGCATCAGCACCTGGTAGAATATCAACAAGTGGAAACGCCTGAAATGATTGAGGATCGATTAGCAATATCCATGCAGTAGGGTACCTGGAGTACACCTGGACTACTGTACATGAAGTACAAAATGAATACTGCACATGGAGTATATCTGAGACACTGTACGTGGAGTACACATGAAATATTGTACATGGCACTGGTGGAAATTTTATGGGATGATCGATACCGGTGTCGCTTGTCTGACATGATCAAAGAAATAAATTGATTTAAACGGTAGTAAACTGAACTGAAATAAGTAACATGATAGCCTGGTAATTTCCTGCGTAGACTTAAAGCTGGTTGTATAGAGTTTCAAGAATATGATTAAATGGAATTTCAGCAATGGTCAGCATGAAGACATGACTGATGAAGATCAAACATGATTATTATGAAAACAGGATTTTACTGTAACCCCTTCTGTATCTTAGCATGAAAACGTCATCACCTTGCTGAAATCATAATCCTCATACGGAGACATGAACTTAGTCAGCATGAAAACGACATTCACGTGAGAGTATAAACTTGATTGATACAAAGAACATAGAAGAATAATCAACTGAGGTTTAACATCAACTGATGTGGATAGTAATGGTTTAATTCACAATATTCATAGTATGAAGCATGTGACTAAGTATGGGCGATTCTTTTTCGATCCATACTTGTCAAAATTTTCTGAGAACTGTCATGTATAGAAATGTACAATCTGGGACTAATTATGGTTGGCTGTAGTCCAATTCATATTTGTCAAGATTTTATGAAATGTCATGATATGACAAATGTGAACAACTATGGATCGGTTCACAAAACAACATTCGACTGAAAAGCATGAAATTTGACCTGAGAAATGGTGAACGCATATGGGTCAGTTCACCTAATAACATTCGACTGGAAACATGAATCGGTCATGAGTAAGGATGAACGCCTATGGGTCGGTTCACCAATACGAAAATCTGAACGGGCAAGGGTGAACGCCTATGGATAGGTTCACCAAAACAAAATTCGCGGAAAAGCACATGCGACTAAATATGGCCAGTCCTGTACCAACCTTTTACTTAGTCAAAAATTTAAGAAAACTGACTGATAAATGAAGAAAACTGACAGATAATTGCATGAGAAATATGAGAGATAACAACGCCAAGATCTGAGAAGTTCCTGGTGACTACCCACTAGTCACAGGTCAAGTTTTAGAGCCTACAGGTCGAACCTATAGCTCTGATACCATAACTGTAACACCCCACTTGGATAAGTGGACCATTACGCGTATTTATGGCGTGTCATCAAAGCATAAGGTAAATGTCCTAGAACATTAACTGACCATAAAGGAAATACCGAAATCAAACATCGGTAATCCAAACCTAAGCTCAAAACATGAACAGTAAAATACTGAAGGAAAGGACTAAACAGTGTCCAAATAAGCAGAATAAAGTAAGAAGTCGATAAAGTAAGAAGTCTGGATAGCTTCCATCCAATGCACATGCTCTCAGAATCCTAAGAGCGTCTTGGTGTACCTGCCGTTAGAACATGAAAGGGACTACGGCTGAGCATAGCGCCCAGTGAACGGATATAAAGCATGATAAGAAATACTGAAATGAAGCAGATGATAAAATAATGAAGCTGTAAGACAGATAAGTAAAGTTGCAGCGGAAATCTGAGTTGTAAAACCCGCTTTAAAAGGTCCACGAGCATTAATTACGTACAATCACATATTTAATTTAAACGTTGGGTAATTATTAATTCAGAATATATTTACGAGGATTAGTATTCGAACACGTGCGCAATGTTTTAAAACCCACAAATACAAATAACACGCAGCCTCATACTTTATGTAAAACGTCACGTAATTAATTATTTCAAAAAAATTATTAATAATTGTTAGTAAAGTATTACGTAAGTAGTAATTACTCATGTGATGGATATTATTTACGTCAGGATTAAACGGGATATTGAACACGATCTTATTCTTTCAGTAAATAAAAAAACAATATAAAGTATGCATATGTGGGCTGGCGGTAACAGGGAGAAACAAAAGAAGGATTGGGCCTTAACCAGCCCGTTAGTGAACACATACAGGAAAACAAGTTACGTCTGCATATTCATTAAGCAGAATAAGAAAAATATAGAATGGCTAGGGTTTTGGGTGAAGGACTGCCGCCGGCTGGGAAAGCAAAGCAAGGGGAGTTTGGGTGGAGATTGATCGTAGAAACCCGCGTGTCACTTTTGTTAATCCTAAATCACACAAGCTAATTGGTAATCCATCCTTTTTCTTTTCCATCAATAATCAAAAATTAGTATATAATGAACACCAAGAACAAAGGTTTGTTAACTAAACATGTCTTATATATACAAACCAAAAAGAGAAACGAGAATGGGTTTGTTTTGTTTCGGTTGGGCGCACAAACCGAGACCAGTGGGTCTTGGTGGCTCATTTTCCAACCAGCTGCAACCCACTAGGGGCGTGGCTGTGATGTTGGTTGTGACGGCAGCAGCACAGCGACCACAAGGGATTTGTTTGGGCTTATAATCGGTGGGAACCACAAACCACCAGCGGGTAGTGATCTTGTGGTTGTCGGCAGCAAAACAGAAACGGGCAGGGGCGTTTGGGATTGTCACAGTATGTGTTTGGTACGCAGCAGGGGTGTTTGGGATTAGCTGGCAGAAAAAGCGTGTTTGGGTCTGTAAGCAGTGGGAACCACTGCACTAGCAGTGGGAACCACTGCACATACAGTGGGAACTTTAACCACAAACAAACAGTGGGAACTTCAAAAGCAAAAGCAGTGGGAAAACTATAAAAACAGTGGGAAAAATATAAAAGTGGTGGGAACGACGGGGTGACACCAGTAGCAAGTGGGCCCGGTTCGGTTTGACCGAGACATGAATGTCTCGGGACGGTTTTTAGCACGAGTTTTTGAGATCGCTAATAATAATAATTTACACGGGATTATTTAACTTCATTAAATCATTTTAAAAAGGAGTTTATAAATAAATAAATTTAATTGTTGATTTTATTAATTTAATTTATAAAATTATATCGATATTGTTTTATCCTGTTAATTATTTTAAAACATAGGATTTATTAAGGATTTAATTTTAAAGGAACTATTTTGGAAACCTGTTAATTTTAGAGGCTTTCTATTTATAGCAGGTTACTACTTATAGTAATATCGTGAATATCATAATAAGTATTACAGTATTCAGTAACTAATTAAAAGACAGTCAGAATTATAATATTTCAAGAATCAGTAATAATACCAGAATACAGTTTAATACCGTAATCAGAATACCGTATATTTACAGTAATCGGAAATACATGAAGTACGCTATTCAGTGAATATTTAAGAATAGTCGAGTTTATCAGAGATACACCAGACAATCAGATTATACATAAACATTAATACAAGAATAAAATAAATTAAATTAAGAACAGATGAGAATCAGTAATAGTAAACAGAGATCAGTTAACTCATGCGTGTCCGTTATTTATGTAGTATCCGTGAAGTCGGAGTAGATCCTTCAGCTTTCATTCTTATTTTATTACTGGACACGAGGTACGGATTTCCTGTCCTTTCAGTAAGGACTTCCTTTCTATGCATGATTAGGATTCCCCGTCTATAGTCAAATGTTTTCCCCAGTATATGTTATAAACTATCAGAAATTATTTTAATAACTAAGATATTGCCTGAGCCTTATATACAAGCATGACCAGTTAGTTGTACTAGTTACGGAGGTACTGTAACCATGACAATTGAGGCACCGGTGTCATGACTCACCTGTAGGAGAGTGATATCCTGCAGCGTCTTATTCAGCTCAGTTTGGCCATTTTTATCAATATTATTAGTGGGGCGTATGGATGCATCCTAGGCTATCAGTTACAATTTATCAGGTGAATGTGGTGTGTGCTCTACATCCTTCACATTGGAGCTGATCCCTCCACCCAACACATTATTTAGAGGTCACCCCTCTACATCATGACGAGGTCACCCCTCCATTTATCCATGCAGCAGTTGTTGCAACACATGACCTATATAAGCTCTTGGAAATTAAAATACAGTAAATGCATGTTTTCAGATTTAACAGATAACCGTTTATCTTTATTATTTATAAATCAAACTTTTCAGATTGTACACAGATTCCGCTGCAACTTTACTTATCAGTCTTACAGCTTCAGTATTTTATCATCTGCTTCATTTCAGTATTTCTTATCATGCTTTATATCCATTCACTGGGCGTTATTCTCAACCATAGTCCCTTTCATGTTCTAACGGCAGGTACACCAGGACGCTCATAGGATTCTGAGAGCATGTGCATTGGATGGAAGCTATCCAGACTTCTTACTTTATGCACTTCTTACATTATTCTGCTTATTTGGACATTGTTTAGTCCTTTCCTTCAGTATTTTACTTTTCATGTTTTGAGCTTAGGTTTGGATTACCGATGTTTGATACCGGTATTTCCTTTATGGTCAGTTAATATTCTAGGACATTTACCTTATGCTTTGATGACACGCCATAAATACATGTAACGGTTCACTTATCCATGTGGGGTGTTATAGTCGGGCTGTGGTGTTGTGTTTGTTTCGAGGTTAAGCTGAGACCACCATGATCTTGATGTAACTTTTATTGGGGTTCCGTTAACACCAAAACACGAAAAGGGGAGTCTGGCTAAACTTCTCTAAAACTTATATGCCTTTAATAATTAATTAGTTTAATTAAAAACTATAGTTAATTAAATTATTTAATTTATATTATGACTTAGGTTATAATTTTATTTAAATAAAATCATGATTATTTTGTATGTTCATTTTATTTAAATAAAACTTATGCTTGAATAATTAATTAATTAATTATTTATGTACACTAATTTAATTAATAAAAACTTAACTTAATTAATTAATATCTTTTAAGGTAAAGTTTAATTATATGAAACATGCAATATTATTAATTAATAATAACTTATGATAAGCATGTAATATCATTATTAATTAATAAAAATAAGTTAAGTCTAAGTAGTTATTATGATTAAACTTTACAATATACATGACATAAAATAAGCCTATTAATCTATATGTTATATCATTTAACTATTTAATAATCATAAGATTAATTATGGAAATATATAAATTATGGAAACATGTTAATTATAGAATTATACTAATTATGGCAACATGATAAATAAGGAAACTTGCTATTTTGTAAAGTAACTATATATGAAAACCTATTATTTTTGGAAAGTTACTATATATAGAAACCTGCTATTTTTAGGAAGTTACTCATTATGTTATAACAAGTACTGTAACTCTTAAACCATGAATTTCATGAATCTAAAACACATGAAACACTAAGAAATATATGATTAAACATGAAATAATAAGACAAAACAAGAACAAGTATAATAAGTATGAACATGTCAAGTAAACTAAATAACTAGTATGTATAAGTAAAACGGACACTCATTCATGTCACTTTATTATGTAGCTATCGTGAAGTCGGAGTGATCTTCTGTTCGTTTTCGTCTGCTTTTACTGGACATAAGGTACGGATATTTCGTCCTTAAGTAAGGACATTCTTCCCTATATTAGGATTCCCCGTTTGCAGCCATCTGTTTTCCCCAGTAGCTTACATGTCTTAAACACATTCAGTATATGTTATGTTTATTTTAGATTACCTGAGCTATATACATGCATGCCAGTTTCACCTAGTTATGGGAGTTCCATAACCATAGCACTGGAGGCACCGGTGTTATGACTCTTCTCCGGTGAGAGTGATTGCTCGCAACGTCCCTTTACAATATTTTGGCCTTTGTTATTATTATCATGTGGGGCGAATAGGTGCATTCTAGGACAAGTAGTAAGATTTCATGGTAACTGCGGTATGTGCCTTGCATCCGTTACAAGAGTTGATCCCTCTACTCATATTATATATTAATTAGAGGCAGCCCCTCTAATTGCATGACGAGGTCACCCATCTAAGTATTCATGCACGTTGATATAACATGACCTATATGGGCTCCGGGCATATTTAAAATACAGTTTTCAGAATAAACTAAAACATAAGTCTTTTTAGAAATATAAAACCAGTCTTATAAACTTAAACTAGGTTTTCCAAGACTTACACTTATTCCACTGTTATTCATTTCATTTCATTACTTGCTTATGTTTATGCTTTACATTTCATTGTCATATATCCGCACACTAAGCGTATTGCTCAGCCGTATTTTTCTTTCCATGTCCCAATACGGCAGGTACTAAAGGGCAAAGCTAGGAAACAAGAGTACGCGTATGGAATGAGGCGCCTAGTCTTCTTTCTTCTTTAATGCATTTACATACTTTAGCTTTGCTATACAATGTTTAGTCCTTTCCTTTACATTCTATACTTATGCATTTCGTGTGTGGAGCTTATGTTGGAACCGATGTTTGTTTCTGGTTTCCCTTATGGTCATTTAATGTTTTAGACATTTACCTTGCATGCTTTGATGACACGCCATAATTATTAAATAACGGTCCATTTATCCAAATGGGGTGTTACAATTATGGTATCAGAGCCCAAGGTTTCGACTTGTAGGCTCTAAAAACTTGACCTGTGACTAGTGGGTAGTCATCAGTGTCTTGCTAAACTGACAGTTTATTTTCATGCATTTGTTTCATGTATCATTGTTGTAGAAATTTTGACTAAGTAATGGTTGGTACACGACTGGCTATATTTAGTTGCATGTGCTTTTATTCTAATCATTTTTTTAGTGAACCGACCCATAGGCGTTCAACCTCTTTATGTCAAATTTTGTTTTAGTGAACCGACCCATAGGCGTTCACTCTTGTCATGTTAATTTTGTTTGGTGAACCGACACATAGGCGTTCATCCAAACTCGTGTCATTTTCATTGGCTATGCCTTCATAAACTGTTTCATACATCATTTTCTTATGTTTATCATATGTTCTAATCAGATTAATCATTTCGTGTTCTTTTTAAACTGTCAGATGGTTATGACACGCGAACAGGAACTGGCTGTAGCTGTTCAAGCAGATTTTCAAGCCATGCTCCCAAAAATCAGGAATCAGATCCGGAATGAATACCAGAACATTCCAAATCAGAACAACAATCCTCCTCATCCACCGGTTACTCTACACACTTGGATTGAGAGGTTTAACAAACAGAAACCTAGATCTTTTGAGAGAGCTGAGATATCATTTGATACTAAAAACTGGATTTCGCATATAGATAAAAAAAATTGATGTTGTGGGATGTGATGGAATCTACAAGGCAATGTTGGCTTGCTATAAGTTTGAAGGAGATGCCTTAGCTTGGTGGAGGGCATACAAGCTAGCAAATGGAGGTGATGTGTGGTTAGCTGCTTTAACTTGGGACCATTTCACGACTCTATTTTATGGTCTATTCTTTCCGACAGCTAAGCAAGAGAGACTCAAGAGGGAATATCATTCCATTCTTCAGAGAACTAGAGAGACTAGCACTGAGTTTATGTAGAGGTTTCTTAGGTTGGCTGGATTTCTGGGCACTGTTGTGGGTATTGCTGAAGAACAAGCGAAGCACTTTCGTTGGGCTCTTCACTCATCGACAGCAGATCGTTTACTTAGTGATACTTACACTAATGTGGCACAAGTTAATGATGTCGCACGTAGCTTGGAAATGCTGCATGAGCGAGATGACTACGTGGAACAAGCTCGTCTAGAGATGAGGTATAAATTTCATTCATCAAGCCGTTATCTTTTCATTTCAATCTTTATGATCATTTATACCTTTTTCCTATCAATTGTATCCTTAGGCAGAAGGGTGGAGACCGGTCCCAACCGGCCACTCAGCAGAATGCCAACAAGGGGCACGGTTAATCTAATGACCTCTATGGATCCGACAGGCGGAACGGTAATGAAAATTACCGTAACCATGCCAGCCAATCCAACAACAACAGGTCTCTAAATTCTTAAAACTTTTCTATGTTGAATTGTTGTATGTTTTTCATACTAACATGCCAGCATCATAAACAGGAACTCTGCGAGTGGACGTGACCAAAATGCTAAGGGTTAGCAGTCCAACAACTCGTCTTCATCTGGTAAACTATCATTTAAACTTCAGTGCAGTCATGTTTATGCCAAATGATCATGTCTTACGCATATTTCTTAAACAGGCTCTCAGGTAGCAAGGTACCTCTAGGAGGTTACACCTACCCCATCTCCATGACTTGTAGTCGTAGAAATCCTGGACCATGCCTTAAGGCTGCCGGAGTTTGCTTCAAGTGTGGACAATCCGGACACATGTTGAAAGATTGCAAGAAGGGAGATACTGCTAATACTTCTAGTGTTGCTCTTCCTAAGCCACCAGCTTTGGGGCGTGTCTACACTACCACAAGGGACCAGGCAAATAAGTCTTCAGGTACTATCACTGGCATCCTCTTTATGAACGGTCATGCTGCTTTCGTTTTATTCGATATTGGTGCAACTCATTCAGTTATATCCACTATGTATGCCACTAGTATTAATAAAATCCCTACGCCATTAGAGAATATGTTAAGTATATCTACGCCTATGCGAGACTCTGTACGCATTACCCAGGTGTACAAAGATCTTCCACTAGAATTCGATGATAAGATTCGCCCAGTAGACGTACTTCCTTTAATATGTACGAGTTTGATCTCATCTTAGGCATGGACTAGCTATCCAAGCACCATGCTACTATCGACTGTCATACCTATCGGGTTATCTTCGGTGATGTTCAACCGCCAGATTACATTCACAATGGTTTCATACCAGGAAAGTCTATACAAATCATTTCCATCTTAGAAGCTCGTGCTTTACTATCTCATGTTTGTGAGGGCTTCTTAGCTTCAATTCAGGATATTACTACCGAAGTTCCGTTGATCCAAGATCAACCAGTTGTTTCAGAATTCCTCGATGTATTTCTAGAAGAACTTCCGAGTATACCACTTATCCGAGAAGTAGAATTTAACATCGAGCTTATTCCAGGAGCTCAACTAATCTCTAAGGCTCCTTATCGCATGGCTCTCGTAGAGCTCAAGGAGTTAAAAGATCAGCTGCAGGAATTACTAGAGCAAGTTTCATCCGTCCGAGTGTATCACCATGGGGTGCACCGGTACT
The DNA here is from genome assembly GCA_025667525.1 of Glebionis coronaria. NCBI lineage: Eukaryota > Viridiplantae > Streptophyta > Magnoliopsida > Asterales > Asteraceae > Glebionis > Glebionis coronaria. The sequence continues at coordinate 118,519 of JANFOE010000717.1, read as the reverse complement.
TTTCGTCAAGAAGAAGGATGGCAGCATGCGTTTATGCATTGACTGTCGTGAGCTGAATAAGATCACGATTAGGAACCGTTATCCATTACCATGTATCGATGATCTGTTTGACCAACTGCAAGGTGCCAAGCATTTCTCCAAGATTGATCAAAGATCCGGTTATTATCAACTACGAGTGAAAGAGCTAGATATTCTTAAGACTGCTTTTCGCACAAGATATGGCCATTATGGGTTTGTATCCATGCCTTTCGGACTCACTAATGCTCCTGTGGTATTCATGGACCTTATGAACCGCGTCTTCCACGAGTACTTAGACAAATTTGTTATCGTATTCATCGATGACATCCCCATCTTCTCAAAATCCAAGGAAGAACATGAAGAACATCTACGTATTGTGCTACAAATTCTTCGTCAGAAACAATTGTATGCCAAAGTTTCTAAGTGTGAATTTTGGCTAAACAAAGTGGCATTTCTAGGCTAGCTGGTTATTATCACATATTTGTGGAGAACTTTTCAAGACTAGCCTTACCTTTGACCAAGTTGATGCAGAAAGGAGAGAAATTCGTTTGGACTGATGAGCGGGAGAAGATCTTTGAAGAACTTAAGCAGCGGTTAGTATCTACACTTATTATTACTCTCCCATCTGGCACAGGTGGATTTCAGATCTACAGCGACGCTTCGGGTAAAGGATTAGGTTGTGTACTCATGTAACATGGGAAGGTGATTGCATAAGAATCACCTCAGCTAAAGCCTTATGAGGAGAATTATCCTACCCATGACTTGGAGCTAGCAGCAGTAGTCTTTGCACTTAAAATCTGGAGACACTATATGTATGGTGAATCATGTGACATCTTCACTGATCACAAGAGTTTCAAGTATATTTTCACTCGGAGAGAGCTTAATATGAGGCAGAGGGGATGGTTGGAACTACTCAAGGACTATGACACCAATCTTCAGTATCATCCTGGGAAGGCGAATATAGTGGCAGATGCTCTCAGCAGGAAGTCGAGCATGATTAACGGCATCAAGATACAAGAAGAAATCATACGTGACTTGGAGCGGTTAGACATTAAATTCTTAGTACATGGACAGCACGGGTACTGGGCTAATCTGAGAAATGAGACAGACTTAATTTCTCATATCAAGGAAGCTCATAAAGATGATGGTGAGATTTGGGCTATTATTCAAAATCTTGATCGGTAGACAGAATTTCGTGTAGACGAAGAAGGCATCGTATGGCAAGGAACTAAGTTATGTGTTTCGGATGATCAGACACTCTGGGAAGCTTTATTGACAGAAGCTCACAGCTTTCCATTCTCTATTCATCCAGGATCCACCAAAATGTATCATGACATTAAACAACATTTCTGGTGGAGTGGCATGAAGCAGGTTGTTGCTACTTTCGTATCCAAGTGTCTAACCTGCCAGCAGGTTAAGATCGAGCATCAGCGGGCTAGTGGTTTACTACAACCGTTAGAGATTCCCGCATGGAAGTGGGACAAAATCTCCATGGATTTCGTCACCGGACTTCCACTTACTCAGAGCAAACATGATGATATATGGGTTATAGTTGATCGTTTAACCAAGTCAGCTCATTTTCTCCCAATTCGCAAGGACTTCTCAGTTAGTAAATTGGCAGACATATTCCTTAAGGATATCATACGACTGCATGGTACTCCATCAGACATCATATCAGACCAAGATCCTCGTTTCACGTCAAAATTCTGGAAAGAGGTGCAGAAAGCTTAGGGTACTAAACTTAAGCTTAGCACTGCCTTTCATCCTCAGACCGATGGTCAATTGGAGCGTACTATTCAGACTTTGGAAGACATGCTGTGGGTTTGTGCATTGGAATGGACAGGAAGTTGGGACGACTATATTTGTTTGGTCGAGTTTGCCTACAACAATAGTTGGCATGCAAGTATTAAGTGTGCACCTTTCGAGATGCTCTATGGCAGGAAGTGTCGTGCTCCAATCTGTTGGGATCAAGTTGGAGAACGAATCCTTGAAGGACCAAAAATGATAGAGGTGACTAATGAGAAGTTTGACATCGCCAAGGCAAAGTTACAGGAAGCTCGTGCTCGACAGAAGAGCTATGTTGATAAGCATCGTAGAGATCTAGTGTTTAAGATCGGTGATCATGTTTTCCTTAAGGTATCACCAACACATGGTGTCAAGCGTTTTGGACTCAAGGGAAAGCTCAGTCCTCGTTTCATCGGACCGTTTGAAATTCGTGAACGTGTCGGTGAAGTATCATATCGTCTAGCTTTACCTCCTCAGCTATCTCATGTGCATGATGTATTCCATGTATCCTTACTCAGAGGTTACAATTACCATCCATTGCATAAAGTTTCGTATCCATTCGAGCAGATTTGAGAGGATCTATCCTCTATTGAGGAACCCGAGAGAGTTATCGACTGTCAAGAACGATTCATGAGGAGAAAGACGATTCCATTTGTTAAAATCATTTGGAGGGACCATTCCAAGCAGGAAGCCACTTGGGAACGGAGGAGTCTATCCGGACTTCTTACCCTCATTCCCAGTTTTGACTCGGGTATGTCATTTTTAGCTTACATTTCTTTCCAGCTTATGTGTCATTTCAGCGTTTATTATCTCATCAGATTATCGTATCTCTAATTCGAGGACGAGTTATTCTTTTAGAGGGGAAGAGTTGTAAAACCCGCTTTAAAAACCCTAAGATCATTAAATGCACGAAATTACGGTTAAATTTAAACTTTTAATTAATTAATATATGGCATGAATCATGAATATTTATTGCGAACGTTATGTATATTAATTAATTATTGTAAGTATTACGTATATAAACATGAATGTAAATGCACGATAAGTATTCACGTATAATACTTAAAATATGCAAGACATAAAAACACGAACATTAAAACATACACACACGATAATAATTTAAGACACGAAAAATAAATGAATGGGTATGTGTGTGTGGGTTAGGCGGCGTCCAAAACAAGAGAGAAGGGGGCCCATGGCCCAATCCATTACAATCCTAATTGTACACAAAATAAACTCTAGGAGTTTATTAAAATCACTTTTTTTTGTAAAAGAGACTCAACCCAGGTAAAATATATTACACCAAAAAGCGTTGAAGTACAAAGGGTGTAGGTGATTTCCTACATCACAGCCCGTTACATGGGCAACAACCCCGCACATCAAGTGCGACAACCAAAACCTAACATATAGTGACATGCCACTACTATGTCGAACAAGTAAAGAAAAAACATAAAGTAACATAGAAAAAACCTAAGAAATAAATCCTAGCTCGTTTAAAGCCCAACGACTTCATGTCTTCTTCACACAACCAAGACTAGAAGCATATCCACACTGCTTCCAAGCCAAACCATCAGCCGGTGATCGAAAAATATCAACCTCGGGCAGAACCAAGCACATGCGAACTACATAACAAGCAGTTCGTCTAATAGAAGCCACCATTCTATATATCATAGATCCTCCATGCTCAAACAGTCTGCTACTACGAAGGCCTGCGCCAAGCACACAAACCTTACTTCCAATATGATTAGTGACAAGTGAACCTGTATAATCATAAAAATGTCCTTCGCCCTTCAACATAAGACCCTCTGAGTGCAGCTCTCGACATAGGACCAACAGTAAACTCCCATAGTCAACACTCCATGCCCTTCTGAATTTTGACGATACGAGTAAACAATCTTGGCACAAAAAAGGAGCATCCACATGAAAACGACCACTCTCTCCAACCCATGACACAACAAAAAAACCATAATCACACACAAACAGCCCCACGTTAGTGTTTCGTAGCACTCCAATCGATGATGATCACACCATATGTTATAGCTGCTAAGAAAATAACGAACCCTAAAACCACGGATAAAGTTACGACAAATAAAGTTTAGTAGCAACCAATCCATGAGTAAAGCTACCCAAACACTAACATAACGGATGAATCGTCGTCAATAGAAACCCTTATCAGGTTAATCTTATAAGATCAATCACCAGATCCAAAAACCCTAGACGGATCTAGGTTCCAACAGTGCAGAATAAAGAAAACCCTATCACTAAGGTTTCATCAAGAGATCGATGCAAAAGTCGATATCCAACCCATGATCCCCCTCACACAAGTCACGGGGAACAAAACCACCAAAACCCAATAAATTAGGTTTACGGTTATCAGACGAGACGATTTCAAAAGATAAAAAAAAATTATAACCCGACGCCCCCTCCCCAATATATCATCCCTTACTAATTGATTGCATACCATAAACTAATGTATAAGAATACCCCTGAAATATGGATGCGATCCACAACAGGATCAAGAAAACAAAACCCTAGTCTCTCTTTTTGCTCCTCCTTGGCCGATGACACAAGAACACCACAAGGGCAATCCATAGCTTTAATCTTTGTTTTTACAACGGTATCGTGATCGTGTTCATTCCTTTTAATCACGCGTTTGCTATCCTCGAATCCTTTTCTTTTTATTTAAATATGTATGATCAAGAATCTCTAAAAACAAATCTAGAAAACATGTAACTATCATAGATCAATCAAGATTAATAACAAGTAAGGTTGGGTTTGTTTGGTTTGTCTCGATCGCACGCCAACTGAGACCACGTAGGGTCTCGGTGGTGTTCGACTGCCATCAGCCGCAACCCCATATGGGAGTCGGCGTTGGTTTTGGTACCACCAGCCGCAACCAAAAGGTTGGCAGTGGTGTTGTTTTTGCTGCCAGCCGCAAGACCAAGAACCCCAGCGGTGGGGAACTTGGCCCGCCAGTGGGAACCGAGACCAAGTGTGGTCTCGGTGGGAAGGTTGGTCGCAGCAGGGGGAAAACCCGGCTAGGCCAGGGTGGACTTTGGGCAGTAGTGGAACCGGCTCACTGTCGGTGGCTGTTGTGTTGGTCTGCCGCACGCCACATTCGTTGGGCTGTGGTGTTGTGTTTGTTTCGAGGCTAAGCCGAGAGCACCTTGGTCTCGGTGGAACTTTGATTGGGGTTCGGTTAACACCAAAACACAAAAAGGGGTGTTTGGTTAAACTTTTTTAAAGCATGTATGCCTTTTATAATTAATTAGTTTAATTAAAAACTATAGTTAATTAAATTAATTAATTTATGTTATGACTTAGGTTATAATTTTATTTAAATAAAATCATGATTATTTTGTATGTTCATTTTATTTAAATAAAACTTATGCTTAAATAATTAATTACTTAATTATTCATGTACACTAATTTAATTAATTAAAACTTAGCTTAATTAATTAATATCTTTTAAGGTAACATTTAATTATATGAAACATGTAATATTATTAATTAATAACAACTTATGATAAGCATGTAATATCATTATTAATTAATAATAATAAGTTAAGCCTAAGTATTTATTATGATTAAACTTTTCAATATACATGACATAAAATAAGCCTATTAAACTATATGTTATATCATTTAATTATTTAATAAGCATACGATTAATTATGGAAATATATAAATTATGGAAACATGTTAATTATGGAATTATACTAATTATGGCAACATGATAAATAAGGAAACTTGCTATTTTTGGAAAGTTACTATATATGGAAACCTGCTATTTTTGGAAAGTTATTATATATAGAAACCTACTATTTTTAGGAAGTTACTCATTATGTTATAACAAGTACTGTAACACTTAAAACATGAATTTCATGAATCTAAAACACATGAAACACTAAGAAATACATTATTAAAAATGAATTAATAAGACAAGACAAGAACAAGTATAATAAGTATGAACACGTCAAGTAAACTAAATAACAAGTATGTATAAGTAAAACAGACACTCATTCATGTCACTTTATTATGTAGCTATCGTGAAGTCGGTGTGATCTTTTGCGTTCGTTGTCGTCTGCTTTTACTGGACATAAGGTACAGATATCCCATCCTTCAGTAAGGACATTCTTTCCTATATTAGGATTCCCCATTTGTAGCCATCTGTTTTCCCCAGTAGCTTACGTATCTTAAACACATTCAATATATGTTATGTTTATTTTAGATTGCCTGAGCTATATACATGCATGCCAGTACTGGAGGCACCGGTGTTATGGCTCTTCTGCGGTGAGAGTGATTGCTCGCAGCGTCCCTTTACAGTATTTTGGCCTTTGTTATTATTATTATGTGAGGTGAATGGGTGCATCCTAGGACAAGTAGTAAGATTTCATGGTAACTGCGGTGTGTGCCTTGCATCCGTTACAGGAGTCGATCCCTCCACTCATATTATATATTAATTAGAGGCAGTCCCTCTAATTGCATGACGAGGTCACCCCTCTATGTATTCATGCACGTTGATATAACATGACCTATATGGGCTCCGGGCATATTTAAAATACAGTTTTCAGAATAAACTAAAACATAAGTCTTTTCAGAAATATAAAACTAGTCTTATGAACTTAAACCACGTTTTCCAGGATTTACACTTATTCCGTTGTTATTCATTTCATTTCATTACTTGCTTATGTTTATGCTTTACATTTCATTGTCATATATCCGCACACTGAGCGTATTGCTCAGCCGTATTTTTCTTTCCATGTCCCAATACGACAGGTACTAAAGGGCAAAGCTAGGAAACAAGAGTACGTGCATGGAATGAGGCGCCTAGTCTTCTTTCTTCTTTAATGCATTTACATACTTTGCCTTTGCTGGACATTGTTTAGTCCTTTCCTTTACATTCTATACTTATGCATTTCGTGTGTGGAGCTTATGTTGGAACCGATGTTTGTTTTCGGTTTCCGTTATGGTCATTTAATGTTTTAGACATTTACCTTGCATGCTTTGATGACACACCATAATTATTACGTAACGGTCCATTTATCCAAATGGGGTGTTACACTACCTTAAAGTAGGACTGAGCATCAGGCAGAGACGAACCGACTCAGACCGAAGATCGAGAAGACCAAATCATAAAGACCGAAACCAGACCGAACTAGACCGAATTAGACCGGTCGTCCAGACCGGTATCGTCGAGTCTTTTATTAGACCAAACCAGACCGAACTGATCGAATCGTAACCGAATATAACAAAAAACATAGACCAAAGACCGGACCAAAATTCATTCGATCCGGTCTGATCGACATTCAAAAATGCTCGACCCTGCCTTAAAGTACCACCATCATATACCTTTAGGGTCTGCTTGGTTTTCGGGTTTTGACTTAAAGTAAAGGATTGTGACCCAACATTTCTTGTTTGGTATGATTCAAAAACCAAATACATTGGCTTTATGTCTAATAATCGTATCCTAGTATATTTAGTGGGATTTCTGTAATTTGTGTTAGAAGATTTCATATTTTTGAACTCTCGCCACATAACCTTTCTCTCTTTCATCTTTTCTCAACTTTTTATATTATTTTATTTAATATAATATTTTTTAAAATAAATATATAATAAAAATCTATATTATATATTACTCTTTTTTATTTTTTTTTCAAACCCAATTCTAAACCCTCTATTTTATAAACTCACATTTAAAGTAAAACTTAACTTCAAACCAAACTAACACTTATTTTTCTGACAAAACATGCAAAAAAACGTGCCTCCTTCCTGGCATATCACATGCTTGTGTAACAAAAAGCCAAAACAAAACCCGGTTTAGAATCGGTTCATAAACTAGTTTGGAAACCAATTTGGTTAAAACCGGTTTGGTTAAAACTAGTTCATAAACCAGTCTAGCTCGAAAATCTTAAACCAGTTCACAAACCAGCTGTTCGGTTCAAGGAAAACAGTTTCAAGAAAACCAGTTTTTTTTTTTTTTACCAATTTGGTTCATGAACGGGTTATTTTCTACACCACTAGTTGGGAAGCCTGTTTATTTATCTCACATTCAATCTTTTCAGGAAATGTAAGCCTGCAAAGTCGATGTATGCATTCTAGTCATGATTTTAGGTGTCAGGTTAAAACGGCTATAGATCAAATTAGACAACCTTAGAATTAGATTATACCAGTATCACAAACAAAAATAAATATCCTTTTAATTCATGAAAGAATAACATACGGCAAAATCATTCAGATTTCATGCCATGACTTTTGTCCTACCATACAGCATACCCTGGATACCATATACGATCAAACACAAGATTCTGAATTTTAGAAAAGCCCTTCATTTGTAGAGCCAAAACTCTTCAAGGTAGACAACTAAGTACATAGAACATGAGATGTCATGGGTCAGAGAAAGGTCGTAGACAAAAGACATCAACACCCGAGTTTTTAGTGTTGGCCTGTGCAATTCACATGTCCAACTTAAAGGATGATAACGGAACAGTAGAATCCTAATTTAAAGTTTCACTGAACTATCAATGGACAATTACCATTTGGGAAGACATTTCTTACTTACGCATTGAATTACATACCAAGGAAGAAGACACCCATTTTCCATTGATCCATTCAACATGTCGCCTCAGATCAGAGAGCTTAAACAGAATTTCCTCATCTGTTCCCCTGAAGAATACCTCGTATTTTTGTTTGCTGAACACTTTAGAAATCACACCCACCCACCACCCATCATTGTACAGGCCATCAACTTCTTCGTACAGACGAAAATGATCAACAATTTCAGTAGGAGGGCAAGGGCGAATGTGGTTGTAATCAACTTCTTCTGTTACGAAAGCTGTATCATCATCATTCCTCAAGGATTTATACTCGACCTTGAAGTTCCCGTTATTTAGTTGTTCAATGACAGTGGCGGCAAACCAAGCACCTTGAAAACCATCCTCATCGCTGGACACTTCAACCAGTGCCCCCTTGTAAAACTTATCGTTGTTGCTGCCCTTTAACTCTACAGAGATGGATGCCTGCAGTTAGCAAGGTTGAATTTTCATGTCATGTACCATAGTAGAATAAGAAAAGGGTGCATAGATGTGTAAAATAGGTTGCTTAGATAACGGGCCATCGTAAGGATAAAAAAATATGTAATTTTTTGTAGGTGACAAACAGGTTGCTTAGATAACGGTCCATTGTAAGGATAAATTAATATGTAGTAGTAATTGTTTGTAGGTGACAAACGGGTCAGGTTGGCTTGCCTAAAACATGTTCATTAACTTTACATTAGTATTTATAATTACAAAGTCAAATGTGATTAAAAAAAATGATTTAGAAGGTCTCATTGATTATAACTACACTTTGAGCAACTCTTTACCCAAAGCCAAAGCCACTCATTCATAAGAACTGGTCCTACTTGGATACATCTATATCAAGTCTGTATAAGCAACTATAGATGTATGAGTTTATGTAAGAAGCACAATTAAAGATGGCACAAAAGGATTAAACATATTAATAGTTGTAGTGAAAATAACATTACATAAGAAATAAAATAACAAGAAATTTAACAAAGATACATTATCCCAATGTCAATATCTAAAAAGGGCAACTACTTGCAGCTGCATAAACAATTAACATGCTGCAAAATTATTTAGCGACTCGTCTCACATGTATAGAAAAAAGACACCTTATACAAATAACTCCCCCCTTGGCTTTGAAACTGGAGGTTATTGGGGCTAGCATGCTACTTTATATGCAATGATACCAATCATATCATATCAGTAGCTCCCTCAAGGTGCAGTGAGTCGGATACTCGAGCATTCTGGGTGCGTAGGTCTGTGTATAGAACGCCATGTGTTTGAGGACTCTATAACAACCAATTCACATGGATACATAAATGAAAAGTTTGAACAATATCTAGGGCTTGGACATCTCTAATGTAGACACTAAATGTACTGTTTGCACTAATAATAGCTCCACCACCGGGTAAGTTGAGAAGGAAGTTAGGGGGCTTTTGGTGTTAGATTTTGGCCCTCTCTACCCCATATTTAAACTTAGAGGTGGCAAAACGGGCGGGCGGACGGGTACGGGCGGTGGGCTAAACGGGCAACGGGCAAAACGGGCGGCGGGCTAAACGGGCGCGGGCAAAACGGGCACGGGCAAAACGGGCGGGCGAAACGAGCGGGCTAAACGGGCGCAAGCTAAAAAAGGGAAAAAACATATAAAAACCTACAAATAAAAAATAAAAAATACTTGTTTGAAAGCCGGGATAAAAAATTTAATAAAAAACATTCGTCGAGTATACTAATTTGTATTTTACAAGTCCGCCCGTTAAGCCCATTTAGTTTCTTACATATGCGCCCGTTTAGCCCATTCATTATAAAGAATGGGCAAAAAGTGCCCCATCCTTTTTTGAAAATGGGCAAAAAGTGCCCATATGTATCAAAATGGGCAACATTTGCCACCTCTATTTAAACTGTAGCAAAAGTACTCCACCAGCTTCTGGCCTTCACACGTATCAGTAGTATGGCACTTAAGATATGAAGTTCACTCACACACACAAAATGTGGAATGAAGGAAAACTGTATAAATGATAAGAACATTCTAATTACGGCCCCTATTCACTTATTCTGACACTAACAGCTTCATCGATAACCACAGGGCAAGCACATGATTATCATATCGTAGGTGCTTTGATTTAATGAATAATTGTGATCCGTCCCTGGGATTTACTTGGGATGTACTTATGGAAATTTAATAGATAAGTATTAAGGTTATGTTATTTTATTATTAGATATCTTTTATTTAGGTAAAGATTAGGTTGTCACTTATGTTACAAAAATAAGATAAATATAAGTACGGGATGAATGCTGTAATTCATTATGCAGAAATATGAATATGGTTAATTGATTTAGTGTTAATTGGGAGAGCTTATTCGACCTCTCAAATGTCGATTACTCTATCTTTGTTGTTCTTTATTTTCCTAATCGATCCAGTTCATATCAAATTCTGAGTAAATCTTGTGCATAAAAACTACAGTACCTGATATAATTCAACTTACCAATGTTCAAAAACTGTTCAGAAGACTTATATAGGTTCGACTGACCTAATTATATAGTGTTTATGAGAATAAATAACAACTTGGACGGTCCATCAAATGCATATAATACAGGTATTTATAGACTAGTTAAACATACAATATCTGAAAATATTGAATTTTTTGCACAGGTAAGTTTACTGTTATGTTATTCCATCAATACAGCTCTTCTAAGCAGATCGAGAAGATGGTATGCCTTAACTTTGAAGCGAGAGATTTTGTACCCATAGGATCGCACCTAGTGGTACTAAACAAGAGATCACTACCCATTTATTTACTAATGGGTCCATCTGGTTGTGTTTAATCTCAAATGGGTCAAATGGTAGACCATAGTAAAGCCGAAATCTAGCTTGAGTGAAAAGCAGAAGACGCTGAAAGAAACTATTAAAAGTAAATGGATGGTAGCTTTAACTTTGAAGTCTATTATATAACTTTTGTTTAAACCATAAGTAGATCATCTCAGTTAAATCATGTTAATGAGGAATCCTTCACTTTATGAACATGCATAAATGCAGGCACAGATTATTATCATCCAAGGTCAAACTTTGTATTACAAATGCAAATAATGAACAAACTAAGATATACATATCTTTTTTTGAGTGGAGAGTGTTATTATAATGAGGCTTAATAAATATCAAAGTAATCGTTTAAAAGGTAGAGAGTGCAAATTCAACAGCTTATTAAGTATTGATGATCAAAGATGACTAGCACTGTTGCATTATAACCACTAGTACGCCACTATGCCCTGTAAGTTCAAAATAGTCTTTGAATGACTTCACCTTAAATCAATAAGGAAATCTATTTGATACCAGATTTTACCTACCAATAGTATCCTAAATAAAAGGGTTATCCATTCATGGACGTGTGTATACTATTCAGTAAAAGCTCAAAGTGCCCTGATCTTTCGACACTGGTTTCTCCTTTATCTTATTTGGGACCTATGAACAAGACTAACTTAGCACTAGCAATGTAAAAGAGTATCGAGGGTGTTTTTATAAAGAAAATACAACCTCCTTTCAAAATTTCATTGGTTTCTTTAAATAAGTTTCTCAATTTAAACGAACGCATAACGTAAACAAAGTGTCAAGTCCCAGAAATGAATATCACATATTAAGCACAATGACCCTATGAAATAAAAATGCATTGTAAAACTTATCATGCATCACCAAATTAGCTTATTTAACCTATTTCCGGTAATTTGTTTCACACACAATTTCTAGTTCTCAGCTCTAATCATAAAACTGGTAAAATACTATCAAACTTATTACTTTATCATTGAGCCTAAACAATTGAAAACGGCGCCTTTTGCCTTATTAGCTAATAGTTGTATCAAATGAAGGGTCAAAGTTCAAGATTGAATGTTACAGGTAAAGCACAACAACGTCATAAAAACCAGTTTGCATAACCAATGAGACTATATCAACTGTTGAACTTTGGATCTCCAAGAAATGTAATAGCATACCAAGTGGGAATTCCATCCCTAAAAACTTAATTGCAACAAATTAGAACTAGGTTACAGTGTAATTACATTAGTCTTACCACTTATCGAGTGTTGTTTAATTTGTAACCTAAAGCAACATATACCTTTTTTCTTGTTTGTAAAAGTAGTTATTAGCTAATAGCAATAGGTTGGGATAGTTTATGTGATTGCTAATGAATAATGATACCTATGTAAAAACCAGAAAAAAAGAAGATAGTGATACCTCATCCTCTAGTGGTGGAACCCAATTACCATAAACCCACTCCCTATGCAACCTCAACTCACTCCTCCCAAACTCCAACTGCTCCCTGGTGGCACGAAAAAAGACGGAATACCTCTCACCGGGCAAAACAGCAGTAACAATGCCTTCCCACCAGCCATCATTATAATAAGCATCAACTTCTTCACTAAACTTGAACTCCCTATCATATGACTCACGTGGAGGGATGGGTCTTAGTTGAATAATGTCAAGTGTTTCACGAAGGGGTTTAGTACCAGCTTCATCGGACATTAAGGTTTTGTATTGTACGAGGATGGATTGTTTGTTTCGGTTGGATTTGGGGGGTTTCATTACGGTTCCACAGTACCATGCGCCCCGGAAACCGTTGTCGTTGCTGCTTATTTCGATATCCATACCGGGTTCGAAAGGGGAGGAGTTGGGATCTTTTGACATTTTTTTTAAAAGGGGGGTTTTAGGGTTTTCTGGGGTTGATTTGGAAAAAGATGAACAAGGTTGGGAATAATGATGTAAAAGTGGGAGGTGAGTTGTTTTCAGCCTCATCTATATCTATACTATTTTATAAAAATCTATATCTATACTATCTTATAAAAGTCTCATGTCAAAACTTAAAAAAACCTTAAATTTTCAACAATTCCTAATTTAAACTTGTTAACAAAACCTTAAAATATTGAAATTAAATAACAAAAAGGAAAAAATACATTTTGATTTGCCTGGAATGTAGAAATGGTTCAGCATATATGGAATTTATTTTATTCAAACAAAATACTTAATGTAATACTGTTGTATCAAAGTAAAACTTTGCAAAACTTACAAAAGAAGTTGCATAAAATTCGGACATATTCATTAAAAAAATCACATAACCAATAAACCTAATCTGCCATAACCATCACATAATCGCCAGTATTTCATCTTTCTTAGAAAAAGTATGAATCACAAAAAGAATATTGCTTTTTCAATTCAAATGTGTAAGTATTTTTTTTTAATCAGAGGTTCACGATTTTCTTTATTTGTTATAATTATGTATTTTGATATTAAAAAGCTTTTTAAATATTGTTGTTTTGATACTTTAGATCCACTTTTTATGATGTGATGTCTACCATTAACTTGCGAATAGGACGATTTTGGTGTTTTCGTGATCCTAACTACTCTAGAATGGTTCAGCCGTTCATAGTACCACTTAATGGAATATGGCTAATGTAACTTACCGTTGGGTAATCCTATATTAGCAGCAATAGACGGCATTTGATGGTGCACTAAAAATATCAGTGGTAAGCAACATGTTTTGGAGGGTGTTTGGGGTTGCTAACTGGTTCTATCCTTTATTTAAGCACATAAGCAGTTTTGCGTGACATGGTATCACTCTTTTTGCAGGAAAATTCGAGCTCAGGGTCATGTGGTGTCAATTAGTGGGTTTTGAAGCTGTTATGTCTGATCGCGTTAGGAATATTACTTCATACGATATTGTGATTATCTTGTTTTTTTGTTAGGGTTAATTTTGTCTCTTTATTAGTTTTAGGTTAGTGGGTATGTTCTATTTTATGTTAAAGTTGGTGATTGAATAATAAAAGAACTAGCATGGAAGCTAAGCGGGATTGCAGTAGAGGGTAAACCAAATCTTGCTTTATATGTTTTTTAAGATATAGTTACTGAATAGAAGAAATTAAAGTACACCTAAAGACAATTATTTGTAGGAAAATTATTTTATGCGAGTCGGTCTATGGGCTTGTCTCATCTTTGGTTTCGTTACCGACCAGGGTGGTTGGCTCCTTTGCTTGCATACTTTCATGGAAATATAAGCTGCAAAAGCATAATCAATTTTTTAGTTGATAATTTGCGACTCAAATGAGTATGCTAATCTTTCTTAAGTATTCAAATAATCCAATAAAAAAAGCATACACAGATTTATAGGTGGTTTTAGGTTGGTTCATGATTGTGATTCGTGATTGAATTTTAATTTGGACGAATGCATATTGGAAACAAGAATGCGACGGAGAAAAATTAAGCTCATATGTAATATATTACTTATTTGTGCTCGCTGAGTAGATTATGTTGTAACTTGTGGTTGATTAATATGTAGGCTGATTTTATGTGGTTTAGAGAACTATAAATGAAGTGAATCAGGTCTATTTTGATGATATGGCTGAAATCATAAGATCATGGTGGTAAGGTAAGACGAGTTCTCCTAAATTGTGTATTTTCAGAGCTTATATGCAACCCTAACCAGTTTCTTGATAACTGTAGTGAGAGCAACCACAACAACACAGACCATACAACAGTTAGTTTCCCTATCCATACCATTCACAATGCAACGCTCGACATGTATTTTAAATGGTCTCATGGTAATATAACTTTATGTTTTGATTGATTTGTTTTCCAATGTAAATTATGATCCGATATTCAAACTGGCGTATGTTTAGGCCTTCTAGGATTTTATTTTTTTCTGTTTTAGAAGATGTCATAATTTATGGTTTACAAAGTTATTTAGCTAAGTTGGTGTACTCTCACATTCATAGGTTAGCAAAGCCTCAAGTGAAAGGCATTCGGATTTAGATGGCAATATATGTTGCTTTGTAAGTGCCAAAATGATTTTACCTTTTTTTTTGTCTTTGGTGATATATAAAAATTCCTTTTTCATATAGGGACACTAAATTAGAATTTCTGTAAGATTTGAACTGTCCTTTTCTCATTAAATGTTTGGGATTTTGTTTTACAAAAAGGTATGAATATGCAAGGTCTTTGTGCAGATTGCTAGATTGTAGTTGCATGCATTGCTGATTGGAAGCTTGTGCAACTTCTAACCTTTGCGCTCGTATGTAAAGTCTTTGAAAAGCTGAAAGGATTTGGACCACCTGTATCCACAACATTCACAGTAAGCATCCTTATTACAAGCTAAAACTATTGTCTTAGTTAATGTCTTTAATATTAGATTTTAAGACATGGTTGGAAATCGAGACTTCTCAAAGCCTTCAACTCAGGGAACATTAAGGCTACTTTTTATACTAAATTATGTTAAAGGTTGCTTTGGAAAATTTTAGAGGTGTCAAGGCGCGTAGAGAGGATATAAATGACGAGGCTGAGAAGAGTGTTACGAATATGTTAAAGATGTTGATTATTCGGAAAATGTTAGTGGTCTTTAGGCTGATTATTCGAAGTATACAAATGATGAGGCGAAGAAAATATAAGTGATCATACGGGTAGTAATTTTGAAGAGGAGTATTCTGATGAAGGATGGTTTATCAGATATAGGTTTAGAGGTGATAAGGCTGATTATGAGTGTTAAGAGGATACGAGTGATGTGGCTGAAGAAGAGTGTAGCGGTTATGTGAAAGAAGCTGATGATTCAGATGAAAAGTTTAATAATAAGAACGATGATTTTGTAGATTTTGTAAAAGAAGTGGACTGGGCGGTTTAATCCGCAAGTAAAAAAGAAAGTCGTATGCCACAAAGTAAAGCAATGAATTTGTTTTATGTATATTATATAGCAAAAAAATGTACAGGTTGATATAATTAATGGTATATGATCTTTTTATGATGGTTTTAATTTTCTGCCATGTTTAGTTTGATTATCTTGTGAAATTTCATGGTTAGTTAAGTGTAACACCCCATTTTGATAATGGAATGTCACGCGTAATTATGGCGTGTCATCAAAGCATACAAGGATTAATGTCTAAACATTACATGACCATAAAAGGAAAATACCGGAATCAAACATCGGTAGTCCAAAAGTAAAGTTCATCACACACAAACAATAGTACTGTAAAGGAAAGGACTAAACAATGTCCATAGCAAGAGTATCAATGTAAAGATAATGCATAAAGTAAAGAAAGGCTAGAAAGCTTCCAGTCCATATGCACGTACGCTTAAAGTGTACGAGCGTCCCTGAGTACCTGCCGTTTTGGGAACATAGAAAAGGAAAACGGTTGAGCAATACGCTCAGTGCACGGATGTACAATAAAACATGAATAGGATAAGCATATAACATATAACAGCGGAAGAAACTAAGTCCCGAGTAACCTGGTTAAGTCTTGGTAAAACTGGTTTTATAGTTTGAAAAGCCTTATGTTTATCTTATAAAAACTGTTTAACATGTTCTACCATTAGCCAATATAGGTCATGAAAATCCACCGTGCATGAATACTTGGAGGGGTGACCTCATCATGCAAATTAGAGGGGCTGCCTCTAATTTAATATACTGGTTTGGGTAGGAGGGATCAGCTCCTTGTGAAGGATGCAAGGCACACACCACATTCACACTGAGTAATCTGCTGAAAAACATGTAACTAGGATGCACCCATACGCACACATGATAAATATAATAATATAGCCAAAAGCTGAAGGGACGCCACGAGCAATCACTCCGCCGTGGTGAAGTCATAACATCAGTGCCTCTAATGTTATGGTTATGGTACCTCATAACTAGGTGAAACTGGTCATGCATGTATATGGCTATAGGTATTCTAAATTAAACATAAGCAAGTCAAACATATAAACTTATACAACGGGAAAACATTTGGCTGCACACGGGGAATCCTAATAAGGAAAGAATGTCCATACTAAAAGGACGGGAATCTGTACCTTATGTCCAGTGAACGAAGAAGACGAACTGAGGAGAATCCTACTTCCGTATCACTAATGCTACATAAATACATACGTGAATAAGTATCTGACTACCAAATACGTAACTGGTTTTATATCATGTCTTAGCTTATTTTATATGTTCATATCATGTTTTACTGTTTAAAGCCTTAAACTGGGTTTATCTTATATTCTGTCTATTCTGATTAAGTATTTCTGGTATTTCATGTATTATTATACTTACTGTGCAATAATAAGTAACTTTCCAAAAATAGCAGGTTTCCTAAAATAGAAAGTTTCCAAAAATAGAAAGTTTCCAAAAATAGAAAGTTACCAAAATTAGAAAGTTTCCAAAAATAGAAAGTTTCCAAAAATAGAAAGTTTCCAAAAATAGAAAGTTTCCCAAAATAGAAAGTTTCCAAAAATAGAATTACTGCTTAAAATAGATAAGTTCCTAAAAAAATAGAAAGTTTCCATAAATAGATCAGCTGCCTTAATTAAATAAGTTTCCATAAATAGATTAGCTGCCTGAATTAAATAAGTTTCTAAAAATAGAAAGTTTTCATAAATAGATTAGCTTCCTTAATTAAATAAGTTTCTAAAAATAGAAAGTTTCCATAATTAGATATAAGCTGGTTAAATAAGCTAAGTATATAAGCCTAAGTGTTTTTCTGATTATTTTCTAAGTCATAATGATATAATGTATAGTTTATTAATTATTACATGTAATTTAAATAAACTATAGGTTAAAAGTATTTAATTAAATATATCATGTTTTTAATTAAATAAAGTTAAATACTTAGGTTAAAACATGTATTATTATTTATTAATATCATAACCTAAGTCATGTTAATTAATTAATTATAACCATGGTTTTTTAATAATTAATTAATTATAAGTCTAGAAAATATAAAATACTTAGGTTAATAATTTCATGATCTATAATTAAATATAACCTAAGTCATGTTTTATTAAATTAATCATGTCATATTATTATTAATTTAATTTTAACATATGATCATAAAAAAAAAATCTTAACATAAACCGTGAACTGAATCTTGACTAGAAACCATGAACCGGACATGAAATCGACACCATACCCCAAACCACTTCGGGGTTCCCTTTGGTTTGCTGCTGCCGTGGGACCCACACCACCAAACCGGGACCATATGGTCTCGGTGGTGGTCTATTAGCCAAACCGAGACCCCCTTGGGGTTCGGTTTAGGCGCCGGCCAAACAAACACCCCTAAAAACAACCTTTTTGATTTACCCAAAAACCATTTACATATTTGATCTATGTTTTTAATAGGTTTTTAAAAACATCATGTTCTTAATTATTTTATTAGATCAAATCAAAAGAAAAAGGATTAAAGGAATATACCGAATGCGTGGATCTAACGAGAATGAACACACACGAACACACGTACAATATTCAAGATCAAAATCAAAACGAACACCCCCTTTTCTTGTGTTTTATGCGGCGGCCAAAGAGGACAAGAAGAAGAAAGGAGAAAACTTTTTAGGTTTTTAATTTGTTTTCCTGTAAAGTGAAAAATGAAAACTAGTTTTACCTTTACCCCCTTTTCATTGTAAAAATTGATGGGCTTGGCCCATGGTGTTGGTGTAGCCGCGGGTAGGGGGCCCCACATGGGGTACCCGTACCGTTTTCCGTGTCTCGTTGTTTAAGTGTTCGTTCGTGTTTATTTGTGTTCGTGTTTAGTGTGTTCTCGTTAAATATTTACCGTGACCTAATATATTTATTCACGCTCGTAATAAATATATATACGTAATTAATATTAGTTCGTGGTTTAATTACGTTCATGATTTCATGATCGCATGTTCGTGATTAATTATTGTTAAATAATTATTGTGTGTTCGTACATAATAATTACTTATCGTGTTCTAACACGTACGTAATACGTAAAATCCTAACATGTAAACGTAATCATGCTATAATAGGAAAGTTTTAATCTCGTACGTACGATCTTAAGGGTACTATTCATGGTAAAAGCATGCGGGTTTTACAACTCTTCCCCCCTAAAAAGAATAATTCGTCCCCGAATTATAGATAAAGTAAACTGAAAAAGAAGAACATACCCGAATTCAAAATATGAAATGAGCGTAAGAAGCCCGGATAGACTCCTCTGTCTCCCAAGTGGCTTCCCGCTCGGTATGATCCCTCCAAAGGATTTTGACGAAAGGAATCGTCTTCCTTCTCATGACTCGTTCTTGTCTGTCAAGAACTCGTTCGGGTTCTTCTATAAAAGTGAGATCTTCACGTATCTGTTCCAGTGGATACTGAACCATGTGAAGGGGATGATACTGGTACCCTCTGAGTAAGGACACATGAAACACATTGTGTACATGCGAAAGCTGCGGAGGTAACGCTAACCGGTAAGATATTTCACCGACTCGTTCAATGATATCAAATGGTCCGATGAACCAAGGACTGAGCTTCCCTTTAATCCCAAAGCGTCTAACACCACGTGCCGGAGAAACCTTAAGGAAGACGTGATCTCCTACGTTAAAATGTATGTCCCTACGATGCTTATCGGCGTAACTCTTCTGACGTGACCGTGCCTCCTGAAGTTTCTGCTTAGCTACTGCGATCTTTTCATTGGTCATCTCTATGATTTCTGGTCCTTCAAGTGTTCGCTCGCCAACCTGATCCCAGCAGATTGGGGCGCGATACTTTTTGCCATACAACATCTCGAAAGGAGCACACTTGATACTTGCGTGCCAACTGTTGTTGTATGCAAACTCCACCAAACAGATATAATCGTCCCAATCACCCGTCCATTCCAACGCACATGCCCTCAACATGTCCTCCAATGTCTGAATCGTTCGCTCCGACTGTCCGTCCGTTTGAGGATGAAAAGCCGTGCTAAGCTTAAGTTGTGTACCCCAAGCTTTCTGCAGACTCTTCCAAAATCACGAAGTGAAACGAGGATCTCTGTCTGATACGATGCTGGATGGTGCACCGTGGAGTCTCATGATCTCTCTTCTATACGTATCGGCGAGTTTACTTACCGGATCTTCCTTGCGGATCGGTAAGAAATGAGCTGATTTGGTAAGTCGATCAACGATAACCCAAATTGAACCGTGCTTCCTCTTGGTAGGCGGAAGACCAGTAACAAAATCCATGGTGATTTTGTCCCACTTCCACTCTGGAATATCTAACGGTTGAAGGAGACCGCCAGATCGCTGATGCTCAGTCTTAACCTGCTGGCAGGTAAGACATTTGGAGACGTAAGTGGCCACATCCTGTTTCATACCACTCCACCAAAAGTATTGCTTGATGTCATGGTACATCTTAGTCGAACCAGGATGTATAGAGAATGGGGAGCTATGAGCTTCAGCTAACAAGGCTTCCCGGAGTTCTTGGTCATCAGGAACACAAAGTCTCGTTCCCTGCCATACGATACCATCTGCATCTACTCCGAATTCCGTCTGTTTCTCCAAATTCTGTACTATCGCCCAGATTTCTCCGTCATCTTTCTAAGCTTCCTTAATCTTATAGAGTAACTTGGGTTCAACTCTAAGATTAGCCCAGTAACCGTGCTGTCCACGTACCATGATCTTGATGTCTAGCCGCTCCAATTCTCTTATGATTTCCTCCTCAATTTTAATGTCGTTAATCATTCCGGACTTCCTGCTAAGAGCATCTGCTACTACATTTGCCTTTCCGGGATGATATTGTAGATTTATGTCATAATCCTTCAACAGCTCTAACCATCTCCTCTGCCTCATGTTCAATTCACGTTGAGTGAAGATATACTTCAAGCTCTTGTGGTCTGTGAAAATGTCACATGATTCTCCATATAAGTAGTGCCTCCATATCTTCAATGCAAACACGACTACAGCAAGTTCCAAGTCATGCGTGGGGTAATTTTCTTCATAAGGCTTAAGCTGCCGTGAAGCATACGCGATCACTTTCCCATGTTGCATGAGAACACAGCCAAGTCCCTTCCCTGATGCATCACTGTAGATTTGAAATCCACCCGTACCAGATGGGAGAGTAAGAATAGGTGCAGATACTAGCTTCTGCTTTAGGTCTTCAAAGCTCTTCTCTCGTTCTTCAGTCTAGACGAATTGCTCCCCTTTCCGCATCAGTTTGGTCAATAGTAGTGCTAAGCGGGAAAAGTTCTCCACGAACCTACGGTAATAGCCAGCTAAGCCTAAGAAACTACGGACTTTCGTCGCTGATGTCAGCCTTGGCCACTTAGTAATGGCCTCAACCTTCGCTGGATCCATAGTGATTCCTTCTGCTGATACAATTTGACCTAAGAATGCCACCTTGTCTAACCAGAACTCACACTTGGAGAATTTAGCATACAACTGCTTCTGGCGAAGAATCTGTAGTACTGTACGAAGATGGTCTTCGTGTTCCTCCTTGGACTTTGAGAAAATCAGGATGTCATCGATGAAGACAATGACGAACTTGTCCAGAAATTCATGGAAGATTCTGTTCATCAAATCCATGAACACTGCTGGAGCATTTGTCAGGCCAAATGGCATAACTACAAACTCGTAGTGGCCATAGCGGGTCCGAAAAGCAGTCTTGGCGATGTCCTGCTCCTTAACCCGTAGCTGATGGTAGCCTGACCTAAGATCAATCTTGGAGAAGTGTTTGGCCCCTTGGAGTTGGTCAAACAGATCGTCTATTGATACAAGGATTTTGCAATGGGTTCAAAACAATTCTCGGAATCCTCTCGAATTGATCTAAGTTTTAAGTGGAATGGTTTGTTCTTGGTAACAAAAAGGAGTTTGGTTTACTAATCTACTAAACAGTAAAGCTAGACTTGAAAGTTTAAATAAAACAGTAAATGAAAAAGACCTTAGCAGGAATTACCCTATTCGGAAAACAAATATTATGCGGAATAAATTGTTCTATTCGGAAAGTTCCCTATGCGGAATATTGCTCTACTCGGAATGTAAGGTGCTATACGGAATATGAATGCCATTCGGAAAATATGGGCTTATGCGGAAAGATTACACTATGCGGAAAATCCAGTCTATTCGGAAAAATAAGCTTATTCGGAAAACATGTCTAATTCGGAATAAATCCCTACGCGGAATAAAAAGTCCTATGCGGAAAAAAGTACCCTATTCGGAATAACTGTCTATGCGGAAAGTGATGCTCTATGCGGAAAATAATGTGCTATTCGGAATATAAGGCTATTCGGAAAAATTAAAATGTTCCGAGTAAGGGAAAATAAAACTTGGCTATTCGGAAAATTATTCCGAGTAACAGAAATGGAAACACCCCTATTCGGAATATCCAATATTCCGAATAAGGGAAACACAAATTCGACTATTCGGAATATCCTGGGAACGAAGAACAGATACAGACGAGTAAAAACAGGGGACACGGTTTAAATCCAAAATCGAGCCAAATAATCAAAAAGGTTTAACCAAATTAAACACAAATCATTTAGATACCGTAAGAAACAAATCCCACCAATAAAAACACTAAATCAACAACTTTTTAAAATCAAACTCGAATCAAATAAGAACTTAAAAACTTGCAATAAAAATGGAGATGAACAAGATGAATGAAAAGATTGAAATGGATTAATTAATGAAAAAGTAACAAGAGTATTAAATCAAACTTACAAGATTGAAAGAAAGAAGAAAAAAATCACCAAACTCCCTAATGGAGTTGGTTAAGGAACGAACCTAAGATACTGGGAAAAAGAAAAATGAACTAACTCCCTAATTGTGTGAAGGGAGTGTCTATTTATACTCCTAGTGGTTGGTTGGTGAGTTGGCTTTCTCCCTTTCTTCTTGTCTTCTCGTCTTTTCAGAAAAGTTGACGCTTTCGATTCTGATTCGGGATTTGTCGTCGATTAAATCCAACTCGTCTTTTGATTTCTTCGTTAAATAGACTCGAGTTTCTTCGACTTATGAAAATCTTCCGTCTTTAGTCCTTTTCTTCGATAAATCTTCGAATAGGCCTAGTGACTTCAAATCTTTTGCATCTCTTGGACAATAGACTTTATCTTGAGTCTTTTTCCTTGATAAATCCCGTGCAATCCCATGTTTTCTTTAATATTTATCCGGTTAGCTCTGAAAACACAATAAACACAAAAACCACGCATAATTCTAAACAAATGATATTAAATACGTGTTTTGGTCTAGTTTTAGTCCGAATTAAGTGGTAAAAGGATGGGTGTTTACACACCTATCAAATCCCCTACACTTAACCATTGCCATGCCCTCATGCAATGCTTAGTGATAAAGCAATTTTTACATTTTTCTCATAATTAATCAACCTTGGCCGTATTTAAATTCTACTAAACAAAAATTAAAATGCTAAAAGAAATTAAAACTTAAAAATAAACAAAAGGATGGAAACAACTTGTAAAGAAATCAAGGACTTACATTAGGACTTTGGTGTTGCGAAGATTTATCACCCTCAAGTTTCACGTTCCCCAAACTAAGCTTAAAACGAGATCATTGTTATTATAAGTTAGTAAATCAAACACTTACACACATGGCTTAATTAAATGCTTAAACTCCCTTATTCCTAGGTGTATCTCTTATATTTTATTTTTGTCTTAGAATGATCATGAAGATGCATTTTTGGACTTATTTCGATAGTTTATTAAGGCTGAAAGCAAAGTAGGACGATTTGATCAATAGTTAGCTAAAGGACAAAATCTCTTAAAACTGCTTCTCGGGATATCAAAAAGTTCATATCTTGGCATAACTTGGTTCACGATTTGAGACCTTTCTCGGGCCGATATTTGGCATGTACTTCATACTTCATATCTTCGAGAGACGTTCTTGAGATAATTGTCTTCTCATCATAATAGAGTTTCTTCACTTTGGAGACTTTTGAGGGGTACTCCAACTTTGTTGACCACGACTTCATGATTATTTCTTCAATCTCTAATTGGGATTTTGAGATACAACGATCCGCCTCCTTTTCGGACTTGGATCTATTTATCCTCATACCTTGTTAGGGTCTTTTCGGATAGACTTCTCCATGATCTTTATGGGAGTTGATTGCTTTTTGTCGTGAGTCTTGATCCTTCATATAGACTTTAGGAATAATGCTTTTCACATCACTTTGGATCTTCAGCAATAAAATTGAATCCTCATGCCTTGTTAGGGCCTTTTCGGACTCGCCAATCTTCGCGCCCCGCTTCATAAGTTATGCCTTGGCTATGAACTCTTATCATTACCGAGCAACTTTTAAACGATCTTGGGCTAGAAGCTAAGTAACTTTTCAAATCGTAAGACCTTACTTATTGCAGATAAATTATTATCAAGTGATGGGAGCATAGGCAAATAATTACACCAAGTGAGCTTGCGCAAGAATACCGACTTATAATTGACTCTATCATTTCTCGTCCTCCACAATTTAAAATCTCAAGTAATGAGACTCGTGGACACTTAGCCTAATAAACCAATTGAGGTCTACATGGTTAAGGATACTAGCTAGAATAAACTTGGATAAGTCTATTCGGGTTGAGTCAAAATAAACGCAACGGGCCTAATATGTCAAAGATATCTAAACTAGCTACAACACTTTATTAATATTTTTGACTTTATTGCGGAATATATACATATGAAAGCAACGATAAAAATTTAAAAATTACGACTAAATGGCCAAAGTTAATAAAAAATTTGAAAATGTTGAAAATTGAAGGCATTTTCATGGAAAAGTCCACTTAAAACTTCGATAGAAGTCTCCCCTACACTTAAGATAAACATTGTCCTCAATGTTTAAGCATGTGGGAAAAGTCTCCCCTACACTTATGACATTGTGCACGTTGGTTAACTCGAGTTAAGGAAGAGACGACTAAAGTGATCAATTTCAAATGTGAGTATGAAGAGAATTGAATCACGATAGTTGAGAGATAAAACCGGATTTCGGATAACACGGGAGCACGGTTCTTTCAAAGATTTCCAAGATTGCAGTTATCCCTGTAATCACATCACCATACAAACACAAATGACCAAAATAGGTCCTCCCCTACACTTAGGGGGTTAAAGGGATAGATACTCGGGCTGCCTCCCGAGGAGCGCTTTGTTTTTGATAACCGAGTCACGAGCCTGACTCGACCCAAATTCAGTTCATGGGGAACGTGGTGAGGGATGGAATCACCTCCTGAGAGGTGTCCTCACCAAAGTACAACTTCACTCG
Source organism: Glebionis coronaria (assembly GCA_025667525.1). NCBI lineage: Eukaryota > Viridiplantae > Streptophyta > Magnoliopsida > Asterales > Asteraceae > Glebionis > Glebionis coronaria. The sequence goes on along the minus strand of JANFOE010000717.1, from coordinate 93,183 downwards.
TTGGCCATTCACCTTAAAATTAGGTCCATTAGGTTGAGCGAGCTCGAGAGTACCATATGGAAAAATTTGGGCGATGGTGAATGGGCCGGACCAACGAGATTTGAGCTTGCCCGAAAAGATTTTCAACCGAGAGTTAAAAAGTAAGACTTTGTCTCCAACATGGAACTCTCGGTTTTTGATCTTGGAGTCGTGAATGAGCTTAGTTCTTTCCTTATAGATCAAAGAATTTTCATAAGCCTCATTACGGAGTTCATTCAGCTCATTGAGTTGGATCTTGCGTAGGTCACCGGCTTTGTTTATATCAAAATTAGCCCACTTCAAGGCCCAATAAGCCTTGTGCTCCAACTCAATGGGGAGGTGGCACGCTTTCCCGTACACAAGACGATAAGGCGTACAGCCGATCGGGGTCTTGTAAGCAGTACGAAAAGCCCACAAAGCATCATCTAGTTTATCAGCCCATGCGGCACGATGCTCTCCCACAGTTCTTTCAAGAATTCGCTTCAGCCCTCGGTTGGATATTTCAGCCTGGCCATTAGTTTGTGGGTGGTAGGCTGTGGAAAGACGATGATTTACATCGTACTTAGCCATGACTCTAGCAAATTGGTCATTGCAGAAATGAGTCCCACGATCACTAATAATGGCGCGAGGCACACCGAATCTAGCGAATAGAGCTTTCAAAAAGTTACAAACCACCCTTGCATCATTAGTAGGTAAAGCTTTGGCTTCAACCCACTTAGAAACGTAGTCAACGGCTACAAGGATGTATTTGTTTCCTTTAGATGAAGGGAATGGCCCCATAAAGTCGATACCCCAAACATCAAAGATTTCACACTCTTGAATGAAATTCTGAGGCATCTCGTCTTTATGTGTGATTTTGCCTTGCTTTTGGCAAACATCACATCGCTTAACCATATTGTGAGCATCACGATATATGGAGGGCCAATAAAATCCCGAATCAAACACTTTCTTGGCGGTGTAGTTGGGATCAAAGTGACCACCGGTGGGTCCTTTGTGGCAAGCATCAAGGATTTCAGACGCTGCCGGTCCATCAACACATCGGCGGATAATCAGGTCGGCACATTGTTTGAATAGGTAAGGGTCGTCCCAAAAGTAAGTCTTGATATCGGTGAAGAACTTCTTCTTTTGTTGAGACGTCAACCCTTCCTTGAGAATTCCACCCGCTAAGTAGTTTGCAAAGTCCGCAAACCACGGGGTTTCATTCGGCTTCGAGTTTATAGACATTAAGGTCTCCAAGGGAAAAGAATCATTGATTTCTTTGGTCGGATGATCCCCTTGGTATGGATCCTCAAGTCTGCTGAGATGATCCGCGGCTAGGTTTTCTGCTCCTTTTTTATCGCGAATTTCTATTTTAAATTCCTGGAGCAGCAAAACCCAGCGAAGAAGTCTTGGTTTGGAATCTTGCTTTGTCAACAAGTACTTCAGCGCGGAATGATCGGTATACACAATGATGGTGGAAAGGACAAGATAGGGGCGGAATTTTTCAAAAGCATAGACAACTGCTAAAAGCTCTTTTTCGGTTGTCGTATAATGCAATTGTGCCCCTGTCATTGTCTTGCTAGCGTAATGGATCGGTTGGAACTGTTTGTTCACTCTTTGTCCAAGAACCGCTCCAATAGCAAAATCGCTAGCATCTCACATCAACTCAAAGGGAAGCTCCCAATTAGGGGTAACCAAGACGGGTGCCTTAGTTAGCTTATCCTTAAGCGAGTTGAAGGCTTCAAGGCACTCGTTGGAAAAGATAAAAGGAGTATCTTTTTCCAAGAGGTGGGTCATCGGGCGAGCGATTTGAGAAAAATCTTTGATGAATCGACGATAGAAGCCCGCATGACCCAGGAAACTTCTCACACCCTTCACTGTTGAAGGTGGAGGCAACTTTGCGATAACATCGACTTTAGCACGGTCAACTTCAAGACCGGCCTTCGAGATCTTATGTCCAAGCACGACGCCTTCTTTTACCATGAAATGGCATTTTTCCCAATTCAGAACTAGGCGAGTGTCTTCGCACCGCTTTAGCATACGTTCCAAATTGGCAAGGCAAGAAGAGAATGTCCCCAAAGACCGAGAAATCATCCATGAAGACTTCCATGGTTTGTTCAACCATGTCATGGAAGATAGCTAACATACACCTTTGGAAAGTCCCAGGCGCATTACATAAGCCAAAAGGCATTCTTTTGTAAGCAAAAGTGCCATAGGGACAAGTGAATGTAGTCTTCTCTTGATCTTGGGGATCGATGGGTATTTGAAAATAACCCGAGAAACCATCAAGAAAGCAGTAATATTCATTACCCGCTAAGCGTTCAAGCATTTGGTCTATGAAAGGTAGAGGGAAATGATCCTTTCTCGTGGCATCATTGAGTTTGTGGTAGTCTATACAAACTCTCCACCCAGTAACGAGACGAGTGGGAATCAACTCGTTGTGTTCATTGGGAACAACGGTTATTCCGCCCTTCTTGGGCACACAATGAATTGGACTAACCCATGGTTTGTTCGAAATAGGGTAAATCATACCCGCATCAAGAAGTTTGAGAACCTCTGTTTTGATGACTTCGTGTATTTTTGGATTCACCCTTCGTTGGCTTTGAATAGTGGGCTTATAGTCGTCCTCCATGAGAATTTTGTGCGTGCAGAAGTGAGGATCAATTCCACGAATATCCGAGATTTTCCAAGCAATAGCCTTCTTATGAGCTTTCAGCACGGCAACGAGGCGAGTCTTCTCTTCATCTTTCAAATCCGTTGCAATAATGACGGGCGACTTCTTGTTGTCGTCAAGGAACACGTACTCGAGATGTGGCGGCAACTCCTTAAGTTCCAAATCCGGAGGATTTTCGACGGGAGGCGTTTTCAAAGTCGGAGTATCGATAGCAATGACCGTGGGAGATGGAGGCGAAGGATTGTCTTCGGTGAGAAGATTGTCAAAGAAATTCATGTCTTCATCCCCCTCGGTGGGAGAATCATTAGTAGCTAAATTCGCATCTCCCATGGTAGCTTCAAGATTGTTCCAGAATAAATCACTATCTCCAACTAGAGACAACGATGAATCAATAGAGGACACGGTCTCAACATTGGGAAGAGAGGTAGGAATACTTTTGCAAGCATCATTAAAGTGTTCTTCACAAGCCTCATCGAGAACGTCAATACAATTAACACTCTCATATGAATAAGGTTGTTTGGACAACTTTCCCATGTTGAAGACTACTTTATCGTCACCCACTCTCATGATAAGCTCACCGGCTTCAACATCAATAAGAGTGCGACCGGTCCTTAAGAATGGACGACCAACAATAAGTGGCACACGGGGGTCCATCTCGTAGTCGACGACAACAAAATCAGCAGGAAAGGTGAATTTGTCGACTCCTACAATAACGTCTTCGGCTATCCCCACTGGATAAGCAACCGTACGGTTGGCCAATTCCAAAGTCATTTTAGTGGGGACTAGCTCTGGGAGAGATAATTGCTTCCAAACACTTAGAGGCATGAGATTAATACTGGCACCTAGATCGGCTAGGGCCATGCAATTCTCTACTCCCGGGAAATTGCAAGGGATAAGAAAACGACCCGGATCACCAAGCTTGGTTGGCAATTTCCTTAAGAGCACTGCAGAGCAATTCTCATTAAGTTGGGTGTTGGCAATATCGAGGAGCTTTTCCTTGTCGCTCAGAAGGTCTTTAAACATTTTGGCGTATTTGGGCATGTGAGCGAGAGCCTCAGCGAAGGAGATATTGAAATTCAGTTGTTTAAACATTTTAAGAAAGTTAGAAACCTGAATATCATCCTTGCTCTTTTGCTTCTCTTTCCTCAACCTAGAAGGATAAGGTATATTGGAAGAAGAGGAAGGCTTTGGGAGAATAGGATCACTCACAACCACGGGTGGAGGAGGGGTAGAAGGAAGAGGTGGAGAAATTGGGGAAGGAGAAGGAGGAGGAATAGGATCAGGCGACTCGGTCTCCTTAGTCACAACCACCGGTGGAGGTATAGGAAGCTCGGGTTCCCTGGTACCTTTGCCACTTCGAGTGGTGATTGCTTTCATCTCCCCTCTTGGATTTGCAACGGTGTTACTCAGAAGAGTACCCGAAGAAGAGGGTTGACTACTTTGGAAGAAACTAGCCATCATGTTCCTCAGATCATTAGTTTGGCTATCCAACGTATTTCTCATATCTGCTCTCAAATCATTTCCTTGCTTGACCAAGTCGGCTTTCAGGTTGAGCACTTCTCTCTGAAGATTTCCCACTATCGCATCGTTAGTCCTCATATAAGTTTCCACTTCTTGGTGAAGAGCGGTGGGTTGGTTGGGAGGAGCATTGTATGCAGGTGGTTGGTAAGCAGGTTGTTGGTAGACTTGATTGTTTCTTTGAGGTGGTTGTTGCTGCTTGTGAGGTGGGATGTATGGTTGTCAAGGTTGTTGTTGTTGTTGAGGAGGGCGATTAAGGTTTTGTTGTTGGTTTGGGTTGGTAGGAGGGAAACCAGGTGGTGAAAGATAGTTGTTGCTGCGGTAGCTAAGCAAGTTACGGTCACCTTGGGGTTTTGCTTGATAAGCAGGTTGAGGATAGGTGCCATATGCCGCATTCACATTCTCAGCAGGGTAATCTTGGGTGGCGGTACAAGTTGTGTAGGAGTGAGGACCACCGCATATCTCACAAGGTTGGCTGACAGCGTTTACTTGAGCGTTTTTGGCGTTGTTGCTGTTGTTGTTGCTGACGGTATGTGTGACAAGCGATTCAAGAAGAGTAGTGATTTTGTCTAATCGCCTGTCGCTGTCATTAGTGCTAGCACTAGCAACGTTGGTCCTAACACTCTTGGTTTGCACACGAGATTTGTTCTCAATGATATCCCAAGCAGCATTGGAAGTCTTAGCCAATAGATTACCCCCCGAGGCACTATTCAGTGAATCTTGGTCACTCATGCTTAAACCACTGTAAAAAAGTATTAATTTGATGTACTTTGGTAAAACCATGTTGTGGGCATTTTCTTAAAAGATCTTTAAAACGATCCCAAGATTCACTGAATGACTCATCGTACTTTTGTTCAAAGTTTATAATCTCATTCCGCAAAGCGGTAGTACGAGAGGGTGGAAAAAAGTAATTGATAAACTTTGTTTCCAAATCCGTCCACGAGAGAATACTCTGTGGCGGTTCCTTAGCAAGCCAATGCCGGGCTTGTCCCTCTAAAAAAAAGGGAAAAAGTTGTAACCTTATCACTTCTTGTGAAACTCCATTGAACTTGACCGTGTTGGTGAGTTGTAGAAATCTCTTGATGTGGTCGTGTGGGTCATCAATGGTTCGTCCCAAGAATGGTTGAGCTGAAACCATCTGGATAAAGCCTGACTTGAGCTCGAAGTTGTTGGCGGCAATTGGAGGGATGACAATTGGATCCGTGTTGCCATCAACGTGAGCTTGCAGCAATTCAATCATCGGGCGATTATCCGGAAGGGGCTCATTGTTGTTGTTATTCATGTTGTTGAAAGGTGGGTTGTTGTTGTTATTATTGTTGTTCGGAGGTGGTATGTTATTGTTGTTTTGTACACCAACCATGTCTAAGTTATCGAGAGGCTCGGGCTCTTGATAAGACGTGGATCGAGTGCGCATACACCTGCAAAAGAACGAACACAGAAAAACAAAGCAAAAATATTTTTGGTTTTTTATGTTTTTTACTTTTTAGGATTTTTGAAAATTTTATATTTTTTAGTGTTTTTGAAATTTTTTATGAAAAAGTAACGTTCACGGGGAACGGATCCCAAAATCCAAGTTCTCACAAAAAACGTTTGATCTTAACGAGAGGAGCCGGCAGCGGCGCCATTTGATACATGGTTTTTGCATGGGTTCAAAACAATTCTCGGAATCCTCTCGAATTGATCTAAATTTTAAGTGGAATGGTTTGTTCTTGGTAACAAAAAGGAGTTTGGTTTACTAATCTACTAAACAGTAAAGCTAGACTTGAAAGTTTAAATAAAACAGTAAATGAAAAAGACCTTAGCAGGAATTACCCTATTCGGAAAACAAATATTATGCGGAATAAATTGTTCTATTCGGAAAGTTCCCTATGCGGAATATTGCTCTACTCGGAATGTAAGGTGCTATACGGAATATGAATGCCATTCGGAAAATATGGGCTTATGCGGAAAGATTACACTATGCGGAAAATCCAGTCTATTCGGAAAAATAAGCTTATTCGGAAAACATGTCTAATTCGGAATAAATCCCTACGCGGAATAAAAAGTCCTATGCGGAAAAAAGTACCCTATTCGGAATAACTGTCTATGCGGAAAGTGATGCTCTATGCGGAAAATAATGTGCTATTCGGAATATAAGGCTATTCGGAAAAATTAAAATGTTCCGAGTAAGGGAAAATAAAACTTGGCTATTCGGAAAATTATTCCGAGTAACAGAAATGGAAACACCCCTATTCGGAATATCCAATATTCCGAATAAGGGAAACACAAATTCGACTATTCGGAATATCCTGGGAACGAAGAACAGATACAGACGAGTAAAAACAGGGGACACGGTTTAAATCCAAAATCGAGCCAAATAATCAAAAAGGTTTAACCAAATTAAACACAAATCATTTAGATACCGTAAGAAACAAATCCCACCAATAAAAACACTAAATCAACAACTTTTTAAAATCAAACTCGAATCAAATAAGAACTTAAAAACTTGCAATAAAAATGGAGATGAACAAGATGAATGAAAAGATTGAAATGGATTAATTAATGAAAAAGTAACAAGAGTATTAAATCAAACTTACAAGATTGAAAGAAAGAAGAAAAAAATCACCAAACTCCCTAATGGAGTTGGTTAAGGAACGAACCTAAGATACTGGGAAAAAGAAAAATGAACTAACTCCCTAATTGTGTGAAGGGAGTGTCTATTTATACTCCTAGTGGTTGGTTGGTGAGTTGGCTTTCTCCCTTTCTTCTTGTCTTCTCGTCTTTTCAGAAAAGTTGACGCTTTCGATTCTGATTCGGGATTTGTCGTCGATTAAATCCAACTCGTCTTTTGATTTCTTCGTTAAATAGACTCGAGTTTCTTCGACTTATGAAAATCTTCCGTCTTTAGTCCTTTTCTTCGATAAATCTTCGAATAGGCCTAGTGACTTCAAATCTTTTGCATCTCTTGGACAATAGACTTTATCTTGAGTCTTTTTCCTTGATAAATCCCGTGCAATCCCATGTTTTCTTTAATATTTATCCGGTTAGCTCTGAAAACACAATAAACACAAAAACCACGTATAATTCCAAACAAATGATATTAAATACGTGTTTTGGTCTAGTTTTAGTCTGAATTAAGTGGTTAAAGGATGGGTGTTTACACACCTATCATCTATACGCGGTAGTGGATACCTATTCCGGATAGTAATCTTGTTGAGCTCGCGATAGTCTATGCAAATGTTGGAAATACGTTTTACGTATTTATGAAGGATCGGTCGCTCCAACGATATATTAATGTAATGGGCTCATGATCTGGTTATTATCATATAGTCCATATAGCCCACATGTAGGGTGGGCTATATATATACCCCTCCTAGCATGTTAGGAGGGGTTGGTGGTTTCATTTTAATCATCAATTCCATATTTACTTTCTCTCTCTACTCCTCCCTTCTCTCCTTTCTCTCTCTACACCCTCATCTTCTTCATCTATCTTTTATATTATTTAATCAATCAATCCATCTTATCAATCCAATCCATCATGTAGAAATAGGCCAAGATTTTCGTAGACCTTCAATTGGTATCAAGAGCCAAGGTTAGATTAGTTTATTCTTGCTTTTATTTTAATTGATTTTGAAGGGTTTTGATTTTTTCAAGCTTAAATCTTAAAAAGTTTGTGTTTTTATGCTTTAAATAATAATCAAATCTTTGATTTACTTATTTTATATAAAAATCACAAATTTTTATACAAAAATCTCATCTTTTTATAATCAAATCTTGAAAAAGTTTGTATTTTTACAAATCTTGCGGGTTTTATTCAATTAAAAGTTTTTAATTTTATCTTTTTTATCTTTGGATTTTGATTGCAAAACACGTTTCTCTTTTTGTTCGATTGAACTTTTGATAGAATTTTATCCTTTTAATTCTATTTTTTTAATTGATAGTCAATTTTCTTTTTATTTTTTCTTTTTTTCTTTTTCTTTTTAAGTATTTTATTTTTTAACTTTATTTTTTAATTAATTTTTTTTAGTTTTATTGATAGTCATTTTTTTTGTTTTTTTTTGGTCCTTTTTGTCGTCCTCGGTTTCTTTTTTTTTATTCAGAATCAACAACTTTTTTTTTCCGCATCAACCATTATTCCGAGTGAACCGAATTATTCCGGATGAAGGATTTTTTTTCCGCATGAAGAAATTCTCCCGTATGAAAGATTTTTCCGCATGAACGGTTTTTATTCCGCATGAAGAAATTATTCCGTATGAAAGATTTTATTCCGCATGAACGTTTTATTCCGCATGAACGTTTTATTCCGCATGAACGGTATTCCGCATGAACGGTATTCCGCATGAACCATTTTCTTCTTCCGACTGAACAAGATTCAAATATAACGGCACCCTCAAATTCCCTCACCTCTCGTCTAAACAATATAGACTCGCTAACTAGACTCCCACTCACCTCACATCGACAGACCCTCACCCTCTCGACTGCCACAACTCAACACCAAGCCCAAACCCACTCCACTCGAAGACATCAACTATAACCCTCGAACACACCCTCGACTCATCGACCAGACCACTCGACTCCCTCATCTCTCGACAACAACAACTCACCTCACACGACTCGACATCACATTCACTAAAACAACACCTCAAACACTCTTTGGTCACACTCACACTCACCCATTTTCACACTCGAAGACTCGACTCATTTTTCACACACCCTCGACATCACACAGACACACTCACATCACACAAACACACCCTCTCGGACACCCTCTTTCGAACCCAACATCGACAGACACACCCTCAACTCTCATTGATCCAAACAAATCAAGACTCGACCTAATAACCAACAACCGAACCTAAACTCAAACTCAATGACTCAATAATCATCATCGATTTATATATCGAAGGTAATCCCTCTTTTAATATTCGAATGAAAAGAGTTGATTCATAACAAATCTGTTAGAATCCATTCATTTGTTTCGGTTTGTGTCACACAAGCATCAACAATCGGACCTACCTGAGACCCCCAATACGGAGACCTTGCTGTTGCAGCTTCGTTCTTGTGGTGATTTGTTTGATAACGAACCATTTAGGATTGAACCATTTAGGATTGTGGTGATTTGTTTAAACAAGGAAGATTTAGAGAAGAGACGAAGGAAGGTGGGTTTGATGGCTGCAAAGAAGGAGAGCAGATTGGTTTTGGGATAGGATTAAAGAGAGATTGAGTGAGTATATATTTTTTGGGAGTGAGTTTTTCAGATTGAGAAAGAAAGAGACGTGGGAGAGAGAGGTTTATTCAAGTTTCAACATTGGATCTGGTTTGTTGTTGAAAAAGATGGGGGCGATGTTTTTTAGAATCAGATTAGGTTTAGATTGAGTTTTTGGGTTCTGCGAGTTTGGTTACCAGAGGAGAGAGACAGACATTGGTATCTAGGTTTATATTTTATTTTGGGCGGAGGATACAAGAAAATTGGGTGGGCTTTGGGTTGCCACGTTTTAGGGTATTTGGCCACGTGGGGATACTTATTCAATTTGACATATCAAAACTTTCAGATTTTTAAAACGCATGGTTGATTTTTGTTGACAAGTCACATATATTTTAGATTTATTTATATATTTTATATATTTTAAAATTTGAGTTTTAGTTGAGTTTATTTTTTTTTAAAAGTTAAGTTAATTTTTTTTATATATTTATATATTTTAAAGTTAATTTTTTAGTTAAGTTAATTTTGGATATTTTGTCAATTGATATATTTGAATTTGGTACATCGTGTTGAGGTGGATATTTTGAAAGTATCAAAGTGGTAAAATATTTGACAGGTTAAAAGTTTTTCTGGCCGGATTTGTAGTCAAAAGTGACGAGTCAAAGTGACGGGATTTATTTTTTAGTGGCTACGGATTTGTGATCGGGTTTGTTTTATTATCGTTTAGCGACAAAAATTGCCGAGAAAAGAGTTATATCACCAAACGAGGATTTTTAACAGTTTTGTTACGATTTCTTCGTTGGTTTCTAAAATCCCGTGAATTCAGTTTTTCTGTTTATTCAATTTTATTCACGACTCATAAAATCCCGAATACAACCACAATCACAACTATTTTTCATCGTCATTCAATGGATTCGATGACTTCAACAGTTCACGAGGGAGAACTGCAACACACGCAACTCAAAGAGATCAAATTGCGTCAAAAATCATTGGAAATCTTTCACGAGCTCAAGACACATCTTGCACTTCTTTATCCGCACAACATGCCTGAACTTCCAGTCATGGTTCAAATATTCTTTGGCAAAGTGGATAATTTTAAAGAGAAGGTTTTCAATAATTTGGATGAGTTACGGTTGCAACTTGAAAGGGAAAATCTTCATGAGGTTAAAGCAAAGATATGTCTAGAAATCCTTCGCACACAATTTAAGGATTTCTTTGCCTCAACAATGGTACCTCCTTTTGATTATTCGACTCCAATCCTTCATCAGATTTTCAACTTGCATACGGGCTGCCAGACTGAAACTTTTAGAAGTGGTTTACTCAATCACATCAATATACTTGAGAAGTGTATTGAGGTCAGGTTAGTTAATTACAACGAGATACGGTTGAAAAAGGGTCAGATTCAAAGAATCAAGGAGTCGTCTAAGTCATTGAATGCAACAATACCTCATGAACATGAGAGAGAGACATGCTTCAAATTGTCGTCAAAAGATGATTACATCTGCCCCGTGCAAGAAATAGGTGCCAGTTTGGTCGTCAAGGTAAGCAATGGCAAGGAATCAGGAGGAAGACATGAAACAAGCAGCAAGTCACAAGCACCAACTGTTCAGGTGCCAAGTATCAACAATATACAGCATATTGAGCTTTCTGAACCTAATTATGCCAAACATGGGATGGAAAAGAGTGATAGCGATACCACTTCTGATTCATCCGATGTGAATCATAATGGGGGAGAAAGTGTTCAAAATGCTAAACATTATGATAAGTGTCTTATGACTGCTTCTTTAAATAATTCTAATTCTAGGATTAAAGAGCTTGAAATGAGTTTAGCTCAGCAATCCAAAGAGCTTGAGGATGCCAAAATTGAATTTTCAAAGAAAACGGAGAAATTTGAAACTTATTTTGAAAAACTTGAAAAGTCAAACGTTGTTCTTGAACGAAAATTGGATCAAACTGTTCTAGATTCTAAAGCTGAAAAGGATAATCTTTTTAAACAAATTAAGTTGCTTGAATCTAAGTTGGCATCCTAAGATGAATTGCTCAAAGAGAATGAGACTTTAAAAGCTCAAGTTCAGGAAAAGGTCTTTGCTATAGCTGCATTGAGAAATGAATTAAGGAAAACTAGAGGACCTAGTATGGACACTAAGCTTGAAAAAGCATCAATCTTGGGGAAACCGCCTACAAATCAGTTCGTCAGACAACCAACTGTCAGACAACCGACTGCATTTAGATTCGAGCGACCACAATCCTCGAGACCGCGGTTTGCCTCCCAAGTTGATTTGGTTCATCTTTCTAGACCAGTCACTCCTGCAACTAGGCCCAATGTGACCAAAACAGCTTTAGCAAGACCTAATCACATGATTGCCTCTAGTTTCTCTAAAAATACCAAGACCACGTCTAGAACTAGTTCAAATGACGTTCACCATAAATCTGGTCTAACGGAAGCTATTCAAAAGACACAAGTAAGAGATAAGACTTTCAAACCTAGACAGATGCCTTCTAGATTACCCAACACTGCTAACCGTAGCATGTCAAATCCTAGGAGCATCAATCAATCGTACAGGAATTCTAGATCTTACTCGGACATTAAATATTCTACTTGTAAAACATGTAGAAAATGTGTCTTTACGGCAAATCATGATTCTTGTATCAAGAAACTACTTAATGAGGTGAACTCCCGTGCTAGACTTAAATCCCAGTGGGTAGCTAAAATCAAACCTGTTGGTAAAATGTGGCGCCCCACTGGTAGAACATTCACTCTTGTAGGAAACGAGTGCCCTTTAACTAGGATAGTCTCCGATTCTACTAAGACTACTAGGGAGGAAATTGAAAAGGAGGATACATCCCTTAAGCCTGAACTTAAGGTTTTCTATAAAAGGAAACGTTTACCAGCTAAGACAAGTGAATCATCTCCTCAGGTCACCTCTAGCACAAGAAAAGAAAACTGTGAACCCCCACTTGCTTCTAAGATAGATATCGCTAAACCATATCAAAGCATGCAAATTCCAAATGAGAATGCAGGTACCAAAGAGGATGTTCCAAAAGAACGAAGCGGTCCAATCATTGTATACCATTCAATTAAGGACACTCTCAGAGTTTGGTTGTTGAAGAAGCTGATATCTAAGAAACAAGTGTCTCAGGGGATTTGCAGTTAAGCTCGTGTAAAGGACTTATAGTCACATCACAAACTATAACTCGCTCTTCAAAGAAAGGAAAGTTTATCGCCAATGGTAAACTTACCCTAAAAACGAGAAATTAAAGTTTCTCGGACACGAGCTTCCGTTAGAACCATTCAAAGGTTTTAAGCTCGTGTATATGGCTCACAGTCAAATCACAGTCTGTGACCCGAACTTCAGAGAAAGGGAAGTTTATCTCGTCAACGATAACTTACCCTAAAAACGAGAAATTAAAGTTTCTCGGACACGAGCTTCCGTTAGAACCATTCAAAGGTTTTAAGCTCGTGTATATGGCTCATCGTTAAATGACAGACGATGACCCGGACTTCAGAGACAGGGAAGTTTATCTACGCAGCGATAACTTACCCTCTTAACAAGAAATTAAGTTTTCTTGGACACGAGCTTATCCTAAAACCATTCAAAGGTTTTAAGCTCGTGTATAAGGCTCATTGTTAAATTTCAGACGATGACCCGATCTTCAAATAAAGGAAAGTTTATCACCGATGATAAACTTATCCTCATTAACGAGAAATTAATTTTTCTCGGTCATGAGCTTGTCTTAAAACATTCCAAGTTTTAAGCTCATAAAGAAAAGTGTATCTTTTAAATAAGAGAACTTTTCTTCTTAACGAGAAATTCATCTTTCTCGGTCATGAGCTTTACGTTAAAACATTCAAAGTTTTTCAAGCTCATGAAAACGACTTCTAAGTAAATGTCAACTTAGAACTCGTTCTTCAATTAAAAGGAAAGTTTATCGCCGATGATAAACTTATCCTTACAACGAGAAATTAATTTTTCTCGGGCATGAGCTAATAATAAAAACATTCGAAGTTTTTAAGCTCATGCACAATGACTTACAGTTAAATGTCAGACTGTAACTCGAACTTCAAATAAAGGAAAGATTATCTTTTATGATAACTTATCCTCATAACGAGAAATTAACATTTCTCGGTCATGAGCTTGTATTAAAACATTCGAAGTTTTAAGCTCAGAAAGGAAAGTGTATCTTTTAAATAAGAGAACTTTTCCTCATAACGAGAAATTAACCTTTCTCGGTCATGAGCTTTCCGTTAAAACAGTCAAAGTTTTCAAGCTCATGAAAACGACTTCTAAGTAAATTTCAGCTTAGGACTCGTCCTTCAGATAAAAGGAAAGTTTATCGCCGATGGTAACTTATCCTTAACAACGGGAAGTTCACAACTTCTCGGACTTGAGCTCGCTTTTAAGATATTCAACATCTTAAGCTCAAGTAATTGTTTTTCAAAACTTTGAACACAATTTTTCAAGAATTTTTCAAAAGGTTTTTTTCTAAATCTTTCAAAATTGTGTGTTCAAATATGTTTTGATAAAAAGAGCATGTCTTCTGGAATCGATAATATTTACGATCCTAGAAATGTCGTTCAATAATGACACGGGGTTGTAAATAAAGTTCGAGCAGAAGTTTAAAAGATTTAAAACATGCTCCATATGGTTTGCTATTATTTCCGATAGTAACCCGCTTTTCACATTGAAGTCAAGCATTTCACCGGAAAGCTTTGACTTTCGAATCCGAAGTTATCAACTCCACAATCCAAAGTTCGTTACAATTGATATCTACATACTCGACGAGGCGACTACTCAAACGGTGACTACAGCTCTTTCAATAGAACACGGGTCAACAATTGAGGGGGAGCAATTGTCCAGCATTCAGAATCCTTGATGTCGAGAATGCCAAGTTCACATATTGGTGTCAAGACAAAGATATCAATCATACACATGGAGTCAAGAGATAAATTCAGACTTGACGAGGCGACTAACATTCGTGAACAAGAACCATGTGATTCTTTCACATGATGTTCTCCATCATTCAGGTCCAACCTCGTAAATTTGCTAATTTTGTGAATACATTATCATAAATGATCTTTGCACGTGATAAATACCTTACACTTGTGTTTAAAAGGTATTTAATTTACGTTTCAAGTACACCCTCATTAATTTGAGGGGGGGCTTGTGTAATTCATGAAGATAATTGGATTTGCATTTTTCTTCCCAAATTTTCTTAAAATGCTATTAAATCAATTGATATTAAAAAACATCGATTGGGTTAATATTTTTAATATGGGGGAGAAAATGTGATTTGATATGGGAAATGATTAATCACAAATGGTTTGACTTAACGTGCTAGCTCATCCCGACATGTGCGAAATGTTTTCGGATATCGTGGCATATGTTAAGGGGGAGCAAAATGGATTTGCACTTCAAAATGGATTTCATGGTGACATATACTTACCCACAACATCTTAATTCACGACGGTGACGATTGTGGTGACATAAGGATGGTAGGATAGGTTAAAGTCTAATGATTCCACTAGAACCGGAGGAATCTTCCCAAGGACATTCCATAGCTAGAAATAGTAGTCCTTAGGAAAGATGGAGAAAGATTGTGAACGCAGCTGAACGCCAACCAAGTACTTAAGTTAGCACTGGAACAATCACAACAAGGTGCTAGTTATGACGTATTGGTAAGCATTGAAGGGGTTGAAGAATGAAAAAGAATTGTAAAGATAAAGGGTGTAAAGAAAGTAGCCCTCCTTACAACTTACGCAGAAACCGGGTCAATTCATATGCTATTGAGATCATTTATGATTCTCGATATTGAAGATAGACATCATGGACCCAGTGATGCAAGGCACAACCCATCCCAGCTAACTCAGATATCTCTCAAAAGATATTTGTTTTAATCACACAGAGACAACACATTATCGATTGATTTATTCACTCCGAATAAATTGGTATTGAAAAGGTGGCACTCCTCTCCAGCCTCCGATCACTAAAATCCAAAATGCACTATCGAGTCTAGAGCCATTTGAGATCATCATATATCTCATTAGGACACACTTTCATAATTCCTTGCTTCTTCACACACTGTGAAAAGTAAGAAAGTTCTTAAGAGTCCTACGCAAAATCTTCATGATCTTGCCTGAACATCCGAGTAATACGAAAGTATTTACAATGAATATGGAAATCCTTCTTGAGCGAACGTCAAAAAGCTCATGGTAGGTGCTTGTGCGATTCTTTATGAATCAAACTTGTGATAACTGGAAAGCAACAGTGGTTTAAACTCTTGAATGAATTTAAACACGTTCCAGGCCTCTACGCAATATCTTAGTGATCTTGCCAGAACATTCAGAGTAATACTATTAAGTATTTACAGTGACGAATGGAAATCCTTCTAGTGTTAACATCAAACAGCACTTGGTAGGTAACTTGCAAGATTCTATATGAATCAAGCTAGTGACAACTGGAAAGCAACGATGGTGCGGTTCTTAATTGAACTTCACTTGTTCCAGGAACATGAATTGACGGCTTCAAATCATGCGGATAATATTATCCAAATGATTCACTCTTTACGTTCGCAGTCAGCTTTGGACGGTCGAGTAAAGAGAACGGGTTTACCCGCGAAATCTTGTCAAGGAGGTTCTTTACTGAAACTACCTGCCACAAGTACGATATTTAATATCGTCCAACGGTCTTCACCGACCGGAGGTAAAATGCTACCGAATTATAATGAAATGTTCAAGGCCATTTCATCCGTGTATATGGTTTGTTTCTAACTGTCTTATGCAGCGTAACAAGAAGGTGGCATTGCGGTGTACAATCCAGAAGAAGTCGTCACCACATGCTTATACTGCATACAATTAGTGCTTTAACGAATTCAAGAAAGCCTGAAGGTCAAGTCTTCCGCTGTATCAAACTCTGAAGCTTTCAAGAATTATAAAGGTATAAGTATGTGGAACATGAAGTCACGAAGAGGCGAATATCACAAGTGACGAATGCACAAGGTCAAGGCAAGAAAACATGCTCAAGACTAAAGTCAAAGATCACATCAAGCATATTCACAAGAACAAGATCGAAGACTCAAGCATATATGCTAGGTTTAAGATTTTGTAAAAAGATGTGACCTCCCTTAGGGGGAGATTGTTGGAAATACGTTTTTCCAATAAAGTCTCGGTCACATCTTAGTTAGCATAGATCACGAGATATAGACTATTTAGAACTTTGTCTCTTGGAGCGACCTCCCTTAGGGGGAGATTGTTGGAAATACGTTTTACGTATTTATGAAGGATCGGTCACTCCAACGATATATTAATGTAATGGGCTCGTGATCTGGTTATTATCATATAGTCCATATAGCCCACATGTAGGGTGGGCTATATATATACCCCTCCTAGCATGTTAGGAGGGGTTGGTGGTTTCATTTTATTCATCAATTCCATATTTACTTTCTCTCTCTACTCCTCCCTTCTCTCCTTTCTCTCTCTACACCCTCATCTTCATTATCTATCTTTTATATTATTTAATCAATCAATCCATCTTATCAATCCAATCCATCATGTAGAATAGGCCAAGATTTTCGTAGACCTTCAGCAAAGATGCATACTGCCATCCTTCTTCTTAACAAATAAGACCGGTGCGCCTCATGGAGATGCGCTCGGTCGAATGAAACCTTGTTCTAGAAGTTCTTGCAGTCGATCCTTCAGCTCCTTCAGCTCTATGGGAGCCATGCGATAAGGAGCCTTGGAGATTGGTTCAGCTCTTGGAATAAGCTCGATACTGAATTCTACTTCTCATGCAAGTGGTATGCCCGGAAGTTCTGCTGGAAAACATCTTGGAATTCCGACACTATTGGTTGATCTTGAATTGATGGAGATTCAACATCCATGTCGTGAACCGTAGCTAGATAACCCTCGCAGCCATGTGACAGTAGTGCACGTGCTTGCAGGGTAGATATGATTTGTACAGATCGTCCGGGTACGAACCCGTTATGAATGTACTCTGGTGCATTAACATCACCGAAGATAACTCGATATGAATGGCAGTCTATAGTAGCATGATGCTTGGATAGCCAATCCATGCCCAAAATCATGTCGAAGTCATTCATGTCCAGCGAAAGTGCGTCAACAGGTCAAACCTTATCGTCAAATTCTAGGGGAAGACTCTTGTATACATGGGTGATTAATACAGAGTCCCTCAAAGGCGTGAAAATAGTAAGCCTATTCTCTAGTGGCATGGGGAGCATCCTAAGGTTCTTAGCATAAGCAGTAGAAATAACCGAGTGAGTAGCACCCGTATCGAAAAGAACACATGCAGCTTGACCACACATATACAGATTCCAGTGATGGTACCTGTAGACTTGTTGGCCTGTCTCGAGATGTCGTGTAGACACGCCCGGTGGTAGGAGGCGGCTTGGAATCAGCATGTCCCGATGTACCCTCCATCTCGCCCTTACGACAATCCTTCATGATATGGCCAGGAAGACCACACTTGAAGCATGCGTCAGTGTTACGGCGACATAGCCCTGGGTTCCTACGGTGGCAAGTACAGCAAAGAGGATGAGTATATTCTCCAGCAGGTGCTCTGGCTGGCTAGGAACCTGATAAAACATTTTACATAAGACATGATAATAGGGTACAAAGGATAATGCAGATAATCGTAAGATTGAATACCAGTGATAGCTGGACGGCTAGGCTGTGAACCTCTCTGGTTCTGGTCCCTACCGTTTCCATGGTTCCTGGTAGAAGTTTTGCTAAGTGTCAGAATATGAGTTATAACATGAAATCATAAGAAAATTTTGCGTAAGTATTAGGACCTGCTGCCATTGGAGTGTCCAGCATTGTGACGATAATTATCATTACCGCCACGCCTATCCGTAGCAGAACGGTCGTTAGTCTGACCGTTTCCCTTGGGCTGATGAGGCTGCTGCTGAGTAGCCGGCTGAGACCGGTCCCCAGTTTTCTGCCTGGAAGATACATTTTTAAAGAGATGAATAATTAACATATATGGAAAGAATACGGATTGATCACCGCTTGAATACGAATGTTTACCTCTTGTCGGGTCTCTCAGCTTCCCCGAACTCATCTCTCTCCTGCGTCATCTCCAACTTACGTGCTGCATCGGCCACTTGTGCTACAGTGTTGAACGTAGCACACACCAGATTGTTTGCGACCGATGTGCGAAGAGCCCACCTAAAGTGGTGTGCCTGCTCTTCAGGAGTACCTGCTTCCGCACCAAGGAAACCAGCTAAGCGAAGAAAGCGCTACATAAACTCGTTGCTATTCTCCCTAGCTCTCTGTCGGATCCCATGGTACTCCCTCTTGAGCTTGTCTTGCTCAGCCTTGGGAAAGAACTGCTCCATCACCCTGTCCTTGAACTGAGCCCAAGTCAAACCAGCAACCCACTCGTCACCTCCCTCAGACTGGATCAACGCTAACCACCAATTTAGCACATCGCCTTCGAACCGATAGCATGTCAACCTCGCCTTATATGCGGGGTCACAACCCATAGCATTGAAAATCTTCTCGATGTGAGCCAACCAGCTTTCAGCATCACTGGGGCTATCTGTTTTCTCAAAAGCTCTAGGACGGAGCTTGTTGAATCTCTCCAGCCATACTGCCAATGTCACTAGAGGAGGAGGAGGTGCCTGATTATGCTACTGATTGTTGGCAGCTTGAACTTCAGCCCTGATGTCGTTCCTTAGTTGAGGAAGCAAAGCTTGCATTGCAACTTGGATTGCAGCATTAAGTTGTTCCTGTTCGCGTGTGAGAACCATCTGACAGTATAACATAAAACATATGATTAAACGTATCAAAACATAATATATATATATATATATATATATATATATATATATATACATGAAAAAAATTTACCAAAATTTCAAGAGAAAAATTTTATGCAAGAAAATTTTGTGTATGAATGCATGATGCAGTTTTATGAAAACTTTTGTATGCTCGAGAGTGAACGCCTATGGTCAGTTCACCCAAAATAAAAGACATGGCGAGGGGACGCCTATGGGTCGGTCCCAAATTTAAAAGTTTCGATAAAACACATGCGACTAAATAGGGCCAGTCCTGTACCAACCATTACTTAGTCATAAACCTGCGACAATGACATATATATATGTATGCATAAAAATGATGAATGCATGAAAACGACTGTCAGTTATAGGAAGACCATAGTGACTACCCACTAATCACAGGTCATATTTTGAGAGCCTACAGGTCGAAGCCTTGGCTCTGATACTATAATTGTAACACCCCATTTTGATAATGGAATGTCACACGTAATTATGGCGTGTCATCAAAGCATACAAGGATTAATGTCTAAACATTACATGACCATAAAAGGAAAATACCGGAATCAAACATCGGTAGTCCAAAAGTAAAGCTCATCACACACAAACAATAGTACTGTAAAGGAAAGGACTAAACAATGTCCATAGCAAGAGTATCAATGTAAAGATAATGCATAAAGTAAAGAAAGGCTAGAAAGCTTCCAGTCCATATGCACGTACGCTTAAAGTCTACGAGCGTCCTTGAGTACCTGCCGTTTTGGGAACATAGAAAAGGAAAACGGCTGAGAAATACGCTCAGTGTACGGATGTACAATAAAACATGAATAGGATAAGCATATAACATATAACAGCGAAAGAAACTAAGTATCGAGTAACCTGGTTAAGTCTTGGTAAAACTGGTTTTATAGTTTGAAAAGCCTTATGTTTATCTTATAAAAACTGTTTAACATGTTCTACCATTAGCCAATATAGGTCATGAAAATCCACCGTGCATGAATACTTGGAGGGGTGACCTCATCATGCAAATTAGAGGGGCTGCCTCTAATTTAATATACTGGTTTGGGTAGGAGGGATCAGCTCCTTGTGAAGGATGCAAGGCACACACCACATTCGCACTGAGTAATCTGCTGAAAAACATGTAACTAGGATGCACCCATACGCCCCACGTGATAAATATAATAATATGGCCAAAAGCTGAAAGGACGCCACGAGCAATCACTCCGCCGTGGTGAAGTCATAACATCAGTGCCTCTAATGTTATGGTTATGGTACCTCCATAACTAGGTGAAACTGGTCATGCATGTATATGGCTATAGGTATTCTAAATTAAACATAAGCAAGTCAAACATATAAACTTATACTACGGGAAAACATTTGGCTGCATACGGGGAATCCTAATAGGGAAAGAATGTCCATACTGAAAGGACGGGAATCCGTACCTTATGTCCAGTGAACGAAGAAGACGAACTGAGGAGAATCCTACTTCCGTATCACTAATGCTACATAAATACATACGTGAATAAGTATCTGACTACCAAATACGTAACTGGTTTTATATCATGTCTTAGCTTATTTTATATGTTCATATCATGTTTTACTGCTTAAAGCCTTAAACTGGGTTTATCTTATATTCTGTCTATTCTGATTAAGTGTTTCTGGTATTTCATGTATTATTATACTTACTGTGTAATAATAAGTAACTTTCCAAAAATAGCAGGTTTCCTAAAATAGAAAGTTTCCAAAAATAGAAAGTTTCTAAAAATAGAAAGTTTCCAAAAATAGAATTACTGCTTAAAATAGATAAGTTCCTAAAAAAAAGTTTCCATAAATAGATCAGCTGCCTTAATTAAATAAGTTTCCATAAACAGATTAACTGCATGAATTAAATAAGTTTCTAAAAATAGAAAGTTTCTATAAATAGACTAGCTGCCTTAATTAAATAAGTTTCTAAAAATAGAAAGTTTCCATAATTAGATATAAGCTGGTTAAATAAGCTAAGTATATAAGCTAAGTATATAAGCTAAGTGTTTTTCTGATTATTTTCTAAGTCATAAAGATATAATGTATAGTTTATTAATTATTACATGTAATTTAAATAAACTATAGGTTAAAAGTATTTAATTAAATATATCATGTCTTTAATTAAATAAAGTTAAATACTTAGGTTAAAACATGTATGATTATTTATTAATAATATAACATAAGTCATGTTAATTAATTAATTATAACCATGGTTTTTAAATAATGAATTAATTATAAGTCTAGAAAATATAAAATACTTAGGTTAATAATTTCATGATCTATAATTAAATATAACCTAAGTCATGTTTTATTAAATTAATCATGTCATATTATTATTAATTTAATTTAACATATGATCATAAAAAAAAATCTTAACATAAACCGTGAACCGGATCTTGACTAGAAACCATGAACCGGACATGAAATCGACACCATACCCCGAACCATTTCGGGGTTCCCTTTGGTTTGCTGCTGCCGTGGGAACCACACCACCAAACCGGGACCATATGGTCTCGGTGGTGGTCTATTAGCCAAACCGAGACCCCCTTGGGGTTCGGTTTAGGCGCCGGCCAAACAAACACCCCTAAAAACAACCTTTTTGATTTACCCAAAAACCATTTACATGTTTGTCCTATGTTTTTAAAAACATCATGTTCTTAATTATTTTATTACATCAAATCAAAAGAAAAAGGATTAAAGGAATATACCGAATGCGTGGATCTAACGAGGATGAACACACACGAACACACGTACAATATTCAAGATCAAAATCAAAACGAACACCCCCTTTTCTTGTGTTGTATGCGGCGGCCAAAGAGGACAAAAAGAAGAAAGGAGAAAACTTTGTAGGTTTTTAATTTGTTTTCCTGTAAAGTGAAAAATGAAAACTAGTTTTACCTTTACCCCCTTTTCATTGTAAAAATTGATGGGCTTGGCCCATGGTGTTGGTGTAGCCGCGGGTAGGGGGCCCCACATAGGGTACCCGTATCGTTTTCCGTTTCTCGTTGTTTAAGTGTTCGTTCGTGTTTATTTGTGTTCGTGTTTAGTGTATTCTCGTTAAATATTTACCGTGACCTAATATATTTATTCACGCTCGTAATAAATATATATACGTAATTAATATTAGTTCGTGATTTAATTACGTTCATGATTTCATGATCGCATGTTCGTGATTAATTATTGTTAAATAATTATTGTGTGTTCGTACGTAATAATTACTTATCGTGTTCTAACACGTACGTAATACATAAAATCCTAACATGTAAACGTAATCATGCTATAATAGGAAAGTTAATCTCGTACGTACGATCTTAAGGGTACTATTCATGGTAAAAGCATGCGGGTTTTACATTAAGTGTGGTTCTCTTTTTTGATTGCTTTTTCTGCCTTGTTCAGTTTGATTAGTTTCTTGTGGTTCCATTCCATATGGTTTGGTACTTTGGTCATACGGTTCGAGGTCTAAGTGTTCTAAATTCAATTCTTTAATTTATTTATGGTAGTTGATGTGTAGCATTTGTTGTCACACTGTTCCTTTACCCGAGCCTAACGCTGATAAAGGACTAGCATTCCACGACCTAGATTGTCCTTAAACAAACCCGGTTTTTCAGAACCTGCTTCGGCTAATTAACGATGGCTTTCACTCTTTCACTTATGGAGTGTTATGCAAATATCTTTGTTTAGCAGTTAGTATTTCAATTTGGACAATCGCCACATTGACCATATCATATTGCAATTTGCTCCTGAACATATGTCAAATATTGCTAACATTTTGCATCAATAACTAGAAGTTTAAAAAGTTTTTGACACGTGAGATCTAAAACAAGTTTTATCAGAGTTTTTACATGACACTAGCAAATAACGACCAGACTACATAACTACTATTCAAGGTTCGACCATCGGGCCACGGGTTCAACAATCCTATCAACCCGTTCGAGTCATTGAGTTACCGGTTCGACCACCAGGTCATAACATATCATTAATTATCTACCGCTAGGAAATTTCCGCCGCTATGCGCAGGTACTCGTCTAGTAGATATAAATTCTTCAATCAAAAAATTTAGGGCTAATTTAAAAAATTGTCCCTATGAGGTGTTTGTCTTTTGTCAAATATATCAAAATTAAAATAATAAGGCAATTACTCCTATTTGACCTTATTCGACTCTATTCTACCATATTCGACTAATTCGACCTATTCTACTTGAACCACAACTTGACACATGACACTTTTGGTTTTTTCTAGAAAAATCTAAGTGGGTCCCGCAAGTACACATAAGTACACATAAGTACACATATGTACACATAAGTACACTTCTTGTAAGTGTACTAGTTATTCGACTTCATGTCTAATCTATTATTCGACTTGTACTTTTAAAAACAAAAAATACTTTTGTAATGATATTCCCCATTATTCGACTTTGACCCATAATTATTCGACCCGTACTTTTAAAAAATTAAAAAACAAAACCCAAATATATCCTCTTTGTTATTCGACTTGTACCACCTATTATTCGACTTGTACTTAATAAAAAAATAAAAAATTATTTTGAAACCCCTAAAGTTTTTGGATCTGAGCAAGCAGATCCACAAATATGAAATTTCTGTGTGAACTTTTTTGTTATGTATACATGAGTGTTGAGAAAGAGAGGGTAAACCGTGTTGTCTTTTATAAGTAGTGGTATAATTAGTCTTGCAACCTTACTCATCGTGGTAACCAAATTAGAGTCGAACTCGCGACATATAACAAGCATACTTATTAACTTCGCCATAAAGTGTTTGAACAAACTTCTTTTCTTTCTAGGGTCAAAATCCCATGCAAGTTTTTAGGCGTAAGCCCTAAAGTTGTGTCTCGATGGAGGCCTGGCCAAAAAAAGAAGCAGCATCAAGACCAATATTTGAATCCGAGATGAGCAGCTCTAGCTTGTGTAAATCAGGTAAACTGTAAAAGGACGCGGATGGCGAAACCTGGCTAGACAAGAACAAGGCAATCCTGAATTGCGGACTCTTAACAAATAAGAAATGTGTATGAAATTGCATCCCAAACGCGCCATAACACTAATATAGGCTATGCTTGATCCAGCATAACTTAGACATGGTTAACACATTATTCTCAGCCACAAATGCAGAAAAAAGAAACTAACAACAAAGATTTACTATATCATCGTTTGTAGCGGGATAACAACCCACATGGTGTGGGTTCTTTCACATAGTATCGAGTTTATTGTGCTGATATATTACTTACAAGGATAAATTTATGTACATTTTTTTAATGTAATGCTTGAATAGCAGAGAAACAATCTGTACACAGTGCAGCCAAACATATATAATGACAATCTTATTAATGCTTTTTAACGGCAAACTTGTAGGGTTGCAATGATAGTGATCACTTCAAAAAACAGGTAACAGAGAAATAGTCTCGATATTGAGCAGCGATTGGGGTAAAATCTGAAGATCCGGGCGAATTGCTAGTAGGGTATAGAAGGAGTCGACAGGTACTCTCATCCCCCATACGTTGATTGTCTCCAATTTACGACAGTTGTTTACAAGAACTATAAGTCCATTTTCAGTTACATGACGACATCCCCACAATACAGCAGTCTGAAGTTAGACATAGATATTCAATTTCATATAAAAAACTCAACTAATAAATCACAAAAAAATAAATGTACAAACCTTTAAATTTGGGCATCTGGTTGCAATTGCAAGCAGAGACTCGACTGTTATAAAAGTACCCCCAATGTTTAGGTGTTGCAAAGAATTCGCCCTTGAGATCTACGGAACAAAATCATGACATGTGAGATCTTAAATCTTGTAGCGATATGATAGCTTCTATTTTTTTGTCATATAACTGCGTTTATGATAAGGGATTAACTCTGAGTTCCGTTTCATATGTCAATTATAAAGAATACAGGTTGATCTGAAGAAAAATATCATGTAAACCGTTAAGAAAAGTCTGTAATAGGTAACTGATGATTTATATACCAAGTGAATGACACCTTTATCAGTGATTCCTGTCATACCCCATAAGGATATCGAAGACAGGTTGGTAACGCATTTAGCTGTTGATAACTGGTACAGTCCATTGTCTGTTATTTGACAACCGTAGCAACTTTTTGAACTGAAAACATGACCAAAAAAAGATATGTCCAGCTAAACCATATCAAAATTAAGACAACCAATAATAATATATGAAACCAAAATTCAGTATATGTTTTGTGTTGGTCCCAATGGATCTTGTTTCTTAACTTAAAAGATTAAACAGTAATCCACTTTCTAATGGTGGCTCATTTGGTATTTGCACTGATTAAACGAGTCTTGTTTGGTGTAAAGAACACCATGAGTCTATCACTAAAAAACTTTAGGGGTTTTAAAATAATTTATTGTTAGCCTCAAAATATTGAGTCAAACAAGAATGTTCGGTCATAGGTTTATACTTTAATATTTATTAGAATGTTGTAATAGTTAGTTAAAATAGTCGTGACATTACGGGCTTGATGGTTAGCTTAAAAGGCCTTTTTCAAGGTACTAAGCATTTATTCAAGCCCGACCCAATACAATATAGTCCATTAGAGAGCCCGCATGTGGGTGGACTATATAAGCACCCTCCTAGCATGTTAGGAGGGTGGATGGTCTCATAATTCTTAATCTAATTTCCCAAGTTAATCACCATCTTCTCTCTACTTTATCTCACTACTTTCTCTCTCTAAAATTCATATCTTTTCCATCTCATTTCTTTAATCTATCATCATATTATTAGGGACAACAATTGGTATCAGAGCACTCATGGTTTTGATCAAATACCCACAACTTATTTAATTCACGACGTTATTGGTGTCAAAAGGGTGGTTAGGTTTAAGTCCTATGATCCAACCAGAACCGGAGGGATCTTCCCAGGGACAATCTAATAGATTATTAGAAGTCCTTAGAAAAGATGGAGTAGAATGTGAACGTAGCTGAATGCAGACTAAGTACTGATGCTAGCACTGGAACAATCACAACAAGGTGCTAGTAATGATGTCTTGGTAAGCATTGAAGGGGTTGAAGAATGAAAAAGAGATGTAAGGATAAAGGGTGTAAAGAAACAAGCCCTCCATACAACTTAGGCAGAAACCGGGTCAACACATCATGAAGACAACGCATCATGAACCCAGTAATGTAATGCACAACCCCTCCCCAACTAACTCGGGCTTCTCTCAAAAGAAGTTTGTTTTATTTTCACGGAGATCAATACGACTTATATTGACTTTCTCACTCCGAGATAGTTGATATTGAATAGGTGGCATCTGCTCCAGCCTCCGACTACTAAAAGTGCACAAATCGAGTCTAGAGCCAAGAGATCAATCAAACCTCGTTAGGACACACAGATGAAGATCAAGAGAGTCCTACGCTATATCTTTGCGATATTTCTAGAACACTCAGAGTGATACTACCTAGTATTCACAATGATGAGTGGAAATCCTTCCAGTGTTAACATCAAACAACACTGCAGTAGGTCATGTGTAAGATTCTTTTAGAATTGAACATGTGTAAACTGAAAAGCAACAGTGGTTTGATTCTGAATTGATTCAAACTCGTTTCAGGTTTCTACGCAATATCTTTATGGTCTTGCCAGAACATTCAGATTGATATTCATTAAATATTCACAGCGATGAATGGAAATCCTTCTAGCGTCAACATCAAACAGCGCTACGGTAGGTAACTTGCGAGATTCTTATAAATCAAGCTTTTGTCAACTGGAAAGCAACAATGGTAAGATTCTTAAGGAATCAAACTTGTTCCAGGAAATTTGAATTGACGACTTTAATCAAGCGAATATTTAACCAATTGATTCACTCTTTTTGTTCGCAGTCTTGCTTTGAGACGGTCGAGTAAAGAGAACGGCTCGTACAACCGCGAAACCCTGTCAAGAAGATTCTTAATTGAATCTACCTAATCACAGGTACGATATTTAATATCGTGTAACGGTCTTCACCGACCGGAGGTAAAACTCTACCGATTTAGGACGAATGTCAAAGCCATTCAGTCCGTGTCTATGTTTTGTCTCAAGAAGGTGACGTTACGTTGTACTCAGCAAAGTCAGAGATTCAAAAAACCACATACTCATACCCAAAGACATACTAAATAATCAAGAAAGCTAAAGACTTTCGCAACTCTGATGATAAAAATCTTCCTTATCAATTACAGTAGAGGAATGACCTCTCTTCAAAGGAGATTGTTAGAAAGCTTTCAAGATTGTGCGAAGTATGAGCATGTGGATGAAGACACAAGATCGCAAGATGGCAAAGACAAGTCAAGGATAATTTGAAGATCTCAAGATAAAAGACAAAGTCGAAAGACAACGACAAAGGCTCAAAGATCACAGCAGGAAGGAACAACACTACTATTACACGTTCAAGACTCATTTATGACGAAATTCATAAATCTCCATTGGACTCCAAATATCGAAGAGGAATGACCTCACATTGGGGGAGATTGTTAGCCTCAAAATATTGAGTCAAACAAGAATGTTCGGTAATACAAGGTTTTAGCCTCGTATGAAAGTTCGTTGAATCCGATCTTTTCGAATTGATTACCGTTAATTAGTGCGACTCAATTGTTCTTGGTGGAAGATAATTTTGGGTTGGTTGATTATCTATTTTTAAACTAAAAGCAAATAAATGTCGTTGAGTAAAATGTAAATGATTTAAAACTTAACAAGTAATTTAGAACTTAAAACTTTATAAAACTTTAAAACTTAAAAGCTTAAACTAACGAAATGCAAATAAACCAATCTATCGGAATGTACTAAACTCAAAACCATCAGAATAAATATAAAACAAGTCATCGGAATATACATCTTAATAACCATCGGAATATCAAAGTTAAAGCTGTCGGAATGCAGTGCTGTCGCAATATTGTTCTATCGGAATGTCCAGATCGGAATACATAGTTTTCTATCGGAATGTTGTTAACAAAATTTTGGCAGAGTTTCGACTTAAAATGACCTTAAGTCGCGTCGGAATATGCGATCACAATCCTAGATCGGAATAAGGGGAATGTTACTCTAGATCGCAAAGTAGAACCATAAATGGCTATTGCGATACAAATAAGCAGCAATCAGAATGTGTAAAACCCCCAATATTGCGATGAACACAAATAATCCGAAAATGAAGAAAAGCTAAAAGCTCAATAAGCAATACCAATAAACATTTGTCATGAACTCAACAAGGCCAATAATAAGGAGACTCAATAAGCTACGAATGGAAAACTTATCAAATCACCAAATAAGCAAACTTTCTAAGATTAACTTTTAAAAGATGAAACTTTTTAAGAAACCTAAAAAGCAATAAGCTAAATATATGAAATAAGCCAATAAGCACAACAAGCTTATAGCTTATACCGTATAAAAGCTTAATAAGGAATTAAAAGATTAACTTTTAATCAACAAAACATAAAAATCCACACGAAGTTTTAAAATTCGGATTAAAACAAAAGTGAAATCAAGAAAGGAAGAAAAAAGATTAAAGACTTAACTTGAACTTTTTGATTAATGAAATTGAAGTACAAAGATTAACTAAAAGCTTAACTTGAAAGAAAAGATGAAGTTTTTAGTGAGAGAAAGTTAAACACTTTCTCTCTCTAAAATGAAAACTAAAACAAAGAAAATTAAAACTAGCTAACTACCCTCCTAATGTGATTAGGAGGGTATTTATAGGGAAATGGGGAGTGCATGTGTGCTTCCTTCTTTCTTTCTTTTCTTCTCGACTCGATTTAAATCCTTTGTCTTTCTCGACGTCGTCTCGGGATTTGTCGATGTAAGTTGAACTTGTCTTGTAATTTTCTTCTTGTATTAGACTTGAGTTCTTCGACTTCATTAAACTTTCGTCTTTAGACTTTCTCTTCGATAAATCTTCAGAATAGGTGATAGGTGTGTAAACACCCATCCTTTTTACCACTTAATTACAATAATAACCGAGCCAAAACGTGTATTTTATGTCACTTATGTCGGAATTATGCGTGGTTTGTGTTTTTGTTGTAATTTAGGACGAAATTGTGAAAATGGGAGAAAACACGGGCATTTACGGGCTTTTATCGAAGAAAAAGACGAAAGACGGAGTCAAGAAATCAAGAGTGGAAAAAGAACGGAAGTCCAAGACCAATTCTGAAGATTTATCGAAGAAAAAGTCAAAAGACGGAAGTTTACTAAAAAGCCGAAGAACTCAAGTCTAATTTATTGAAGATTACAAGACGAGTTTGAAGAAATCCCGAGACAAAGTCATTAAAGTCAAAATATTAAAGAAGATTAAGGACTAATGATGCAATTAGAGATAGAAGAAAGAGGGAGGAAGCTTCCACTAAGCACCTCCCTAAATCCACTATATATAGTTTTCATTTCCTTCATTTGTAGTTGTTGGGTGGCTTGACAAACCACCACTTCCACCATTTTCATTTACCTTGCACTCTAAATTCTTGCACTTTAATTTCTTGTATCGCACCCTTTAATTATCAAGTAAGTTTTATTTAATTGTTGTTGAATCTCTACTTTTCTTGTTTAATCTCTCATCTACCTTTCTTAATTGTGTCTAATCTTTGTGTTCATGTTCTTGAGTTTTATGGTTTTTAATCAAGTGGGTTTTGATTATTTTGGTTATGATTGTTGGTGTTATTGATTTGGATTGATTGGTTATTGTTAGTAGATCATTTGTGGTTGTTTTGGTTTAATCTTTTGGGTAATCTTGATTAGTTTTGGTTAAATTCGTGCTCTCTTCTCTTTCCCCTGTTCTTCGTTCTATGCTTACTGTTTCTTTCCCCAGATATTCCGAAACAACTGACTTCATCCGGAATGTCTAGTATTCTCAATCAAGGACTTCATCCGGAATGTCTAGTATTCCGAATCAAGGACTTCATCCGGAATGTCTAGTATTCCGAATCAAGGACTTCATCCGGAATGTCTAGTATTCCGAATCAAGGACTTCATCCGGAATATCTAGTATTCCGAATCAAGGACTTCATCCGGAATATCTAGTATTCCGAATCAAGGACTTCATCCGGAATACCTAGTATTCCGAATCAAGGACTTCATCCGGAATATCTAGTATTCCGGATCAGCTTACATTCCGAATCAATCGTTCTTTCGTTTATTCCGGATCAGTCATTTTATTCCGAATCAAGGTGTTATTCCAGATAGGTGACATATTCCGGATCACTTGGTTATTCCGAATGAATGTTTCTTTTTTGTATTTTTCATATTTATTTTCAAGCTTTACTTTTCCCGCCTTTTTCCTTATTTGCACTTTTACTTGCTTTCCCTTTTAGTTTAAGTTTTAGTTTGCGTTATTTACCTTTATTGCTTTTAATTTCTCGTAATTTACTTTTCGTCAAGTTTTTATCTTTTAGTATTTATTTTTACCGTGTTTACTTTATTTTTATTGTTTCAAGTCTTTATTTTTAATTAGTGTAGCCAACGACAACCCATTCTATTTCTTTTCCACCAAGAGCAACTGAGTCGCACTTTGAACCGGAAATCAATTCGAAGAGATACCGAGAAACGAACTTTTTCAACCTAGCAAAATCCGTGCAATAAAATGGCGCCGCTGCCGGCTCTTTTCGTGAGGATTAACGGTTTTTTGTGAAAGACGCGTTGGCTTTTGGGAGCCGTTCACTCGTGAACGTTATTTTTCGTGTCAAAAATTTTCAAAAAATCCCAAAAACATTTGAAAAAAATCATAAAAAGCATTTCTTTTCCAAAGTTTTGCACCAAAAATATTCTTCTTGCTTATCTATTTTTCTTTATGGATTCTTATGTGACAATCCGTCAATTTATGGTTGATATTTAATTCTCAAATATTATTCAAAATTATTATTTTAATGTTATAATATGAACTCACTTATTTTTGGGAAGTAATTTGGATTTACGTCTTGAAGTAGCGTCGACTACGTCTAAACCGGAGGATTCAACGTTACGTGCTTACGTTTACATACACCGTCTTTGGTGACAGTCCGACATTTCAGAAAATAAATCTATCCATGAATATTATTTTGGAGTTTTAAATTTGAGTTGGTTCATAAACTCACAAATTTACGAGAAGAGATTAGGACTTACGATTTTAATTTAACGTCCTTTACGACTAAACCGGAAACCCTAGGATTACGTATTTACGTTTTCGAACTCCGTTTTTGATGAGACAATTTTTATTGGATTCGTTTTGTGACGTTGATTCATAATTTATAAAAACGTTTTCCGTGAAACAACCCGAGGGCACGCAAATCGAGGAAACTGGAATCGAGGAGTACCCGTAAATAAATGGGGATGAGACAAGTGGGACACTTGTCCCACCCCCACTCAAACCGGCCTAACTAGCCACACAACACCACATTTTGTGTCAAATTGTAAGCTAAGTAACACTTGTCACTTAAGCTTACACATTAAGCCACTTTCCATCAAAACTAGCTAAACCACTAGCCAAAACCACACACTCATTTTCCACTCATGCAAAAACTCTCATCTCTCTCTCTACTCTCTTGCTTGTGCCGTCCAAAAACAACCCCAAAATACCCATTTGATCCAAATTTAACCACAAACATATGTTATAACTTACATATGTTAATCTCTATTCAAAAAGATGAAGATTGGTGCAAGTTTTAACATCCAAGGAGGTGTTTCCATGGAGTATTAGGGCTGATTTTCCACAAGGAGCTTATGAAGATTGGTGGTCTTGAAGATGGTCTTGGTGCATCACAAGTTTCTCCATCAAAATCCATGTTTTGATCACAACCTACATCAACTTGGTGGTATAAAGATTGTCCTCCTCATCCTCTTGTTATTTTTGATTATGTAATCTTGTATTTCTTACACTTATGTATATGTATATGATGATGAATGATGATTAAAAATATTGTGTGGGGATTTGGTGTTGATAAACATGCTTAAAAAGATGAAAAACTATAAGAAACAAGGTTAAAATCTTGCTTAATTTAGATGGCTGTATAAAACAGTAAAGAATCATATGGTAAACTGGTAAAATGACTTGAATAAATTGATATACAGTAAGCTATGGGTCTTGTACATATGTGAGAGTTGGCCATGCAATGGAATCATTGTAATGAGTGAGATATGATCAAAACAAGTTTAATGTACAAATCTGAGTTCACTTTTTTGGGCGATTTTTAGAAAATACTTAGAGGATGATTCAACAGTAGCTATAGAAGAGTTAAATGGAGCACATATCATGTAGTTTATGTGATAAAAATTTGAGCTTCTATCTCTATATAGAACTCTAGATATGGCAGTTTTGGTGAAAATGAAAATAAAAATCAGATTTTGAGAATTAATGTTTATTATTATTATATAAGCACTCAAAATTATATTGTATAAAATGTAAAATAAAAACCCACTAACTTATGGATTTTATTTATATAAATATGTAAAAGGTTAAATAAGTGTATAAATTATAAAAATGATAGTGGAATAATACTTATAAGTAATAAAAACTATAAACTTAATTTTTACGACTTTTTCGGCTATTACCGTAAAATTAACGTTTTTCGCCAATTAAAACTTAGACGATCAAACCCGTATAATGTAAACTTTATAAAACTCATATACTGATATATAGACATGTATAACAAGTAAAAACCGATAAAAACCCGAACTATATGACCCAATACGGACATTAACGAGTTAAGTTAACGTTATTGGACTAATAATACAACAAAATGGACTAAAACACTTATAAACTTATTTATTGGGCTTAACCCATTTAGACCCAACATGTAAAGTATAAATACTGATAATACAAGTATGAAATGGATTAATACAAGTTAATAAACTTATAATAGGCTTATTGGACCTAAAACACGTAAATAGGTAAAACGAGAAAACTAGTATAAAAGTTATCGACACATAACACAAAAATGAGTAAATGAGAATATGTTAACCCACTTGATCATCATATATATAAAATCATCATATGTATGCATAATTGTTATTTTTATAAAGTCATTGGACATGAGTCTAAGACGAATATTATTTGTCTAGGTTTCCGTGATTGAAGCACGTACCGTACGTCCGAATTGCCGATAACCCGCCTTCCCACATCAACGTGAGTTCATAGCCTCGCACTCTTTTAAATGTTTTTATGAAATGTTTTATAAACCCGCGAGGGAGATAACATGTTAGTTTTTATAAAATAGGACACCATTTGTCCCGATTGTTTGTTTATTGATTTGGACCCGAATGATTGCATGACCCGATTGTATGACCTGATAAATGATTAAAGGACCCGATAGATGAAATAAAATGGATTATTAAAGTTAGGTTATGTCACTAAAAGTCCCATTAGCATGAATTGTGAACTACCGGGATTTGGTAGACGCTTGTGCATATAATAGTACTATTTGGGGACGATCACCCCAGTTTGCGCCTTGACGGTTGATCCCCGTCATGCCACATTGATTGGTAAGCGAATTTATGTATGAGAAGATTTCCTTAGCGTGACCTTTGTGACGACACGCTAATTTAGATGGGCAAACTGAGTATCGGGTTAGCTACCCGTTATTGGTTTAGTAAGGTAACAATGTCATGCGGCTTATAATAATCCAACTAACGAAATACTACTAGACGCTCCGAATTACGATGTATTGCCTGACTAGCAATACAGGGTCATACTATTGATATTATGTTCGTGTTTTGGTTTTCATAACCATATTCATATAACGGTTTTTATTTTCATACAACGTCATAAGACGTATTGTATGGTGTTTTTACGACATTGGCTGATATAATGATTTTTAAGGCAAACGCCTATATTATGATTTTGATGAAGATTTGTATAAAATGACTTTGGCTATTTTATGGCCTATTAAAATGATTTGTACAAAATGATTTTCAGTAATAATTTTATACTGATATTATATTGATGGATTTTATTAAACTCTATGAATTCACTCGGCGTTATCGCTGACCTTTTCTTTTAACATGTTTTATCTCAGGTACTTGAAGGTAATTCTCGGTAAGACGACAAGAATTCATGGCCCGCACTTAAACAATATTTTCCATTCAAATACTTTGTAAAACTTTGTATGAAATGTAATGACTTGGGACCTATGTAACTTTGATATTTATGAATGGAAATGATTTATTATTAAACGACGCGATTTTTAAGCGTTGTCTATGATGTGAGTAATGTGCTATCCCGTAACACCAACTAGTCTTCCGCTGTATTGAGTTGTATAAATTTGGGGGTGTTACATCTTATGTCCATTGTGTCGGGTGTGGGAGACGCTTATACGGGAACGACTCATGTCAATGGTGTACATGTGAGCGGTGCGGAAACGATATCGACAATACACAATTCAGATTCGGATTTTGTCCATTGTGCAACTCAACTAATTCGTCCTTTTTGAATCCACCTCCTGTTCCCCCGTGCATCTATTGTGGAAGCGATTCTCATTGGCATGTTTCGTGTCTGGTTCGATACCCGTATGATCACGAGCAAGAACCGGGTTACAATTATGACAATGGCAATAGCTATCTACAAGAAGCACCCGATTTTTCTCATACCCATGTTGCCAAAATTGTGGGGGCCCTCACGATACTTCTTATTTTTCAGCCAATAAATTATTATGAGCCAGATCCGTGTCCTCAATTTTCTTCCCCGATGGATTATTATGAACCAAATCCGTGTTATAATTCTTCTCAACCGATGACTTACTTTGAGCCACATCCGTGCTATAATTCTGGTTTTCATAACTGTGAGCCCCCACACCCCAACCTCAATCATCAATCCTCTCAGAGAATTCAACAACTCACTACTCGGAATGAAGAAAGGCACGCCCTTATTTTGAAACTTCAAGAAGCCGTTGTTCAGTTTAAAGAAGCATGCGAGGAGGAAAAGCGACAGCAACAAGAGCAAGTATCTAATCTTAGTGATTATACCCCTCCTCCTGTGCGTCAATACTATTATGATGATGATGATGACGATGAGCCTACTATTTCTTGGAATGATCTTGTTGCTCAATGTCCTAGTGCAATTGTCATCCCTTCTCTCGATATCCCAAATGTGTCTAAGGATCTAGATTCGTTGAATGAGCTTAGTAATGTTGGTCTCGACAAATTATTGGATGATGAGGTTGGTGACTTACCAACTATGGAGCTTGAGGACGACGTTGCTCTTACGTAAGCGGTCGATCCTAGTGATGACGATTTTTCTCCACGCTATGAGAATTTCACTTTTGAAATTTCTCAATCTCCACCGGGAGATGCGGGCGATGACGATTTATTCTCTCCGGCTTACGAGAAGTTCACCGATGAACTTGATCTTGTGGATGAGGTGGAAGACGTGCTTCTTCACGATAGATTACGGAAATTACACCTTCTTATTGCTCAAATCGAAGAGTTGACTTATCCTCCTCTCTCCGAGTCTTTGCCTCCATCTATTCCTCCCGTTGAAGATAATGACCCATTGCTGGAAGAAATCGACATTCACTCCATACCTCCAGGTATTGATGATGATGACATGGAGGGGGATATTGTTCTTGATAATTTGCTGCAGGAAGGTATTGACCCAAGTCCCCCTCCCGAGCACCTTTCATCCTCCCCTTCAGCCACTATTACGGAGGATGAGTGCTTTGACCCGGGAGGTGACATTGATTATGCTATCATTGATAACATTACGGCTTTGCCGCGTGCTCAACATCCATTGTCTTTGGGGGATGACAATGTGCTTACTTTACCCACCCCACCTCCCGTGGATCTTGATTTCACATACTTCTCATATGTTGAAAGGACCTTTCTCCCATTCAAGACTTATCCCCCGCCTCTCCTTTGTTGATGTCAACCGGGAACGAGGACAAGGTCTTTGATCCCGGTATTACATTTGAGGCTTCCCCATGGACCATTTAATTCGGGGACGAGTCAGGCTCGTGACTCGGTTAATATAAACAAGCGCTTTTTGGGAGGCAACCCAATTATCTATCCATCTTTCCTGTTTTCACCATAAGTGTAGGGGGAGCCCCGTTGGTGTTTCTTGTTTTCTTTCTTATCATGTGCAGGGATTAGAGCTTCAAAGACACACTCTTGATGACTTTTGACGAACCGTGATTCCGTGTTCCCGTCTTCCCGGTTCTATCCTAAACTCTTTTCGATTCACTATTTTATATTTCTCAAATATTAAAATAGGAATCTCTTTAGTTGTCTCTTCCTTAGCGAGATTTAAACAAAGTGCACAATGTCCTAAGTGTAGGGGAGTTTACTCCCACATGCTTAAACATTGAGGAAAATGTTTATATCAAGTGTATGGGGGACTTCTATCGAAGTTAAGTGGCCTTTTCCTTGTATTTGTCCTCATTTTTAACCGAAAAATCAATTTTTCGACATTTTTCAAAATTTTTGATCCATTTTGGCCTATTAGTTTTTCCTTTTGTATAGTTATTTTCTTTCCTTGCTAGAATAAATTTTAATAAAGTGGTTTTAATTTTCAAACGTTGTGAATCTTTTGACTCAACCCGAGTTTACTTATCTAAATTTACTCTAGCTAGTATCCTTAACGTGTTTAAGTCAAGTTTTGCTAGGCTTTTATATAGGGAGCTATAAAACGCGAAAGTCTTAACTCTCACGGGTTAAGAACAAGAACTTTTCGTAAGTTCCTATAATTGATCCTAGAGAGTTGTTTATCAAGGGAACTTTAAAAAGCGATTTCTAAACTTGAAAGAGTCTAAGAATTTGCAAGATCCTATAGGCGACTCGAAAACTCAAAACTTTGATTTAATAGGCTAAGCATCTACGAGTCTCATTCCTTTAGATTTTAAACTGTGGAGAACGAGAGATGATAGAGTCAATTATAAGTTTGGTATTCTTTCCTGAATTTATGTGAGTTAATTATAAGCCTATTCTCCCATCGCTTGCTAATAAATTTATCTTCAATAAATAAGGTTGTACGATTTGAAAAGTTACTTAGCTTCTAGCCCAAGATCGTTTAAAAGTTGCTCGGTATGGATTAGAGTTCATAGCCAAGGCATAACTTATTAAAGCGGGATGCGAAGATTGGCGAGTCCAAAAAGGTCCTAACAAGACATGAGGGCTATATTTTGTTGCTAAAGATCCCAAGTGATGTGAAGAATCATTTATCAAAAATCAATATGAAGGATCGAGACACACGACGAAAAGTAAGAACTCCCCAAAAGATCATGGAGAAGTCTATCCGAAAAGACCCTAGCAAGGTATGAGGATAAATAGATCCAATTCCTAAAAGGAGGCGGATCGTTGTATATCAAAGTCCAAAATAAAGATTGGAGAAAAATGAATTCGTGGTCCAAATATGAAGAATCTCTCAAAACTTCAAGTGAAGAAATTCCTATTATGAAGAGAAGGCCATTATTTCATGAACGTCTCTCAAGATTTGAAGTATGAAGTCGCTGCCAAATATCGGTCCGAAAAAGGTCTCAAATCGCGAAGCGAGTTATGCCAAGATATGAACTTTATGAGGTCCCGAGAAGCAATTTTAAAAGATTTTGTCCTTTAGCTAACTATTGATTAAATCGTTCACTTTATTTTCGGCCTAAATAAACTATCGAAATAAGTCAACAATGTATCCTCGTGATCATTCAAGACAACAATAAAATATAAGAGATACACCTAGGAATAAGGGAGTCTAAGTGAATAATTGGCCCACATGAGTTCGTGTTAGTTTGCTAACTTATAATAACAATGATCTCGTTTTTAAGCTTGGTTTGGAGAAAGTGAAAACTTGAGGATGATGATCATTCATAACATTTCCAAAATTCTAAGGTATGTTTTTGATTTCTTTACTTGTTTTGTTATTTTCTATCTCTTTAATAAAGGCCAACGTGGATTGATTGTGATGAAAAATGTAAACATGCTTTGTAACTAATGCATTGCATGAGGACATTGCAATGGTCAAGTGTAGGGGATTTGATAGGTGTGTAAACACCCATCCTTTTTACCACTTAATTACAATAATAACCGAGCCAAAACGTGTATTTTATGTCATTTATGTCGGAATTATGTGTGGTTTGTGTTTTTGTTGTAATTTAGGACGAAATTGTGAAAAAGGGAGAAAACACGGGCATTTACGGGCTTTTATCGAAGAAAAAGACGAAAGACGAAGTCAAGAAATCAAGAGTGGAAAAAGAACGGAAGTTCAAGACCAATTCTGAAGATTTATCGAAGAAAAAGTCAAAAGACGGAAGTTTACTAAAAAGCCGAAGAACTCAAGTCTAATTTATTGAAGATTACAAGACGAGTTTGAAGAAATCCCGAGACAAAGTCATTAAAGTCAAAAGATTAAAGAAGATTAAGGACTAATGATGCAATTAGAGATAGAAGAAAGAGGGAGGAAGCTTCCACTAAGCACCTCCCTAAATCCACTATATATAGTTTTCATTTCCTTCATTTGTAGTTGTTGGGTGGCTTGACAAACCACCACTTCCACCATTTTCATTTACCTTGCACTTTAAATTCTTGCACTTTAATTTCTTGAATCGCACCCTTTAATTATCAAGTAAGTTTTATTTAATTGTTGTTGAATCTCTACTTTTCTTGTTTTATCTCTCATCTACCTTTCTTATTTGTGTCTAATCTTTGTGTTCATTTTCTTGAGTTTTATGGTTTTCAATCAAGTGGGTTTTGATTATTTTGGTTATGATTGTTGGTGTTATTGATTTGGATTGATTGGTTATTGTTAGTAGATCATTTGTGGTTGTTTTGGTTTAATCTTTTGGTTAATCTTGATTAGTTTTGGTTAAATTCGTGCTCTCTTCTCTTTCCCCTGTTCTTCGTTCTATGCTTACTATTTCTTTCCCCAGATATTCCGAATCAACTGACTTCATCCGGAATGTCTAGTATTCCGAATCAAGGACTTCATCCAGAATATCTAGTATTCCGAATCAAGGACTTCATCCGGAATATCTAGTATTCCGAATCAAGGACTTCATCCGGAATATCTAGTATTCCGAATCAAGGACTTCATCCGGAATATCTAGTATTCCGAATCAAGGACTTCATCCGGAATACCTAGTATTCCGAATCAAGGACTTCATCCGGAATATCTAGTATTCCGGATCAGCTTACATTCCGAATCAATCGTTCTTTCGTTTATTCCGGATCAGTCATTTTATTCCGAATCAAGGTGTTATTCCGGATAGGTGACATATTCCAGATCACTTGGTTATTCCGAATGAATGTTTCTTTTTTGTATTTTTCATATTTATTTTCAAGCTTTACTTTTCCCGCCTTTTTCCTTATTTGCACTTTTACTTGCTTTCCCTTTTAGTTTGCGTTATTTACCTTTATTGCTTTTAATTTCTCGTAATTTACTTTTCGTCAAGTTTTTATCTTTCAGTATTTCTTTTTACCGTGTTTACTTTATTTTTATTGTTTCAAGTCTTTATTTTTAATTAGTGTAGCCAACGACAACCCATTCTATTTATTTTCCACCAAGAACAACTGAGTCGCACTTTGAACCGGAAATCAATTCGAAGAGATACCGAGAAACGAACTTTTTCAACCTAGCAAAATCCGTGCAATAATAGGCCTTGGACTTCCGTTCTTTTTGCACTCTTGATCTTTTGACTTCGTCTTTTCTCGTTTTCTTCGATAAAAGCCCGTGAAAGCCCGTGTTTTCTTCCTTTTTCATCTTTTGATCCTAAAACACAATAAAAACACAAACCACGTATAATTCCGACTTTTACGACATAAATAACACGTTTTGGTCTTGTTATTATTGGAAATAAGTGGTAAAAGGATAAGTGTTTTCACACTTAACCATCTCGTGAGCGTCACGATAAATGGTGGGCCAATAGAATCCCGAATCAAACACTTTCTTCGCAGTGTAGTTGGGACCAAAGTGATCACCGGTGGGTCCTTTATGGCAAGCTTCGAGAATGTCTAAAGCTGCGGGTCCATCAACACATCGGCGAATAATCAGATCGACACATTGTTTGAAGAGATAAGGGTCATCCCAAAAGTAAGTCTTAATATCTTTAAAAAACTTCTTCTTTTGTTGGGATGTTAACCCTTCGATAAGGATACCACCCGCTAAGTAGTTTGCAATGTCCGCAAACCACGAGGTGTCATCAAGATTGGAATTGATAGACATTAAGGTCTCAAGGGGAAAAGAGTCATTGATCTGTTGATTCGGATGATCCCCTTGATAAGGATCCTCAAGTCTACTTAGATGATCCGCGGCTAGGTTTTCGGCACCCTTCTTGTCACGAATTTCGATTTTAAATTCTTGAAGGAGCAAAACCCAACGAAGAAGTCTTGGTTTAGAATCTTGCTTAGTCAACAAGTACTTCAACGCGGAATGATCGGTGTACACAATGGTGGTGGAAAGAACAAAATAGGGGCAGAACTTCTCAAAAGCATACACTACAGCTAAAAGCTCTTTTTCGGTAGTGGTATAATGCAATTGAGCCCCCGTCATTGTCTTGCTAGCATAATGGATTGGTTGGAAGTGTTTGTTCACTCTTTGGCCCAAAACCGCTCCAATAGCAAAATCACTAGCATCACACATCAATTCAAAAGGTAGCTCCCAGTTAGGGGTAACCAAGACCGGTGCCTTAGTTATCTTGTCCTTAAGAAGATTGAAGGATTCAAGACACTCTTTAGAAAAGATAAACGGAGTATCTTTTTCCAAGAGGTGGGTCATCGGGCGAGCGATTTTAGAGAAATCCTGAATGAATCGAAGATAGAAGCCCGCATGACCAAGGAAACTTCTCACACCCTTCACGGTTAAAGGTGGAGGTAATTTGGCTATGACATCCACTTTAGCACGGTCCACTTCAAGACCGGCTTTGGAGATTTTATGTCCAAGCACAATGCCTTATTTTACCATGAAATGGCATTTTTCCCAATTTAGAACAAGGCGAGTGTCTTCACACCGCTTAAGCATGCGTTCTGAATTGGCAAGGCAAGAAGAGAAAGAATCACCATAGACCGAGAAATCATCCATGAAGACTTCCATAGTTTCTTCAACCATGTCATGGAAGATAGCCATCATACACCTTTGGAAAGTCCCAGGAGCATTGCATAAGCCGAAAGGCATTCTTTTGTAAGCAAATGTTCCATAAGGACAAGTGAATGTGGTTTTCTCTTGATCTTGGGGATCGATGGGTATTTGAAAATAACCCGAGAAACCGTCTAAAAAGCAGTAATAGTCATTACCCGCTAGACGTTCAAGCATTTGGTCCATGAAAGGAAGAGGAAAATGATCCTTTCTCGTAGCATCATTGAGTTTGCGATAGTCTATACAAACTCTCCACCCTGTAACGAGACGAGTAGGAATCAACTCGTTGTTTTCATTGGGAACAACGGTGATTCCGCCTTTCTTAGGCACACAATGGACGGGACTAACCCATGGTGAATCCGAGATACGGTAGATCATGCCCGCATCAAGAAGTTTGATAACCTCTTTTTTGATGACGTCATGGATCTTGGGATTCACCCTTCTTTGGTTTTGAATAGTGGGTTTAAAGTTGTCCTCCATGAGAATTTTATGTGTGCAAAAGTGAGGATCAATTCCACGAATATCGGAGATTTTCCACGCAATCGCTTTCTTATGATTCTTCAGCACGGCGATAAGTCGGGATTTTTATTCTTCTTTCAAGTCCTTTGCGATGATTGTTGGGAATAAATTTAGGCCAGAACACTTGAACGCTGACAAGAACAACTTAAGCGTTGACAAGAGCAAAGTGAGCGCTGACAGCATAAGCGTTGACAAGTTAAAGTCAAGCGTTGACAGATTGAAGACAAGCACTGATGGAAGATGTGAGCTACACGTTTATTATATTCTAGATTACTTCTAGTAAGGATAGAGACGACAATGTATTTTCTATATTTATCTTTACCTAGAATAGTTGATTCGTAGCTTATTGTACAAGACTTCTTGTTCTATAAAAGAAGATCTTTTAGGTTAATGTTAATATATATCAGTTTTTCATAGTATTCGCAAGTAAAACCTTTCATTGTAATCAACACGATTATTCTAATACAAGTGAAAGTTTGTTTAACATCATTGTGTTTTAGATCAAGTGTTAATTCCGCATAACACTTTGTTACTTTACTCATAAGCAAAGGTTTCTCTACGTGTAGTACTTGATCTAATCTCGTATACACAAAGCTTAATCGATCTAAGTTTGGGATCAACAAGTGGTATCAGAGCTTGTTGAGAAACTTTTGATCTTTAAGTAACGCAAGAACCC
The DNA here is from genome assembly GCA_025667525.1 of Glebionis coronaria. NCBI lineage: Eukaryota > Viridiplantae > Streptophyta > Magnoliopsida > Asterales > Asteraceae > Glebionis > Glebionis coronaria. The sequence continues at coordinate 50,807 of JANFOE010000717.1, read as the reverse complement.
TAAAACACCAAACCCTAAAAACCCTAAAATTCTCAAAACCCTAAAAACATCATGTCTGGCACAAATCAACCTCCTGCTTTGCTTCAAAACAACTTCTCAAACCCTAGTATCAAAATTCCCATGTTTGATGCCAGGAAATTTGAGCTTTGGAAGTCCAATTTTGAGCAATACATAGCTATTCATGACTACACTCTTTGGGAAATTATCGAATATGGGAACACATTCGATAAAGCAGCAAAGATTACTGCTGCTATTGCCACAAGGACAGCTGTTCCTAATTGTCCTGAATCTGATAAGGTGGAAAAGCCTGAAGATGGGAGAGCTGTTGCTGTTGAAGATATAGCCAAGAAGAGGGTGGACATGAAAATCTTGAATATCTTGAAACATGCCCTAGGTCATGAGAATCAGCACAAGTACAAACGATTTGAGTCTGCAAAAGAGCTTTGGGAAGCTCTTGAAGTAGCACATGGTGGCAATGCTGACACAAAAGAAGAAAAGAAGAAGCAACTATTGCATGAGTATGCTGTCTTTAAAGCTCAACCTAATGAGAATCTCAGCAGTGTGAGAAGTAGACTTCTTGACATCACAAGTCAACTTTCCTTCATGGGAAAACAGATTGATGATCCTGAATTGAATGCTACTTTTCTCAAAAGCCTTGGTGATGTATGGAAGATTAAGACAAGATCCATTCTTGTCAATAATACCCACAAGACTTCCAGGTTTGATGACATCTTCAACAAGTTAAGACTATTGGAGAATGAATGGCAATTGGAAAGTGATAACAAATCTTCCAGCAGCAACATGGCCTTCTTTTCATAAAGTGAAGGCCAATTTGATTCCATGAACTTCTATGGACATTCAGCAACTGGATCTCAAGGTGTCAGCGCTGGATGTCAATCTGTCAGCGCTGGATCATATCCTGTCAACGCTTTGTACTCAAGCGCTGACACACACAATCATGGCGCTGATAGAATTAAACCTGCTGGTTTTGATCTTGATACTGTGTGTGCATTCATTGCTTCTTTGCCCAGTGATTCAAGGATTACATATGAAGATCTTGAGCAGATAAGTGATGAACAATTGGAAGAGATGGACATCAAGTGGACTATGGCTCTTGTAAGTTTAAGAGCAAACAGGTTCAATAAAAGGTTCAAGAAGAAGATGACCTTTAATGCTAAGGATGTTGCTGGATTTGATAAATCCAAGGTGGAGTGCTACAACTGTCATAGGATGGGGCACTTTATGAGGGAATGTAGATCTCCAAGGAGATCTGATGCTGGGAAGCCTTCTAGCCAAATGATTAAGAGCCCAGATCCCAAGGCTATGGTTGCTGTTCAACAAATTGATGGTGTTGGAGAATGGGATTGGAGCTGGATGGCTAAGAATGAAGAAGAGGACAGAGCTTTGGTTGCTGAAGTTAAAGAAGAGCATGTTGAATATGCTCTCATGGCACACTCCTCCTCTTCATCAGATAATGAGGTATATGATGATGCTTTCTGTTCTAAGGGTTGTCGTTTAAATACTGAAAAATTAAAACAAGAGATAGTTAAATTATTAGATGAGGCAAGTACTGAAAGATGCAAAGTATCTAACTATCAAGTTGCTCTTACCCAAACAGAAAAGACAGTATCTGAGTATAAGAAAATGGAGTTTGATTTAAAGGATCAAATAAATATCTTAAAACATGAGTTACATCAGAGTAAGGATGTTCAAGATATAGTAAATAGGGTTAATCTTGATTTGATAGCTCAGTTAGAGGAGGCTAACAAAAATAAAGATAATGTGAGTCTTAAAATCCAGAGATTTGATAAGGCCACACAATCCCTAGGAGAGTGTGTTAGTAAACAAAGAGACTCTAAGGATATGAGTGGGATTGGGATGAATAATTATACTGTTGTTCCACCACCAGCTGGGGATTTCTATGGTGTCCAATCAAAGGACTTATCTTGGACTGGCTTGCCAGAATGCCAAGAGGAGGAGTTTATTCCTCCACCTAGAGTGACTTCCCCAGTTGAAGAATATCAGCAAAAGCTGACTGACCTAGAAGAGTGGAAGAAAGCTAACCACACTTTGTTTGTTAAGGGAGGGTTGTTGTGTGAAAGTCCAAATGAGCCCACACCAATCACAAAACCAATTGATGATCCTAAACCTATTAAGATCACACACCCTACCACTGGCAAAGCTGTTGACCTTGGCCCACAAGCTGTTAGAAAACCTAGTGTTAAGTATGCAGAGATGTATAGGAATACTAGGTCTCCAAAAAGCCAAGTTAGTAATCATGGAACAGGCTTCTTTGCTTCTAGACCTAAGACTATGTCTAGAAAAGCTTGTTACACATGTGGGAGCTTTTCACATTTGGCCTACAAATGTGTCAACGCTTCCAATGTCAACGCTGATAGGAACCATTTCAGCGCTGACAAAAGTCAACATAGGTCAAACACTGTCAGACCCAATACCTTTGTGAACAAAAGTTCACAAGTTGTTAGACCAGCCCCATTCTTTTCTAGAGGGTCTAACACACAAGGCCTAAGACCTTTTCAAAAGTCAAATACTTGGTCAAATAGGCAATGGGTTCCTGTAGCAAACCCTAGGTTCAACACTGATAAGAGCAATCGGGGCGCTGACAAGAGAAATTTCAGCGCTGACAGACACACTGCTAAACCTAGGTATTTGCAACCACAGGGAAATAGGTCTAAAGCTTCTACTAGCTTAACATGGAGACCAAAACAAGACCAAAACCCTAATTCTACTGGTATTTCTATGACATGCAACAGGTTTCATTATATTTCTAAGGCATTGTCAACACCAATTGGGGTTAACTGGGAATTTCATTCAAACAGGGATGAAAATGGGGTTGTTATGAGAACCAAGTCTGTTCTTGTTGAACAACCAAATGAATCCAAGTCTTCTAAGGCTTGGGTTCCCAAAGAAAACTAATGTGTTTTCTTTATGTGCAGGGCATTCAGAAGAAGATCAATGATTATGGATACTGGGATAGTGGATGCTCAAGGCACATGACAGGAAAGGAAGACTATCTGACCAATTTCTCTCCTATTCAAGATGGTGATAAGGTATATTTTGGAGGGGGCTACAGCACCATTACTGGAAAAGGAACCCTTGTCACCAACAATCTACGGTTTGAGAATGTCTTCTTGGTGAAAGATCTGGATTATAATTTGTTTAGTGTATCACAAGTGTGTGATAACAAAAATAAGGTTCTTTTCACAGATACTGAGTGCTTGGTGTTAAGCAAAGATTATAAGCTCCCTGAGGAGAAATACATAGATTTTAGAACACCAAGGCATAAAGACATATATAATGTGAATCTTAATGGAATTAAGGTAAATAATAAGATGTCATGTCTGTATGCTAAAGCCTCAGTAGATGAAAGTAATCTTTGGCACAGGAGATTAGGGCACATAAACTTTAAGAATATTAATAGGCTTGTGAGACTTGGTTTAGTTGATGGTTTTCCTGAAAAGGCTTTCCACAATGACCACTCTTGTGTTGCATGTCTTAAGGGCAAGCAGCACAAGGTCTCATTCAGGTCTAAACAGGTGCACTCTAGTTCTAAACCACTTCACTTATTGCATATGGACCTCTTTGGTCCAACTAATATAGAAAGTTTGAAGGGTAAATCATATTGTTTTGTTATTACTGATGATTACTCCAGGTTTACATGGACTTTCTTTTTAGCCAAGAAAAGTGAAACTGCCCTAAGTCTGATTAATTTCATTACCCAGATTGAAAAGAAGAATGGTAATGAGGTCAAAATTATTAGAAGTGACAATGGGGGTGAGTTTAGAAATCAGTTGTTGGATGATTTTTGTGCCAAGAAAGGGATTACTAGGCAGTTTAGCATAGCTAGAACCCCACAGCAAAATGGGGTTGCTGAAAGGAAGAATATGACCCTTATTGAAGCAGCCAGAACCATGTTGGCTGATGCCCACTTTCCTATAGCCTTTTGGGCTGAAGCTGTTAACACAGCTTGTTATGTTCAGAATAGGGCATTGGTCAACAAGATACATAATAAGACACCTTATGAATTACTTTGGGGAAGGAAGCCAAATATTGGTTTTCTGAAGCCTTTTGGATGTCATGTAGTTGTTCTAGAAACTAGTGAGGCCCTAGGTAAATTTGATTCAAAAGGTGATGAAGGCTACTTCATGGGTTATTCTGTGCAGAGTAAAGGATATAGGGTTTACATTAAAAAGGAAAAACGTATACTTGAAAAAGTACATGTTAGGTTTTTAGAAAGTAAACCTAGTGATCCTGAAAGTGGTCCAAATTGGTTGTTTGACTTAGAACCTTTATCTAGAGCTTTAAATTATATGCCTGTTACTGATCCAGACATTGTGAAGGTCACTTCAAGTGTTTTGGAAAAGAGAATTGGTAATGTTTCAGGTATACAGGTTGCTAAGGAGGATGGACCACCAGCAGTTAAATCATCTCCCACACAAGAATTTGTTACACTTCCTATATGGACAGATGAGTATTATGCTGCTGCTACTGCTGCAAGGAAAGATAATGGTGGTGTTCAAATACCACCAAATACAAACATGCATGATTCTTCAGGCGCTGACAAAGGGAAATCAAGCGCTGACACGACCAATTCAGACGCTGATGGTTCCAACGCTGACAACACCAGTTCAAGCGTTGTTAGCCCAAACGCTGACAAACAAGGATCAGACTTTGGAGACACCTTTACACAGCTTTTCTCTTCCCATTTTGAACAGGGTGGACCTTCCAATATCCATGAAGAGATTTCTGTTGATCAAGAAGAATCTGAAGAAGATATTGGCAACTTGGAGCGTGAAATTGAGGACACCAGACTTTTTGAAGGAGGAGTTCTCACTTCCACAGCAAAGGATCACCCCACATCTCAAATCATTGGTGATGTTATGGCTCCAGTTCAGACAAGAAGATCCCATCAAGGTCTTGGTGGATTTATTGCCAATATACACAAGAAGGTTGATACCCCTCTTGTACAAGCATGTTTGTTTGCCTGTTTTCTGTCACAGGAAGAACCCAAGAAAATTTTTGATGCTCTCAAGGAACCAAGTTGGGTGGAAGCTATGCAGGATGAGCTTCACCAATTTGCTATACAGGATGTTTGGGAGCTGGTTGATTGTCCTAGATATGTGAGACCAATTGGGACAAGATGGGTTCTAAGGAACAAGAAAGATGAAAGAGGCATTGTGGTCAGAAACAAGGCACGTTTGGTAGCCCAGGGATATACACAAGAGGAAGGAATTGATTATGAAGAAGTTTTTGCACCAGTTGCAAGAATTGAAGCTATAAGAATTTTTCTAGCTTATGCCTCTTGTATGAATTTTACTGTTTACCAAATGGATGTGAAGAGTGCTTTCCTCTATGGGACAATTGTTGAGGAAGTATATGTCATGCAACCTCCTGGTTTTGAAGATCCTGAAAATCCAGACAAGGTTTATAGAGTGAAGAAAGCAATGTATGGACTTCATCAAGCCCCAAGAGCATGGTATGGTACATTGTCCACCTACTTGGTGGAAAATGGTTTCAAGAGGGGCACCATAGATCAGACCTTGTTTACAAAGAAGAAAGGAAAACATGTGTTGCTTGTGCAGGTCTATGTTGATGATATCATTTTTGGGTCCACTGATCCAAAAATGAGTGAGGACTTTTCCAAGCTCATGACAGATAAATTCAAGATGAGTGCAATGGGTGAGATGAACTTCTTTCTAGGTCTACAAGTTCAGCAGAAAGAAGATGGTATCTTCATCTCCCAAGACAAGTATGTAGCTGAAATCTTGAAGAAATATGGTTTTTCTCCACATGAGAAGGAGGCTTCCACTCCTATGGATAGACAACACCCTTGGGGAAAAATTGGAGCTGGAAAGGATGTGGATGTTAGGCACTATAGATCAATGATTGGATCATTGATGTATCTTACAGCCTCAAGACCTGACATCATGTTTGCTGTGTGTGCATGTGCACGCCATCAAGTGACTCCCAAAGAATGTCACCTCTTTGCTGTGAAGAGAATTTTTAGGTACCTAAGATGTTACCCAGATCTTGGATTGTGGTACCCAAAAGATTCTCCCTTGGACCTTATTGCATATTCAGACAGTGACTATGGTGGTGACAAGTTTGATAGGAAATCCACAACTGGTGGATGCCAATTTCTTGGGAGCAGATTAATTTCTTGGTACCCAAAAGATTATCATTTACAGATATGTTGAGGGAGGTTACACAAGGCGCTGAGGGAAAATATTTGAGCGTTGACAAGACAAGTTTGGACGCTGACAGAAGTATTTTGGGCGCTGATAGAGGAAATTTGGGCGTTGACAGATCTGCATATGGAGGTGATGTATTCCAGTCATCATCTATCATCAAAGATGTTCCTACTCAGGTATTATCATCTACCCTACCAACAATTGAACCAACAGATAAGGGTAAGGGTAAGTTGGTAGAAGAAAATGTTCCAAAGAATGCAGCTCAGGTTGAATTTGATAGAAGATTGGCTGAGCAAATGATGGAACAAGGTGAGAAGGAAAAGTCACCATTTGTTGTGACTTCTGAAGAAGAAAGTGATGGAGCTAGCTCAGATTCAAGTGTGATGATTGTTGAACCAGAAAGACTTGAGTATGGTGATGAGCTTGCTAGGGAAAGGCTGAGAGATTTGAAGTTGCAAATTGATTTTGATATGCCAGAGGTAGTTCAGATGTACAATTCTTGGGAAGAAAGCTGTATGGATAATCCAGACTTGACCATTTCAGATCAAATATGGGGTTTGGAAATTCTTCTTAGAGTTCAGCAGGATTGTAAGGTGATGATGAAGTACAAGGCAAGCAACATTCTCTCTGAATTGAAAAGGGATAGAAGGAAGCTCTATTTTATGTTGCTCAAATGTCATGGAGTTGGATGGACACATCAGAAGCTGAAGGCTTTGACATTTGATGAGTTGGAACATAGGGCTTATCCTATTTGGGTGAAAGTGCAGGAAGAGAACACTTTCAGACTTCTTTCAGATGAAAGAAAGGAGCAACTTGCAGAAGAGATGGCAATCAAGAAAGCTATGATAGTTCCTAGACCAGTAAAGAAGGGATTTATTCTTGAGTTTCCAAAAGATATGTCTCAACTATATCCAAGTGAAGCAATCATTAGAAAGAGCCTTAAGCTCTCCCCATTAGAAGCTTCAGATATGGTGCATGTGTTACCACTAGATTCCAGGAATCCAATTGTGAGTTATGAGGAAGATGAATGTGGATTCTGGAAAATTGGAAGATTTGGCAAGGAGGTACACACTTTTACCACTCTCATATCTTTATTTGCAAGTTGTGACAGAGAAGACTTGGTAGAACTTTGGAGGTTGCTAGAGACCAAGTATGAGGCTGAAGCACCAACTTCAGCCAATGGAATAAAACTTTGGACCACATTCAAAAGAATGTGTGGGACAAAAGAAGAAGATCCTGAAATATGGAAGGATCTTGAAGATGACCTCAGTGGTCTTCAATGGAGGTTATATTCAGCTGCAGGTGTATACCATTTGAGTTCTACAAAGTTTGCTGAGTATTTACTTGTAGATGCTCAGTATTTCATATCCAAGGCTGTTTTGGAGAAGATGAAGGACACCCAGTTGGAGATAGACTATACAAGTGACGTGGCAAAGAATTTGATCAGATTTATTTATTACCAATATGATAAGGTTTGTCAGACTCCTCCAAGTTCTTAATGTTTATTCAGAAACTTGATCATAAGAGTGGATATCAAGTTTAGGGGAGGATTGTTGGGAATAAATTTAGGCCAGAACACTTGAACGCTGACAAGAACAACTTAAGCGTTGACAAGAGCAAAGTGAGCGCTGACAGCATAAGCGTTGACAAGTTAAAGTCAAGCGTTGACAGATTGAAGACAAGCACTGATGGAAGATGTGAGCTACACGTTTATTATATTCTAGATTACTTCTAGTAAGGATAGAGACGACAATGTATTTTCTATATTTATCTTTACCTAGAATAGTTGATTCGTAGCTTATTGTACAAGACTTCTTGTTCTATAAAAGAAGATCTTTTAGGTTAATGTTAATATATATCAGTTTTTCATAGTATTCGCAAGTAAAACCTTTCATTGTAATCAACACGATTATTCTAATACAAGTGAAAGTTTGTTTAACATCATTGTGTTTTAGATCAAGTGTTAATTCCGCATAACACTTTGTTACTTTACTCATAAGCAAAGGTTTCTCTACGTGTAGTACTTGATCTAATCTCGTATACACAAAGCTTAATCGATCTAAGTTTGGGATCAACAATGATGATGGGTGATTTGTTGTTGTCGTCAAGGAACACATATTCAAGATGAGACGGTAGATCCTTAAGCTCTAAATCCGGAGGATTTTTGATGGACGGCGTTTTCAAATTCGAATCATCGATAGAGATACCCTTAGGAGATGGTGGAGAAATATGGTCCTCATTGAGAAGTTTCTCAATGGTACGAATGTCTTCATCCCAATTTGAGGGAGAATCATCATATTGCAAATCCACATCTCCCAAAATTGCTTCAAATTCTTTCAAAATGAAATAACTTTCTCTAAATGGAGTTAGTGATGGAGCAATAGAGGCAACGGTCTCAACAATGGGTAGAGAAGAAGAACCACTTTTACAAGCGTCTTAAAATGTTCTTCACAAGCCTCATCAAGAACGTCAATGAAATTAACGCTCTCGTTTTCAGAAGACTGCTTAGAAAGTTTACCCATGTTGAAGATGATTTTATCATCACCAACTCTCATGATTAATTCGCTCGCGGCTACATCAATGAGAGTGCGACCAGTCCTCAAGAATGGACGTCCAACGATTAATGGAACACGGGGGTCTATCTCGTAGTCAACGACAACAAAATCCGCCGGAAAGGTGAATTTGTCGACACCAACGAAGACGTCTTCGGCTATCCCCACCGGATAAGCAACCGTACGGTTAGCTAATTCCAGTGTCATTCGTGTGGGGACTAGCTCGGGTAGAGACAATTGTTTCCAAACGCTTAAAGGCATTAAGTTGATACTAGCACCTAGATCGGCTAGGGCCATACAATTCTCTACCCCAGGGAAGTTGCAAGGAATGAGGAAACGACCCAGATCACCAAGTTTGGTTGGTAATTTCCTTAAGAGCACTGCAAAGCAATTCTCATTAAGTTGGGTCTGAGCGATATCAAGGAGTTTCTCCTTATCACTGAGAAGTTCTTTAAACATTTTCGCATACTTCGGCATGTGAGCGAGAGCCTCGGCAAATGAGATGTTGAAATTCAGTTGTTTAAACATTTTAAGAAAGTTAGAAACCGGAATATCATCCTTGTTCTTCAACTTCTCTTTCCTTAACCTTGAGGGATAAGGTATATTGGGTTGAGATGAAGGCTTTGGGATGGAATTCTCACTCACATCCTTGGGTGGTGGAGGGGTGGAAGTAGAAGGTGGAGTAATTGGAGAAGGGGACTCGTTTTCCTTTGTCACAATCATCGGTGTAGGTGTAGGCATCTCGGGTTCCTTTAAACCTTTTCCACTTCGGGTGGTGATTGCTTTCATTTCCCCTCTTGGATTAGCAACGGTGTTACTCGGAAGAGAACCCGAACCAGAGGCTTGATTACTTGGGAAAAAACTAGCCATCATATCCCTTAGGTTATTTGTTTGATTGTGCATAGAGTTTCTCATGTCGTCTTGAAGAGCATTTTCTTGTTTCGCCATGTCATTCCTTAGCTCGGCTCGAATATCGTTCCCTTGTTTTGCCATGTCACCTTTCAAGTTAATGAATTGGCTTTGAAGATTCGTCACCATCTCTCTATTGGTCCTCATGTAAGGTTCGAGGTCTTGGTTCAATGCCGTGGGTTGATTGAGAGGTGGGGCTTGGTAAGCTAAATTATTTCCTTGAGGTGGATATGGGTTTCTTTGGGATTGATATTGATTGGTAGCTCGAGGTTGGCTTTGATTGTTGCGGTTGAAATTGTTTTGGTTTTGGTTTTGAGGGGAAAAGCCGGGCGGAGATAGATAGTTATTCGAACGATAACTAAGCAAATTGCGGTCACCTTGAGGACGTGCTTGATAGCCTCCCATAGAAAAGTTACCGTTGGCGGCATACACATTTTATGGAGTGTCTTGAGTAAAAGGACAATCGGTGTATGAATGAGAATCCCCGCAAATTTCACAAGACCTGGCTACAGCTTTAGCTTGTTGAAATTGGTTAGTGGCTAAAAGTTCAATCTTTTTGCTCATTTCGACTATTGCGCGGGACATTTCGGTAATATCAGGGTTTGAAGAAGTAGAAGAAACATTGACTCTCGGGTTTGATCTTGAGGATGCGGATGAATCCCAATTATTGTGGTGAGTGGTCATGTTCTCAATCAGCTCTCTACACTCCTCAGGTCTTCTCTTCATGAATGTACCACCGACGGCAGCATTAATCGTATCACGATCACGAAAAGTTAAACCATTGTAGAAGGTATCAATCAAAGTAACGGGGAGCATGTTATGGTTCGGACAACGGTCGATCAAGACATTATAACGTTCCCAAGCATCAAAAAGCGACTCATCAGGTTCTTGAGTAAATCCACTGATTTGGTTGCGAAGACTAGTGACCATGGATGGTGGAAAGTAGCGCGACAAAATTTTTTGAGTCATGTCATCCCATGTTTGAATTGAGTTTTTGGGAAGACGATCAAACCATTTTTCGGCATGATGGGATAAAGTGTGTGGAAAAAGGTGAAGGCGAAGAAAATCCATGGAAGCACCGGGAAGTTTCATGCTTTGGGTGATGGTAATGAACTTGTCGAGATGTTTGTTGGCATCATCATCTGGTAATCCGCTAAATGGGCAAGCGTTTTGAACTTGCTGGATCATGTGATGCTTCAACGAAAATTCAGGAGCCGTGATTTGCATCGGCGCAATCGGTCCTCCGCGTCCGTTCATGGTGGGTTGACAAAGTTCCTCCATTGTTCGTAAATCAGGTAGGGGAACATTGTTGTTGTTGTTATTGTTATTCAAATTGGGTAGAGGTGGGTTGTTATTGTTGTTATGCACACCAGCCATATCTAAATCTTCACGAGTCTCGGGCTCAGATTAATTTGAAGATCTAGTACGCATACACCTGCAAAAGAAAAAGATACCAAAGAAACAGAGAATATATATATAATCTTTTTGGTGCAAAACTTTGAAAAAGAAATGCTTTTTATGATTTTTAAATATTTTTGTATTTTTTTGAATTTTTTTTTTAATTTTTATGGATTTTTGAAAATTTTGAAGCAAGGAAAATAACGTTCCTAAAAGAACGGATCCCAAAATCCAACGCGTCTCTCACTAAAAACCGTTAATCTTAACAAAAAGAGCCGGCAGCGGCGCCATTTAATACAAGGTTTTAGCCTCGTATGAAAGTTCGTTGAATCCGATCTTTTCGAATTGATTACCGTTAATTAGTGCGAATCAATTGTTCTTGGTGGAAGATAATTTTGGGTTGGTTGATTATCTATTTTTAAACTAAAAGCAAACAAATTTCGTTGAGTAAAATGTAAATGATTTAAAACTTAACAAGTAAATTTAGAACTTAAAACTTTATAAAACTTTAAAACTTAAAAGCTTAAACTAACGAAATGCAAATAAACCAATCTATCGGAATGTACTAAACTCAAAACCATCAGAATAAATATAAAACAAGTCATCGGAATATCCATCTGAATAACCATCGGAATATCAAAGTTAAAGCTGTCAGAATGCAGTGCTGTCGCAATGTTGTTCTATCGGAATGTCCAGATCGGAATACAAGTTTTCTATCAGAATGTTGTTAACAAAATTTTGGCAGAGTTTCGACTTAAAACGACCTTAAGTCCCGTCGGGATATGCGATCATAATGAGCGATCGCAATCCCAGATCGGAATAAGGGGAATGTTACTCTAGATCGCAAAGTAGAACCACAAATGGTTATTGCGATACAAATAAGCAGCAATCGGAATGTGTAAAACCCCCAATATTGCGATGAACACAAATAATCCGAAAATGAAGAAAAGCTAAAAGCTCAATAAGCAGTACCAATAAGCATTTGTCAAGAACTCAACAAGGCCAATAATAAGGAGACTCAATAAGCTACGAATGGAAAACTTATCAAATCACCAAATAAGCAAACTTTCTAAGATTAACTTTTAAAAGATGAAACTTTTTAAGAAACCTAAAAAGTAATAAGCTAAATATATGAATAAGCCAATAAGCACAACAAGCTTATAGCTTATACCGTATAAAAGCTTAATAAGGAATTAAAAGATTAACTTTTTAATCAACAAAACATAAAAATCCACACGAAGTTTTAAAATTCGGATTAAAACAAAAGTGAAATCAAGAAAGGAAGAAAAAGATTAAAGATTAAAGACTTAACTTGAACTTTTTGATTAATGAAATTGAAGTACAAATATTAACTAAAAGCTTAACTTGAAAGAAAAGATGAAGTTTTTAGTGAGAGAAAGTTAATCACTTTCTCTCTCTAAAATGAAAACTAAAACAAAGAAAATTAAAACTAGCTAACTACCTTCCTAATGTGATTAGGAGGGTATTTATAGGGAAATGGGGAGTGCATGTGTGCTTCCTTCTTTCTTTCTTTTCTTCTCGACTCGATTTAAATCCTTTGTCTTTCTCGACGTCGTCTCGAGATTTGTCGATGTAAGTTGAACTTGTCTTGTAATTTTCTTCTTCTATTAGACTTGAGTTCTTCGACTTCATTAAACTTCCGTCTTTAGACTTTTTCTTCGATAAATCTTCAGAATAGGCCTTGGACTTCCGTTCTTTTTGCACTCTTGATCTTTTGACTTCGTCTTTTCTCGTTTTCTTCAATAAAAGCCCGTGAAAGCCCGTGTTTTCTTCCTTTTTCATCTTTTGGTCCTAAAACACAATAAAAACACAAACCACACATAATTCTGACTTTTATGACATAAATTACACGTTTTGGTCTTGTTATTATTGGAAATAAGTGGTAAAAGGATAAGTGTTTTCACACTTATTATTCGGTCATAGGTTTATATTGTTATATTTATTAGAACGTTGTAATAGTTAGTTAAAATAGTGTGACATTACGGGCTTGATGGTTAGCTTAAAAGGCCTCTTTCAAGGTACTAAGCATTTATTCAAGCCCGACCCAATACAATATAGTTCATTAGAGAGCCCGCATGTGGGTGGACTATATAAGCACCCTCCTAGCATGTTAGGAGGGTGGATGATCTCATAATTCTTAATCTAATTTCCCAAGTTAATCACAATCTTCTCTCTACTTTCTCTCACTACTTTCTCTCTCTAAAATTCATATCTTTTCCATCTCATTTCTTTAATCTATCATCATATTATTAGGGACAACAATTGGTATCAATCGCCATGGGGTAGATTCGTGTTTAGTTTGTGGTTATCATTTTTGATTTCGTGTGATTTTCATCTTAAAATCATCTCGTATAAAAAAAATTGTGTTTTTGAGCTCAAAATCTTCATACAAATTGCCTACAACGTTGTGGTAGGAATTTGTGTTCCTCATTTTGGTGATTTCCACGAAAAAATTGGAAGTTTTGGCTTGATTTTTGGGTAAAAATTTGTCATTTGTAGTTTTTGGTTAAACTATTCGGAATTTGAAGTTTTTTAAGTCAGGAAACTAGGGTTTAGAAATATTCCGAATTAGGTGGGAAAAAGGTTATTCCGACTTGAGTGTCTGAAAGGGGTATTCCGAACTAGGTCAAGGTTGGGTTTCTTCACATTCCGGATAAGGTGGTGTTTCTTTGTATTACGAATAAGGTTCAGATCTCGATCCCGAACTAGGTGAGAAACTTGTATTCCGAACTAGGTGAGAAACTTGTATTCCGAATAAGGTGAGAAACGTGTATTCCGACTTGCTTCAGTGAATTTGGATTCCGAATTAAGTAGAAGATCACATATTACGGATTAGGTGTAGGACACGGATTCCGGATTAGGTGTGGATCTTGGATTCAGAACAACGTGCAAAACATTAATCCGGATTACGTATGGATTCCATATTCCGAACTAGGTGTTGATTACATATTCCAAACTAGGTGTGGATTACATATTCCGAACTAGGTGTGGATTACATATTCCGAACTAGGTGTTGATTGCATATTCCGAACTAGGTGTGCATCACATATTCCGGATTAGGTGTAGAAGTTGGATTCCGGATAAGGTCTAGAAAATTATTCTGACTTATGTGCAGAACTTGGATTCCGGATTAGGTTCAAGATTGGGTTCGAGATTGGATTCCGGATTAGGTTCAGAACTTGGATTCCGAACAAGATTGGGTTCAAGGATTCCGGATTAGGTCAAATTTTGTGATTCCGAATTAGGTTGAGTTCATTGGATTCCGAATTGTTCTTTGAAGATTTATTCCGACTTATTCTAAAATTTTTCAAAAACGTGATTTTGAAAATTTTTATCGTGTGATTTTTAGCTTAAGAATTTTTGGTTTCATACGAAGACATTGTTTGGGGTTTTCACACCATTTCTTGGAGTTTCAACCACAATCTACTCACAACAACATCTACTTAAGATCCTATTCACTTCACTTCATTCTTGAGATGGATTCTACTACTGAATATCGTGTTACTAATAACAACATCATGGTGGCGGGTAACAAAGAGAGACCACCAATGCTTGTAACTGGTAGATATGCACAATGGCAATCACGATTCCTTCGATATCTTGACACCAAACCCAATGGTGATGTTCTTCGGCGTTGCATTAAAGAAGGACCTTATACTCCCACTACAATCACCATTCCTACAATTCCAGCAACCGACTCGACGACCAGTTCCGATGAGCAAACAATTGAGGAAACATATGAGAACACTTCGAAAGAGAAATGTGCTTGGATTGATGCAGAGAAAGAAGAAATCTATTTGATTCTAAGTGGGATTGGTGATGATATTTACTCAACGGTTGATGCATGCTCTACTGCTAAAGAGATGTGGTTTGCCATTGAACGCTTGCAACTAGGAGAATCACTTAACAAGCAAGATGTCAAAACTAACTTGTTCTGGAACTTTGGTAAGTTTACTTCATTGGATAGGGAATCAATTGATTCATATTACTCAAGGTTCTACAAGATGATGAATGACATGACAAGAAACAATTTTCAAGTCTCCACCATGCAAGTCAATGTGCAATTTCTACAGCAACTTCAACCAGAGTGGACACGATTCGTAACTTTGGTGAAACAACAGAGTAATTTAGACTAGGTCAACTATCACACGCTCTTCGACATTTTGAAACAATTTCAGAATGAGGTGAATGAACTTCGAGCTGAAAGGATAGTAAAGACTGCTAATCTACTTGCTTTGGTGTCTACCACTCAACACGTTCAAGATCATCGCTCTCGTGCTCCAAAGTCATACTCCACTACATCATCCTCACCAAGGTATCTCCACTACATCCTCCTCACCAAGATACTCCACTTCATCTAAGTATTCTGCTCCCACACGATCACGTGACAAAGAACCAAGAGCACCATCACCATCACATGAGTCATCATCTGAAGAGGACAGTGATGAAGAACTAGCTCAAAAAGATAGGGAGATGAAGCAACAAATTGCTTTCATTATGAAGACCTACAAGAAAATCTTTAAACCCACCAACAACAATCTTCGAACATCATCAAATACAAGAAACCAATATGTTGAGAGTCCTCGAAGGTATGGTACACGTCAACGTGATGAAAGTCCTTCAAGGTATGATCGACGTAATCCAACACATGTTGAGGGTTCTGCACGGTATGATTGACAAACTGCTAAGTATGATGCTTAGAGGATTGCTACTACTGCTAGGAATAGGGAAACTGTTGGTACTCAAGTAGTTCAGCAAAGTGGGATTCAGTGCTTTAATTATCAAGGCTATGGGCATATGGCAAAGGAATGTAGGAAGCCGAAACGGGTTAGAGACTCTAGCTATCATAAGGAAAAGATGCTGCTTTGCAAAAAGATGGAAGCTGGGGTTAAATTGTCGGCTGAGGAAGGAGCAATGCTTGATGATACTGATGATGAAGCCTCCGATCAAGAACTTGAAGCACATTACTCGTACATGGCAAAGGTTGAAGAAGTTCTCAACGTCACTGAAGATGACAATGGTCCTATCTTTGATACTGAGCCAATCGATAAGGTACACACTGAAGAGGAATATAATGTGTTTGGTAATATTCATGAGCATTCTGAGCTACCCAAAGCCATTAATGACACATGTATGATGGAAACGGTTGATAGCAATACCACACCCGATTCATCAGACATGTGCAATAATGAGTCTGAGGATGATCAACATGCAAATGAGTATGATGATGATGAGGAGCGTATTGCGCTTGCTAACTTAATTGCGTCTTTGAAAAAAGATGTCAAAGAAACTAGAAAGAGTCAAAAGCAATTAAAGAAGGCAAACGCTACGTTCACTCAAAATTTTGAAGAATGCAAAGCTGCTCTAATTAAATCTAGTGAGACCATTGATAGTTATAGAGCTCAGCTTCTTCAAAAGACCAATGAGGTTGCGGGATACAAAGGGTGTTTAATTAATGTTAAAAAGGACGATTTTCAAGAGAAATATAACGAAAATCTAAAGCTTCTTGAACAAGAGAAACGTAATTATCACACCTCTTTGAGTACTGAACGTCACAAAACGTATCTTGTTACCACTAATGTCAATGAGCTAACTTAAGTAAATGGTTTTCTTTCAAGAGGATAAAACTAAACTCGTTAATGAAAAGAAAGCAGTGGTTGAAAAGATGGAAAAGGATTTCAAAACTAAACAAGCGAATGACATCGAGAAAATGGTGGAACTTGAAACTCAACTTGATTTTTACAAGAAAATTGTTTACAAAACTAATCAATCAATTCAAACCATGAGAATGTTGGCACCCCGTTCGTTTTTCAAGGATAGACCTAGTTTTGCAAATCCTAAGTACCTTGAGCCTGCTCAATCTGAAAATCAGCACTTATATCTTGATGAGTCCCAATGGACCGATCTTGATTGTCTTGTTGTTAGGCCCGATAGTGACGAGACACACGATTTGGAAGAAAAGAGTAGACCAAAAGTTAAAAAAGAATTTGTTAAACCATATAATTATGCTTATGAAAACAGTCTTTATGGTCTTTTCAAACCGCAAACATAGAAAATTCGTGAGCAAATATTTTTCGAATGTGAACAAATAAGAATTAAACAGAGACAAGCTTTTGCCACTAAGAAAACTAATGTTTCAAAATTTATTGACTACTTGCCATATAAAGCTTCTGTAAGCAAGAATAAGCAAGAACTTAGTATTCACAAGAGTAACATTGAAAATTTCAAAAAGGTTGTTGATGATGACTGGAAAAAACGTGAACTTTCGAAAGGAAACAAAGAAATTCCTCATGATATAATTGTGCTTGTGAAAAGTATTTTGATTTCGCTTCCGGAAAGAACGCAAAAACATATTTTGGAATTTGAAACACTAATTAAGCAAGAAATGTTTGATGATTTAAAATATGTGGAATCTCTTGAACAAGAAGTTAACGACCATCAACCTGAAAGAGACGAGTTTTCTACAACATACGATCTACTCTTACAAGAATGTCTCTCAAAAATATTATGTGTGCTTATGTTACATCTTGTGCTGATATTGATGAATATTCTGATGTTGAAATACCTTGATCAAGTTAAAGAATGTGAACGTCTTGAAACTGAGCTTTCGAATAAAGATGACCAAAAAGAGTTTTCGTTACTTCAACATAGATATGATTATCTTCAAAAACATTGTCACTCACTTGAACTTGCTTTGCAAAAGAAAGTTGGCAGCTTTTCAAATGATACATCTTTAGAAGTAAAATTATCTGAGTCATGTCGATTATTAAACGAAAAAAGTCTTGATATTTCGGATTTGAAAGCTCAGTTACAAGAAAAAAACATAGCAATAGCAGAGTTAAAGAAACTCGTTGCTAAGATGGGTGAGAAAGTTGTGGAACCTAGCGTTAAGCAACCTGTTGTTAGACAACCCAATGCCTCTAGAGTGAATAGATCCTCTATCTTGGGAAAACCATCTGCTCTCTCAAACTCTTCGTTTGCAAAACCTGTGTTTGCCCCCAAGATGGATGGAAAGGAAAGGTTACCACATACTCAACCGATAAGGAATGCTATAGAACCAAGCGTTAAGCACAATAATGTGATTAAACCAGGGATGTATAGAATGACCACTAAACCCACAAACAAAGTTAGTCACTCACCTCAGATTTCTAGAAACACTAATATTCGTGTGTCTTCTACTACAGGAGTAGTCTCTACTGCTAGTGTTAGACGACCTCAACTAAAGAGCACTCAAGTGAATGATAAGGTCTGGAAACACAAGAGTCAAGGGAAGATGAAGGAAGTAGAAGAACACCCTAGGAATTTGAATGTTTTTAAGAATAAAAAGTCTGTAATCGCATGTTATGACGATTTGAATGATATGAATGATTTGAATTTTATGAATGTGAAATTTGTTTGTGTCAAATGTGGAAAGTGTGCTAATGCTAATCATTCTATGTGTGCTATGAATAATGTCAAAGGCGTAGATACTAGAACTAAGAAGCAAGTTGCGATGCCTATTAGTGCTAGTAAACCCAAACACAAAGTGAACCATTCTGGTGCAACCCCCACTATGAAAAGTAATGCATCAGACTCCACCACTAAGAACCCTCGAAGCAGAATTAAAGAATTATATGAGTCTGCTAGCAAGTCTTAGAAATGGTGGTTTGCTAATCAATGTCCTCCAGGATATATATGGATGCCTAAAGTTAGGACAGAAAATGTGACAACGAGTGTTAGTATGCCTTTAAATATTGCTAAGGACACTAATGATTCTACAATCACAACTACTGTGGTATCCAATTTAGCAAATGCTCCATCGTGTTCTAACTCTTCTGCAGGTGATACAAATAATTCTCTTCATACTGGACTCTAAATGCACGAAGCACATGACGGGGAATCTCAAGCTTCTAATTAACTTCGTGGAGAAGTTCCTGGGTACGGTCCAATTCGGAAATGATCAACTTGTACCGATCCTAGGATATGGAGATTTGGTTCAGGGGAATATTACGATCAAAAGGGTATACTACGTCGAAGGGCTCAATCATAATCTTTTCTCGGTTGGTCAATTCTGTGATGCGGATTTGGAGGTTGCTTTCAGGAAGAAGACATGTTTTGTTCGTGATTATGATAGAAATGACTTACTTACCGGTACACGGGGTACTGATCTCTATATTATTTCCCTTCAAGACACGACTTCATCAACTCCAATTTGCTTCATGGCTAAAGCTTCAACGACTCAGGCATGGTTATGGCATCAACGTCTATCTCACCTCAACTTTGATACCATCAACTTGCTTTCTAAGAAAGATATTGTGAGAGGCCTTCCAAGTTTGAAATTCCTCAAAGATCATCTTTGTTCTTCTTGTAGCTTTGTAAAGCTAAACGAAGCAGCTTCAAAACAAAGACTACACCAAGCTCTAAAGGACGGTTAGATCTTCTTCATATAGATTTGTGTGGTTCTATGCGTGTTCATAGTATCAATGGGAAGAAATATGTTATGGTAATTGTCGATGATTACTCAAGGTACACATGGACTCACTTCTTGAGGTCCAAGGATGAAACACCCGAAGTTCTCATCAGCTTCCTTAAATTGATACAACGTGGTATTCAAGCTCAAGTTAAAGTGGTTCGTACTGACAGAGGTACAAAATTTTTGAATTAAAATCTGAGAAACTATTTTGAAGCCGAAGGAATTGAACATGAAACATCTATTGCTCGAACACCCGAACAAAACAGCGTTGTTGAAAGACGAAATCGTACTTTAGTTGAGGCTGCTCGAACATTATTATCCGCTTCAAAACTTCCACTATACTTTTGGGCCGAAGCCGTGTCAACTGCATGCTACACACAAACCGATCCATAATTATCCCAAGACACGAAAAGACACCATATCACATAATTTTTGATCGAAAACCTTCACTCAAACACCTTCATGTTTTTGGATGTACTTGTTACATTATACGAGATGGTGAAAATTTGGATAAGATGAAAGAGAAAGGTGATGCATGTATTCTTGAGGGATATGCAACTCAGTCTAAGGGGTATAGAGTATACAACAAGATAACAAAACTGATAGTCGAGACTATTCACATCCGATTTGATGAATTACAAGAAATGGCACTTGAACAAAACAGTTTAAGTCCTGATCCACAACGACATACGACTTCCGTTCACAACCGCACGGAACTCGGAACTCAAGACCACAACAATGAACCGTCAAGTTCAACGCTGGTTCAAGGAAATGTTCCAAGAGAAGATATGACAGTCAACATGACACTTGAAGAGTTGGAAATGTTATATGGACCAATGTATGATGAATATTTCACGGGGGAGAAACATGTTGTATCGAAGTCTTCCGCTGTCACTCATGATAAGAATGATGATATCGATAATCGTCAACACAAGGATACAACTTCATCTACTTCAACACGGATTGCTGCAGATTTACCTTCTCAGATTATCACATCAACAATCGCTCCTACAACATCCACAACTACTGTCATTGCTCCAGAGAACACAAATCAAGCACACAATGCATTATATGACGAAGACGAATTTATCAACCCATTCGGTACACCGGTACACGAATCTAGAGAGTCTTCTACTCGCCATGTTGATCCGTCAAATATGCATACGTTCTATCAACGACATCCTTTAACACATCATTGGACCCGAGACCATCCTTTGGTTCAAGTAATTGGAAACCCTTCACAGCCCGTTCGTACAAGACGACAGCTTAACACCGATGGCGATGTTTGTATGTTCGCACTCGCCGTGAGTTCAGCTGAACCGAAAAACATCAAAGAAGCCATGACTGATCATGCTTGGATTGAATCAATGACGGATGAACTTTAACAATTTGAAAGACTTAAAGTCTGGGAACTTGTTGACAGACCATACGATGTAATACCATTAAATCTTCGATGGATCTAGAAAAACAAGATGGATGAAGAGAACACGATCATCAAGAATAAATCTAGGCTAGTGGCTAAAGGGTATGGCCAGCAAGAGGGTATTGATTTTGAAGAATCATTTGCACCAGTTGCTCGAATGGAAGCGGTCAAGATTTTCTTGCTTATGTTGCACATAAGGGATTCATCGTTTATCAAATGGACGTAAAGACGACGTTTCTTAACGGTCCTTTGAAGGAAGAAGTCTATGTCACGCAGCCGGAAGGATTCGTCAACCCTCATTATCCTGACAAGGTGTATCGTCTCCACAAAGCACTTTATGGACTCAAGCAAGCTCCAAGGGCGTGGTACGACGAGCTCTCGAAATTTCTGGTCTCCAAAGGTTTCTCAAAAGGTTCCATTGATCTAACTATTTTCACTTATAAATATGGGGATGACATTTTTCTTGCGCAGATTTATGCTGATGACATTATTTTCGGGTCTACAAACCCAAAACTTTCAAAATGGTTTGAAAAAGTAATGCACAACAAATTTGAAATGTCTATAATGGGCGAACTAAAATTCTTTCTAGGAATTCAAATTCACCAATCCCCAAGTGGTATCTTTATTAACCAAGCTAAGTATTGTCAAGAGATAATCAAAAAGCATGGTATGACCTCATGTGACCCAGTTGGGACATCATTATCAACCACATCCCTAGATGCTGATTTAGAGGGAGATGCCATAGAGCAAACGAGATATCGTTCCATGATCGGCTCCCTCATGTACTTAACAGCAAGCAGACCAGATATATCACATGATACGTGTTATTGTGCACGATATCAAGCACTACCCACTGAAAAGCACCTCAAGGAGGTTAAACGGATCTTTCGGTACCTCAAGAATACCATTCATTTGGGACTCTGGTATCCGAGGGAAACCGGTTTCTTTCTAACGGCCTATTCAGATTCTGATCATGCAGGGTGTCTTGATACACGCAAAAGTACTTTGGGTGGTGCACAATTTCTAGGTCAAGATAAGCTTGTAGGATGGTCTTCCAAGAAGCAGGATTGCACGTCACTGTCATCAGCCGAAGCGGAGTATGTGTCTTTATCTGTGTGTTGTGCTCAAGTTCTTTGGATGAGAACACAACTCACGGATTATGGCTTCCACTTTGATAAATTATCTATGTACTGTGACTCAAAGTCTGCCATAGCCATCTCCTGCAATCCGGTACGGTATTCCCGCACGAAGCACATTGATGTCAGATATCACTTCATTAAGGAACAAGTTGAAAAGGTTATTGTTGAACTATACTTTGTTGGAACTGATTACCAATTAGCTGACTTGTTTACAAAAGCTCTTTCGAAAGAGAGGTTTGCGTATCTAGTTAGGCAAATTGGTATGAGATGTTTGACTCCAGCAAAACTGGAGATTCTGGCAAAGAAGCCTGCTTGATTCACCTATCAAACATCTACTTGTAAATATTAATGAAAAAGCAAAATACAAAATCAAAAATCTTTGAAAAACCAAAAATATTCTTCTCGAAATGTCTTTCAGTATCGATAATATGGACGTGCCTAGAAATGTCGCTCAATAACGACATGGATGTGTACATAAAGCTCGAATGAAAGTTGTAAATATTTTTCAAAACATGTCATTTCTACTTTTAATAAAGGAAAATGTCTATTTTGGACAATTTTTCCAACAAAAGGTAGAGCAATCTATCTTGGGTTGAGCTTGTCACAAAACATTCAATGTTTTGAGCTCAACACGATGGCTTGTAATCACTTTCAGATTGCAACCTGGATCTATATTCACGGGGGAGTGTACGATTTAGTGCCCTTACCCTCAGCAAAAGAAGAGAAATCTTCTTACACTTGAGTGGATTCGTCAAGACATTTAAAGTCTATGAACTCAAGTTTATGCTTTAGAAAAACCTTTTCGCCGAAAAGAATTAATTTTTCAAAAAAGCGTTGAACACAATTTGTTCAAGAATTTCTCAATGATATTCAAAATCTTTCAAAAATTGTGTGTTCAACAACTCCTATCCTCAAAAGTTTAATGTGGATCATATCCTCGAAATGACAATTCCATTGGATCAATTTTTGAGGGGGGAGCGTTCCAATTTGATGCTAAGTTTGACACATTTTTCTCCCGAATGTTTTTCAAGGCTATTTTCACAATATATTTTAATCAAATTTGGTATCTCTAATATCAATCGATTTTCTATATTAGAGATAAGGGGAGAAAATGTGATTAAAATGTGATCTAAAGACTCAAGCACTCATGGTTTCGATCAAATACCCACAACATCTTTAATTCACGATGTTATTGGTGTCAAAAGGGTGGTTAGGTTTAAGTCCTATGATCCAACCAGAACCGGAGGGATCTTCCCAGGGACAATCCAATAGATTATTAGAAGTCCTTAGGAAAGATGGAGTAGAATGTAAACGAAGCTTAATGCCGACTAAGTACTGATGATAGCACTGGAACAATCACAACAAGGTGCTATTAATGATGTCTTGGTAAGCATTGAAGGGGTTGAAGAATGAAAAAGAAATGTAAGGATAAAGGGTGTAAAGAAAGAAGCCCTCCATACAACTTAGGCAGAAACCGGGTCAACACATCATGAAGAAAACGCATCATGGACCCAGTGATGTAATGCACAACCCCTCCCCAACTAACTCAAGCTTCTCTTAAAAGAAGTTTGTTTTATTGTCACGGAGATCAACACGATTTCTATTAACTTTCTCACTCCGAGATAGTTGATATTGAATAGGTGGCATCTGCTCCAGCCTCCGACTACTAAAAGTGCACAAATCGAGTCTAGAGCCAAGAGATCAATCAAATCTCGTTAGGACACACGAATGAAGATCAAGAGAGTCCTACGCTATATCCTTGCGATATTGCTAGAACACTCAGAGTGATACTACCTAGTATTCACAATGATGAGTGGAAATCCTTCCAGTGTTAACATCAAACAGCACTGTGATAGGTCATGTGTAAGATTCTTTATGAATTGAACATATGTAAAACTGAAAAGAAACAGTGGTTTGTTTCTCTACCGATTCAAACTCGTTTCAGGTTTCTACGCAATATCTTTATGGTCTTGCCAGAACATTCAGAGTGATATTTATTAATACTCACAGTGACGAATGGAAATCCTTCTAGCGTCAACATCAAACAGCGCTATGGTAGGTAACTTGTGAGATTCTTATGAATCAATCTTATGTCAACTGGAAAGCAACAATGCTAAGATTCTTAAGGAATCAAACTTGTTCTAGGAAATTTGAATTAACGACTTTAATCAAGCGGATATTTATCCAATTGATTCACTCTTTATGTTTGCAGTCTTGCTTTGAGACGGTCGAGTAAAGAGAAGGGCTAGTACAACCGCGAAACCCTGTAAAGGAGATTCTTAATTGAATCTACCTAATCACAGGTACGATATTTGATATCGTGTAACGGTCTTCACCGACCGGAGGTAAAACGCTACCGATTTAGGACGAATGTCAAAGCCATTCAGTCCGTGTCTATGTTTTGTCTCAAGAAGGTGACGTTACGGTGTACTCAGCAAAGTCAGAGATTCAAAAAACCACATACTCATACCCAAAGACATACTTAATAATCAAGAAAGCTAAAGACTTCTGCAACTCTGATGATAAAAATCTTCCATATCAATTACTGTAGAGGAATGACCTCTCTTCAAAGGAGATTGTTAGAAAGCTTTCAAGATTGTGCGAAGTATGAGCATGTGGATGAAGACATAAGATCGCAAGATGGCAAAGACAAGTCAAGGATAATTTGAAGATCTCAAGATAAAAGACAAAGTCGAAAGACAACGACAAAGGCTCAAAGATCACAGCAGGAAGGAACAACACTACTATTACACGTTCAAGACTCATTTATGAGAAATTCATAAATCTCCATTGGACTCCAAATATCGAAGAGGAATGACCTCACATTGGGTGAGATTGTTAGCCTCAAAATATTGAGTCAAACAAGAATGTTCGGTCATAGGTTTATATTGTAATATTTATTAGAACGTTGTAATAGTTAGTTAAAATAGTCGTGACATTACGGGCTTGATGGTTAGCTTAAAAGGCCTCTTTCAAGGTACTAAGCATTTATTCAAGCCCGACCCAATACAATATAGTCCATTAGAGATCCCGCATGTGGGTGGACTATATAAGCACCCTCCTAGCATGTTAGGAGGGTGGATGATCTCATAATTCTTAATCTAATTTCCCAAGTTAATCACCATCTTCTCTCTACTTTTTCTCACTACTTTCTCTCTCTAAAATTCATATATTTTCCATCTCATTTCTTTAATCTATCATCATATTATTAGGGACAACATTTTTTAATTTTTTATTAAGTACAAGTCGAATAATAGGTGGTACAAGTAGAATAACAAAGAGGATATATTTGGGGTTTTATTTTTTAATTTTTAATTTTTTAAAAGTACGGGTCGAATAATTATGGGTCAAAATCGAATAATGGGGAATATCATTACAAAAGCATTTTTTTATTATTAAAAGTACAAGTCGAATAATAGATTAGACATGAAGTCGAATAACTAGTTCACTTACAAGAAGTGTACTTATGTGTACTTGCGGGACCCACTTAGATTTTTAGAAAAACCAAAAGTGCCATGTGTCAAGTTGTGGTTCAAGTAGAATAGGTCGAATTAGTCGAATATGGTAGAATAAGGTAGAATAGAGTCGAATAAGGTCGAATAGGGGTAATTGCCTTATTGTTTTAATTTTGGCATATTTGAAAAAAACCAAACACCTCATGGGACATTTTTTAAATTATCCCAAAAATTTATTTAGATTTATTTAGATCCCGTGCGTTGCCCAAGTAAACCGTTTCAATAAGAAAAAATTGTAATCATTTTCATGTAAATAACACCGCTCGTCAGAATAATTTTTTATATATGACATAGATAAAGCAAACTAAAATATTATTGAAATATACTTAAATGAAAGTATTTGATGTTAGTATGTATCTATTTGAGTTAAAAAAAAACCACCTAATAATCTTTTTTATTAAGCATGAATCCTCAAAATAGTATGATACTTATGTGTTTGCTTCGAATACGATCATGGCATTAGACAAGTGGCTTGTCCATTATTCACACTAACATCTAATTCTACTATATCACATATCGGCTATATCATACTTTCATGTTTCATCAGGACGTACTACGTGTTACATAAATGTCGTGTGTGGCACACGCCACATCCAATCTGAAGTTATGTAGCGTAATTTTTTTCAATAAGTGTCCTTTCTTTGTATGTGCAACCCCCTTATTTGTGCTATCTTTTTTGTGCAATTTTAACTTGGCTAAAAAAAATTACGACGTAGATTTTAATAATTATGATATAAAATAAATTGTGCTAACACTTTTTAAAAGTGTTAGTTCCACAACAACTCTACTATCTGTCAAATTTTTAGTCGTGATAGACTGGTGGATTATATTCTACCTTTTACGCTAATCTCAAGTATTTGTTTGTTTCTACCATGCAATATACTCGTTATGAAGTTAATTACTGGACTATAAGTATATTTATTATATGTTTGTTACGTAGACACTTAACTACTATGTTATTATGTTAACTCAGTACGTTTAACATATAATATGATTAGAATTACAATATATGTATGCAATATGAATAAAATGTAACAATGGGAGTTGTCCGATGTAAGGACTACAAAATTGTAGTTCTTTCGCAAAATTTTCCATTAATAATTTAGAGAGTTCTCTCAAGTGTCTCAACGGCTGCAAGTTAAGCCGTTGCAATCCCTGCTACAACTGAAGGAAATATATTTACAATAAATAGTTATTTGATTTGAATTGAATATACAAAATGTTGCAATATGAAAATTACCAACTAATATTAAATTGGTGTTGTAGACTTGTAGGAGAGACCGGACAATTTAATCATCTTTCCTTAACTTGGTGTGTTAGAAAATTCCCTCAAGTGGATCATCGTTACAAAGTGGAGGACATTTGATCGAACATGAGTCTTATACATTTCTATCTCCTTTCAAAGTATGTTAGTTATAAAATACAAAGTGCTCCTACTATAATTTCAACATACATAGAAAAAGATCAAGGATGTATAAATAATAAAATTAATTAACCTAACATGTTCTTAGATCTTCATCATGTTCGACACGTCACTTTTAAAACATTCATGATTAAAATATACACTCGGACCTACATGTGTACCGGTGAAATGAGTAAGTACAAAATGCTTCTTTTAACGGTGGCCTGCGACCCTCCGTAATCTTCTTCAACTATATATGTGAGTTGTTAAACATGAAGAAAAAAAAACAAAACAAAAGCAAAGGTGAGTGAAAAAATGATAGTAAAAAAAAGAAAAACAAAATGACGATCATAACATATCCTTCAAACAAAATATCTTTTAGAGAAGAAACTAAAACTTTGAAATAATAATAATAATGTAGCAAAAAAAACAAAACCTGAGTTGAGAGAGAGGACGTGAGAGCTAGAGGGAGATGACATATAAATATCAAACAAGCAAAATCCAACCTGCAAAAAAAAATAGAAATCAGAAAAAAATAGTCATTCACTACAAAGTAAAAAGCAATATACATGTAAAAATAAATGTTACCTCGTCAAACAATGCAAGAGTAGTTAAATATGTCGGTGTTGTTGTTCCTGGCTTGCTATTCAAAGAGAAAGAGATATCGCAAGGTCTTCATAAAATAAAAACTATGAGATGTTGAAACGTGGTATCGAAAAAGTTTAGACTATATATTTACCTTTATTTCTTCAATGACGATCATTTTGACTTGTCGATTAACTTGTTTTTAGCTTCTGTAGCGAATATCGGTTAATAGTCCATCTGCGTATATGTAAGAAAAGAAAAGTTAAAAATCATCAGTTTGTGATATAACAAATCAAATGTATTCTATTGTATTACCTCCATTTTCTTGTATCTCAGTACTACCTAGTAGTTCTTCATGATGAACATATTAATAGTTCTTTTTATCAAATGATTGGTTGGTTATTATTTAGAAAGAGTATGTGTATTCATGAATTTAATTTATACGACAATGATGAGCAGATTTTTAGAGAAATCAGTTTCAAAGCTTTGTTAGTCAAGTAGGCTATTTTTTAGCACATGCGTGTATATCAGGTTGCATTCCTTCCACTATTATCTCCCCGTAAGTTGCACAAGGTAATTATTGAATTAGAATAGTTTAGATTAAAAGTTCACTTATTTCAACGGACGGATGAAATAATTTTTTTGCAAAAATCACTGTCGGCAATAGAATAGTAATCGTGATTTTCAAATTTTATTACAGATATAGTTAGGATCTAATAAGATCACAATCATACATTTTGATGCATTTACAAAAATAAATTTATTTCTTTTTAATTATATATATATATATATATATATATATATATATATATATATATATATATATATATATATATATATATATATATATATATATATATATATATATATATATATATATATATATATATATATATATATATATATATATATATATATATATACTAGCCTTTAGACCCGTCCGATGGATGGGCTAGCTTTAAGTATATATTTTTTTAATGAAAATGGAAGTTATGTGTGTTTGTATTAGAAGTTTAGTATATGTAGTGTTAGTTATGACATTAATATTTTAATAATGTAGTAGAGAATGGACAAAAATAACGTAATTTAAGATATTTTATTCATTTAAAAATATTATGAGTTAATTGAATTTGAATACGTTAACGTTATGAATAAGTTTGTTACATTAAATTTTTTTAGGATTTTAATAATATTGTATAAATATTTTATGTATTTTCGAATTTTATGAGGTAATAAATTTTATATATGATAATGTTATGAATAACTTTTTTACATTAATTTTTTTAAATTAATATTATTGTTAAGTTTTTTTGTTAGCAAAAACATTATAGTTAAATATTTTTTAGAAATGATTTTGTTTTGTAAGTTTTGTGGTAAAGTGTATTCTATTTCTAGCACAAGTAAGCCCAAAAAGCTCATTCCTAGTATTATTTTTTGTCATGTGTATAATATAGCACCAATATATAGCCAGTCCAAAACTTAACGGTCTGAATAACTAAAAGTATTTTTATTTTAGTAAGTCAAACTATTATGAATCACTTGTAGTTCCTATTTTCTATTTGAAGCATTTTATGAAAACCCTTTAATAAATTACATGTGTCATTTTTATTGAATTTTGTGTTTAAGGCATCATTTGTAATTCCTATTTTCTTTTTGAAGCATTTTATGGAAATTCTTTAATGAATTACATGTATTATTTTTATAGATATTTTTATTTAAGGCATTGTTTCACTATCATTCCTTATATATTTTTATAGAATTTTGTATTTAAGGCATCATTTGTAATTCTTATTTTCTTTTTGAAGCATTTTATGGAAATCCTTTAATGAATTACATGTGTCGTTTTTAGAATTTTATATTTAAGGCATTATTTTTAGTTTCTATTTTCTTTTTTGAAGCATGTTATGGAAATATTTTAATGAATTACATGTGTCATTTTTATAGAAATTTGTATTTAAGGCATTGGTTCACCATCCTTCCTTATATATTTTTATAGAATTTTGTATTTTTGGCATCATTTGTAATTCTTATTTTCTTTTTGAAGCATTTTATGGAAATCATTTAATAAATTACATATGTCATTTTTATAGAATTTTATATTTAAGGCATTGTTTCACCTGACATTTGTTATTTTTTTATAGAATTTTGTATTTAAGGCATTGTTTCACTATCCTTCCTTATATATTTTTATAGAGTTTTTTATTTAAGACATCATTTGTAATTCCTATTTTTTTGAAGCATTTTAAGGAAACCTCTTTAATGAATTACATATGTCATTTTTAGAATTTTGTATTTAAGGCATCATTTGTAATTTCTATTTTCTTTTTGAAGCATTTTATGGAAACCCTTTAATAAATACATGTGTAATTTTTATATAATTTTGTATTTAAAGCATTGTTTCACCATCTTTCCTTATATATTTTTGTAGAATTTTGTATTTAAGGCATCATTTGTAATTCCTTTTTTATTTTTGAAGCATTTTATGGAAACCCTTTAATGAATTACATGCGTCATTTTTATATAATTTTTTATTTAAGGCATTGTTTCACCATCCTTCCTATATAAGAGTTTTTGATTTGATTTGATTTGATTTGATGTATATATATATATATATATATATATATATATATATATATATATATATATAGGTATAATTATGATATGAAACCACACTTTTTAATCCAGTCATATCTCAGTCACATCTTTCAGCCAATCAGATTTCAGCGATTCCTAGAAAATCTCCATTCTTGACTTTTTTATGGTTTAAAATCGCACTTATCTGAAAATCACGTTTCGGCAACGCAGTTTTGAAACTGCGTTTTGGAAGCACTGTTTTGAAAATTGCGTCAAATGAAGGCATTAAAAAAAAGCTTAGCAAGATTCGAAACCTGGTCTCTACGCACAGAGCACAACCTTTTGGCCACTGTGCTTTTCCACAACTTTTGATTTACATTTGAAAAACAAAATACTTAACTGTACTAACAAATCCATTACTTAATATCATTAGGATAATTGTATCATTCGTATACTATCATGTAACCATTCCTTAAACCATAATATTTTCATTGTTTGTCTCCATAATAGATTTATTATAACCCTAAAAAGGCCTTTCCTCCCTTTTGTTTATCATAAAAACCCTAAACCACCATTCGGGATTCATCTTAAAAAGGTATTTAAAAACATGGTATGAAACAACATGCCTCCTTTTGTCAAAACCCTAATAGATCCTCCCTTTTCTCAAAAACCCTAATGATCATCAACAGATTTTTTAGAAGCCACCAGCCTATTGGATAGATCAAGCCATCAACCCTAATGAAACCGTGTTATAATTATTTTGTTTTGCAGGTTAACTCATATTATTGTGTTTTGGAATCAGAAAATGGGCGTATGCAATAACCAGGTAGGATATAGAATTTTGCTTATTAAGCACTTTAAACTAATTCTTTGATTTATAGAAAAAAGGCCCCATACGTGTCTAATTAGTTAGCTGATTCGTGTTTGGTCATCTGATATATTTGTTGTGGTGTATATGCCTAATGAATATACACTATCCAAATTTCAGTGACATCAAGATATCCTAAATGCCACGCACCTTCAACAAAGTTATCAAATAAGACTAAGAATGCCAAGCTTAAGCTGTTTTTGGAAATAGAAGTTGGACAGGTAGTATCTCAGTTCTAACATATATTTTGGGATGTTAGTAACTCGAACTTTATTCTATTTTTCAATGCATAGTTGATGGTTTCCACTAAGTGATATAAATGAAAGCAAAAGGTAAACGATCATAAATTTGTGATGTTGAGTTTTTTCTTTTTCTTTACTTTTATTATAATTTTACTACCACTGTTAATAACTGACCACATTGTAGCTCAAATGGGTAGATCAGACCTGTAAAATGTGTTATTGGTGGGGCCGGTTTGTCCAAGATATGCTTTATACGATTAATGTAAGTCCACACTATATTTTTAAAAGGTTACAACGCGTCAGTGCGGTTGACAGGTTTTGCTAACTTCACATGTACTTAAGCCTTCTATTTATTCCTAAAAATGATTCCGCCCATAGGTTTTAAGTAATTACTGTGAACAGAATATTTAGCCTGCGAAAGCAACATATAGTGTTCTTAAAAACAAGATTCTGCACACTAAGATTTAGCAACCAAAGTAGCTTTGAATTTCACTAACTATACTATTCTGCAGGATGGCTGTTTATTGGAAAATCAAGGACTTAAATTACGTGATCACAACATCTCAGAAATGCATGAGAAGTTTTTCAAGTACAAGTACATGGGCTTCAACAGCGGAGGCAAAGATGGAGAAGCTTTGGTTGAAGATGTAGAAGGAACTCCTTCTAGCTTCTGCATCGAATGATAACAAGGTTCAGAAAGTGTCCACAACTGAAACTCCTATTTATTTATATCTTGCGCAAAACTAAGAGACTCTTTACTCATATTTGGTGCTCTTTTTTCCGTCACATGAATCTCCAAAAACAGAATTACCAGAACGCACTGATGAGAAGCATTATTTGTAATTGAACTCGATGGGCGCTTCATTTGTTGACCAGATATGTGATTCTTAGATATGTGAAGCTGGCACACTCAACACCAATCTTCGTCTGATACAATGTCAGACATGAGACATCATGCTACCATCCGTTATCCTTCTGACGAGGTACGATATTTCATCCACTATTCTTTGTCATAAAATCCTCCTATTGGTAATAGGTTTAGCTTATAATATGTAAATGGCATGGCAACCTGTAAATTTAGTATTTTGCTTTCATTCTGCATTTAGAAAATTAGTTTTCGACTCAAGTCAATAATAGTTTGGCGCTTGAAACTTTGTTGATGTATTTTTGCATCAGTAAAAAGTTGGATTGATCACAGATCTTTTAATGTAGTTGTATCGT
Source organism: Glebionis coronaria (assembly GCA_025667525.1). Taxonomy (NCBI): domain Eukaryota; kingdom Viridiplantae; phylum Streptophyta; class Magnoliopsida; order Asterales; family Asteraceae; genus Glebionis; species Glebionis coronaria. The sequence continues at coordinate 18,294 of JANFOE010000717.1, read as the reverse complement.
ACAATATTAAAATTGACTAGCATGATACCCGTTTGGAATAGTGAGACTTATAGTAGCTGTAGTTGTTTAAAATGTTTTTGTTTTTTTGGTTTCAAGTGGTAGTAGACAGGTTCTGACGTGGTGGTGTGAGAGAAGGTTAGTGGGTGATTTTTGGCATTCTTATTGGGTGGGGAAAATTGGTGGTACGGGTAGGTTTTGTTGATTTTAGGATTTAGTTAGATCAGCAGTAACAAATGCTTTTTTGTAACATGGTTGTTTCGGATAACATATACTCTCATTTTTCTCTACCTAAAGTAGCCTGCTAATGGTTACTATTTCGATGATATATCCTCAAGAGGACGGTCAGAGTTATTGCCACATGTATTAGCAACATAATTGCAACAGATATATGGTTTCTTCTTTCGTTTTACGTGACAGTTACTGGTGTATCTTCTTAAAAATGAGCTACTTAGTTTATGCAGTGGGGAGAGATTTGATAAAGTCAGGATGTGGATTTTTTTTTAAAAGGAGTTGGACGAGGCGATCCGCAATAGTCAACATGACCACACAGCCGTTTTTGACAATTTCCGCTTCTACCGTGTCATCAAGACCATGGCACTGCTACCACAACAACAGTTGCTTCCACCCCACCGCCGCCACCCCCGACTCTAGCAACTTACTACTATCTAAACATTTTCGTAAATGCTAATGTACTACAAAAAAACTTGTGTTGGCTGCTTCCCGGAGCTCAAATAGATTATAGAATCAAATAGGCTTATGAGAGTAGAAGATATTGTCTCACTCACTCGCTCTATCAATAGAAGTTCATATTCGACGGTAAGTAACGTATGTGTGTTTCTATGATCGTGTAGCCTAATCACACTCTTAACTGTATTTTTCATGGTATGCTACTAAGGTACTCACAAAGATCAGATATCTGATAATCATGTTTATAACCCATTCAAACAGTGGGATCTTCATGTGGATTGAGTAAACGGATCATATTAGGTACTGATATCGAAGATCTTATATTTTCTTATTTATTTTACCCTTAATTTTGCAAGACAAGCTACAGATTAGCTAATGGAGTGTTTGGTTTCGCATTTATAAGATTCTTTTCTGTTATTGCTTTTCCAAATATTGTTTCACTTACAAAACGAATATTCCTTCAATCTAGGTTTTTTCAAGTTTGAGTTGGTTTGTGAGATGGATTATAACGTAGAAAGGGATGATCTTACTGGAACTGATAGTAAAGGAAGGATATATTGCTAAGCCTATTATCAACATGGAGATACAAGATAAGAAAGTGTTGGTGGTGTATCGACAGGGAACTTCCCAAATACATGCGGAGATTGATTCAAGTTAATTCCAGTGATAAACATATTTTGCCCACTCTTATTCCAACCAGTAAAAGCGACGAAGATTTATTAGCATCTGGGCCAAAAATTGTAAGCTATCAGGTTTTGTATGGTTTGTCATTGCTACGTTTTAGTCTAGCCATTATTTTGTTCGATTAATATTTTTTCATTCAACAAAAAATGAACAGAAGGTTAAAATGATAGAACACATGTGTCTCTAAACATTTCGTAATGAATTAGATTTATATCATGACCAAAGTTTTTGTGTTTTTTTACGGATTTCCCTTTATAATTTTGACGACTACAAGCAGTAGTGGTCCCGCAGCCCCTCTAAAGCTTGAAGATTATGCTAAGCTGGACTCGCAATTATAATGAGTTTGAAATTCGAGGTGCAGCACTCTATTCTCTCTACCACTCTTCCTAAATGTTCACTTCTGATGAAATTCGAGCTGCAGCATCAAGTTGATTTGTTTTTTTATATCTTTAACGAGTTAGATGCGCTGTTGGTGGAGCTGCTCAAATGTACAAAACTCATGTGTTTTTTAATGCATCTCACTATAAACCTTTTTTTTAATTTAAATTATTATTTAGTGAAATATGCACCTGTTTTTATTAATCTAAGCTACACATTTATATTCCCAAAAATTAAAAAAGAAATGGTTTTTGTGAATCAGATTGACTATTCTGCTTGACCCACACAAACAAATTTGCTTTGACCCATTAACCTAACTCATGCAGTTCCTGTTATTTTGAAGATTGATCATAGAATTGATTGTATGTTCCAAAATGACTTTAAAGTACTTTTGTGATACAGAGTTCTTATATGAAACAACCTGGACTTTGGCATTATGGTAATTCTTTTCACGCGCCAAATTAGCTGAAGATGATGGCCTTTGTGGGCAACATTCGTGCAAAGGTTACATACACAAGTGAAAAGTTGCTATTAACCCATTCATGCAGCTACTGTCAAGGAGCCTATTGGCTCAAAAAATCCTAAAAGACAAATTAGCTTCATCCTTATGATTTGTACAAATCAATCGCATATATTTTAACATTTTGTTCCTATAGCTATCATATGGATTGTCACTCAATGGATAACCAAGAGACTTGAAAATAGGTTTATTATGCTCATTATATGGTTGCTTTCTATATTAGATAACCAGAGGTAATAAAATGTAGTGTTTGTATGCAATTCTCTTGCCTAAGCCGTAAGAATTGGATAATAATATTTGCAGGCTGAACGTGACGAATTAGCGCAGAAAATATAAGGTTTTAATCATGTAAACTCACTATTGCCCGCTCAAGTTTCTTTTGTTTGGCGGGGACCACTGTATATATGGATTTCGAATTCGAATTGGGTGTATCAGGTTTTATGTTTTGCTCCGGTGCACTCATTTTATTAACCAAAGAGCAGTTTCTGCAGCTTCAAGTTCTGCTTTCTGTTTGTCGTTGTTGTACCACCAATGTATGTTCGGGTGATGGTTCTTGCTGCAACTAATCGTCCATCAGAGCTTGATAAAGCGACCCTAAGACGTCTTCCACAGCCACATTAACTTCCTCATAAGGATACTCAAAGCCTTTTAATTCTGAATATATGCTATCATAGAAGCATTGTCTTTTTCTTTATTTTGGTTCTTCTTACGATGGATTTTTGCTTTTACGTGCCCTGAAAACGCAGATTTCATTTTCCGTGAACATTTAGGTTGCAACGGATACAATTTTTGTACCACAGTGGAATCCGAACATTATTTTTTCAAAATCCTAATAGCCTATACTGGTATTTTGGTGCGGCAGACTCATTTCCTCTGTGACCAACTAAGAAAACCAGGGATCTTACAAGTCATTTACATCTTACAAGTCTCACTGTGTCCCCAGTAAGAATATGCTATTTGCCAGTATGTTGTGTCTATAAAAAATCAATGTTCACAAGAAGTTCGAGCCAAGTGCATGTTTACATAAGAAAAATAATAAACGGATAACGTATATTGAGGCCACCCAACTATTCAAGTTTGAATTTGGTAACTAAAACTATTTCTAGAATTTTCTGCACACATACTATTTAAAGGTCAATTGGTGCATATATTTTGAACTTCTAATACAAGATATTCTCATTTCTCAATAGGTACTCAATCAGTTAGTACCACCATGACAGACCGGATCAATGGATTAGTATTGGTACAGCAGTGTCAGGTTCGTCGTTTCATATTGATCCTAAATCGAGATCAGCTTGAAATGCAGTTTTGAAATGTTCAGAAAAATGGGTTTTGTTTCCGCCTGGCGTGGTTTCCAGATGGTAGTGCTGAAGTGGCGTGTCCTGTTTTTATAACCAAGTTGTTTATGAACTTTACGAGTCTACTAAAATATGGAAAAAAAAACCACTATAATGCGTTTGCAAAGTTGGTAAATTGATCTTTATACGGCACAGATGGTGTCATTTGGTTATAAATCTTGAACATTCCATTTTTAGAGCAGGAATGATATCCTATGGTTTTATTGTCTCCAAATTCTCTTTGACTCGAAGCGTAATTGATGATCAGGTAAAAATTAGATATTAATAATATCATTTTATTTTACCGGGGATTTACTTGGGCAAAAACGATATGATCACTATTACGAGTTCATCATCAATGTTTTGAAATCATACTAGCAATTGTTAACTGTTAATATGGCCGTCCGATCACGTAACCATTAATATTTCATTGCATCAAGTGACTATTAATATGTTATTCATTTGTTAGCCGTTAATTTCATTGTCTGATCATGAAGGGTATCTAAAAGAAACTTTGTCATGTAGCCTATCTATGTCTTTCTTTTAAGCTAAATTTACCAGTTCCCCCTACACATAAGTTATAGATCTGATGCATCGTCTTTTCTGTAAATTTTAAGCATAGTTTCTTGAGGTCTAAACTAAAGAATTGGCAGTTTCGGCTTGCTGTTTGTTAGTAGTAATTTGTGGTGATCCTCCTTTGTACCTTAAAGCGTATTTTATAATTAATTTTTGAGTAAGTGCCAGCCATGTTATTTCTAGAAATATCTCATGTTAGATTATTGGTATATCTTTTTCTGTTCCACTGACAGATACAGTACTTTAGTGACTTGGCACAGTTTAAGAGTGAACTTTAAGATGTAATCACAGGTCAATAATTCCCTTTACTGAAAATATTTATAAGAGTAAAACTTTGGACTAGAGCTAAAGGAAATTAACCGAGGTGTCAATCATGCTACTGTGATGGAAATGAAAATCGTTTATTGAATTAAAAAGTCATCACTAATGAGCAGAATGTTAAAGAAACAAATGAGGTTTTACTTAAACAGATTTTTGAGCTGGAAAAAGAGGTTGTTAGTAAGAACGAGGATATAAGAATATATGAAGAGGAAAATACCAACTTGAAGGTAGAGATTCAAGAGAGTGAAACATATGTGCAGGATCCCGAGTCCGACTCTTCGTAAGAGAATGTTGGATCAGATGTGTAGTCTACGCTGTACTGGGCCAAGCGTTATACCAGAATACTAAATTTTAACATTGAATTTGAGAAATCGAAAGTGACTGCTAGAAAAGCAACATAATGAGCCTTAATTATTGGTTCCCAATGTTGGTTAGAGCTAAATTAAAGGAAGAGTTAGAAGCAGCCAAAAAGAAAGTACCAGTATCAAAAAGTTCAATCTCACAATGAAGCAACATCAAAGTCAAGTAGATCAGCAGTTACTGAACGCAATTGATTCTCATTCAAAATCAATTCACGGAGTACACGAGAGAACTGCTATTGTGATGTCAATACACAAAGATCAAACCACATAGTTAAACACAAAGCTTGATGAGTACAAAAGTCTGGAAACACAAATGGCAGTCATGAGTAGGTTGAGAGATGATGTATGGAATAGCGATGTTGGTAAGGTAAAAGTGCAACTTATAACGAAAGAGAAGTCGTTTAATGATTTGATTAAACGAGTAAACGTGTTGAAGTCAAAGAAAGCAAGTATTAGTGCACATATCGAAACACTTCAACAAGAAATGTACTCTAAAGATGATTTAATCCAAGAATTGGAGACCCGTTTGGAATAACTACAAGTAGTGCATGTTGGGGTATGCTAGAATTGAAAGAGGAGGTATGTGGTGACAAGTTATTTCAGAAAGAACACAAGTGAGAATAATGAGTCCAATATCGCCCTATCTACATATAAACAAAATGATTTGGGCCTATGTTTTTTGTGAGTGGTCTAACTCCATCTAAATGTACTACAACAACATACGATATGCAATCAGGTTTGACAACAACAAACGCGTTTTCCTATGACTCAAGTTCTGAAGTCGCAAAGAGTTCATGTACATGTACGTGGTATTAGTTAAAAATGATTTTCTACAATTTCATTTGTCTGTATTTCTATTTACTTTATTTTGTGCATTACAGCCACTCACTACATTCACGAGTATAAACATGGTCGTAAGATTGGTAGTTAATCATTTGGTGAAATTCATTTAGTTCTATTTACTTTTTCTAAACTATTTATTCATTATTTATGTAATGAATCTTTATGATTTACCTAAACTGAGATTTTATTATTATTATTGTGCATCTACTAATGTTGATGCTTTTGAAATCGTTGACGTCGAGAACTTGAGATCGTAAGTACTCAATTTTATAACTTTAGGTTATGATTATTAAAAAATATATGAATATCATTTATGCGTATTATAAAAATAGGTTCTGCTTTAAAGCTACTTTGGCTGATGAAACCGCACAAGCAGATGCTACTTTCTTCAGATTGCTAACACGATAATAGAGCCTGATACGCAATAATTTAATTAAATTTTTAACGAAAGGATTCTCATTAATCTACGATACAATGATGTTGGGTATCCATTCTTTCCTCCAATAAAGGACTTTCAAATAAATAAGCAACTTAAGAATCTCTAATCAGGAAGCTATGGGCAGATGTATGCGATAAAGATCAATTACATTGCATGCCTGCCAAACATAGTGGTCATGGTTATTTCAGATGAAGCGGAACTGATAAACATGGTTGCTACGACTACAACCATTGATGACAGACCTTTACGAGAGGCAATTTCTTTGGTGCACCTCTTCCTCATATAAATAAATGAGTTCCCCTCAAGGATTGTTCTTGATTCTATCTGTGGACTTCTCTTTACATCATTTGTTACATTATATCAGAATGATGATGTAAAGTGTATCTCATAAATAGATGGAAGTAGACACGACATAGATGAAGAGGTACACATTTTGTATACAAATCCATGGAACCTCACTTCTTAACTCACTAATGACGTTTTCACAGTTTATTTTGGTTCAGTTAGTAGATTACTATTTTTTGAATATGAGCAACTCAGATTCAAGGAGCATGTATATGCAGGTTGGCGGAAGCTCTTACTCATCTTCACTGTATTCTGGTTGTAGCATGGGCGGCTGTGGTTATATAGGTAGTGGAAGCTCTGGATCCTACTATGAGGTGCACATCATTTTCTTATTTTGTTGCCAATCTTATTTAAGTTAATTCTCTTCATATAGAAACCTGTGACTGTGAATGGAAGTTCTGATTTCAATCTTTGTGTACAACAGATATTTTGCAAGTTTTGATTAACACAAAGGTGCTTCGTGTATGGTTAAGGACATCTGAATATGTTTTTTGAAATTGAATGAAACATAGGAAAATGCAAGTTTGACTTTCTGGCAGCAAGTTACTGGACAAAGCCTGTTAGTCGACTTAGTTATAATATACCTAAAGGAAGTTTTATTTATTATTTAGGCTAAATAGGCCAGTGTGGACACACTTGCTTATAGAACTTTCATCTTTTAAGATCTTGGAGACATGGACTAAGTTTCTTTTCAAATGAAGAATGCCTGAATCTATTCCTATTGGCATTTTTCAAATATTTAGGATCGGTTCTGTTGAAGCTGGTAGAATATAGCTGTTATGTTGAACAAAAGTTCTACATGGAAGGGAAGAAATAAAAGGTTATCAATCCATTGAATTGCATGAAATAAATTTAGTAATTAGGTATGTTTTAAATTAGCTTACGCTTGTTTTACTGTATAGAATTAAATGGCTTATTTTTATACTTGTTTTTGGTAGGTTAATTGGACTGAAGAATGTATTTGCAAGGCAGCTACTTAACATGCCAAAGGAATACATTTTTCGTCTTGTGATGGATAGGTACGTTGTTAGCTATGTATCAGGTTTTGTCATATGAGACAAGTGTGGTAACTTAAGTTACATTTATCGAGGGGAATATAATTTAGAGAATATATCGTAGAATTTTTTGACGCTGAGTGGTGTGTGAAAAGCTTACACATGTATCTCGAATAAGTAACTTGTATTGTTAATCTCCAATAAGTAACTTCATTTACACATGGTAACTTTAAGCTGACTAGTGTGTAAAACATCAAAACCACTTGCTGCTTATTTATGGAAATCAATTTTAAACGTATAAATGCTTATTTAGAATTATTAGCGGGAGCAAGAAACATTGAAAAAGATTAAGGTCATCTACATATCTTGCAAAATTCCTGAAATTAAGTTCATTTCATAGGTAAAGGAAGTGTCTATGTTCAAGCGTGATACCAGCCAAGAGCTTAGAGAATGTCCTTTGAGATTCAAGATGTTTTCCTTAATAAGCATTTATAAACTCTGTTTTGCACATGCATATTTTGGTGCCTAATTGTGGTTGTTTTGCTTTCATTAGGGATCCACCTAGAAAATCCTGGTTTGATCTGATTTAGACTCGTCCCTTGGTTACATCAGACCCGAAGTTTGGGGAGGGTAACATGTTCGGGCTCATTTCAATTATGGAGCCAAAGAAAGTCAATAGAAACACGACTGCACCTGATGCCATCATCACGATGAACACCCAAAAAGAATGATAATATCAAGGAGACCTACCTACCAAAGAATCCTTGTAATGGAGAAAGAAGGAATGCAAGTTGTAGAAAGGAATCTAAATCAGCCAGTTGATGTTATAATTAGTGTTGCGGTTTATTTAGTATTGTATGACAGCAAAAACATCAGCAAGACGGACCAATTCTTTAGATAGTGGTTCATTATTATCTTTATGTATCATATACATAGCAACAAATATCTTGACATCAATTAGTTTTTCTTTCAATAGTTGGAATCTGGTAATTGTCATTTCAAAGACTTGTGGGATTATTCATTATGAAACATTTTCAATGATCAGGGTTGATAGAAACACCTGGTTTTAGTTTCTTTCAAGTGAAAAGAAAGGTTTACAAGTTCGTATCAGATGACAAAATGTTGTCTCACTGTGAAGGGGTTGTTAAAACAACATGTACTGCGTGTTCCATTGTTCTATGGTTTTCACATTAGATTCACAACATCTTTGATTTTGAGTTTTCATAAATAATAATGTGTTTGATCTATAAGCCTTACGCCCAATGTGTCTGATCTGTTTTTGTTTGATCTTATATAGCCATTTTTTTATCATTGCAAGAGAAACACTTAAAACGATGCACATTTATAAATTTATAAGCGTATAATTTACATAAGAACTCCACTATTTCCATAGTCTCCCAAAATAAAAGTCTCAACTTTGTAACGTTTTCTAGACTCTAAGGCAGTAGTTTGTAGTCTTCTTATAAACTAAAAATAACGAAACAATATAGTAGTAACAAATTTAGTTGCACCGCATGCACTTTAACTAATGGACTATTCTTTTTAATATGTACGTTATAACTATAAAACGTTTGGGTTTTTAAAAATTTAGGGAAAAAGAAAATAGAAAAATAAATTTTGGGTCTTATCAAGTTGACACTATAATCCGATAACAAAAATAATTCAACCTTAACCCGACATGATAACCAGGTCGAGTTATCGGGTTTCGGTCAAAACAACCCGATAAGTTTTATAGACCCGATTCAACCCGAGCTTATAAACCTTATCGGGTTCAAGTTCGGGTTGGGTCAACCCGAACTTATCGACACCCTAGACACTTTTCAGAGACATGTGTAGAACATGTAGAAACAATTTTACAAGGCTATTTAATGACAATGAAAAAGTTTTTTAGATGCTTTGTTGTGACAACAACGGTGAACACATAAAACTAACAAATATTTTTTATTTCGTATATGAATCATCTTATCTATTTTTTAAAACCTGTGATTGTTATTATATAGAATTTAAATAAAAACTTTATTTTTAATTTTAGTTGTTGTGTCTAAAAAATTTAACGTGATTGATTCTCTATTTATGTATTCTTAAAAATATTACATATACTATAGGGATAATTGGATATTATGTAGAGATTTAAAATGTGAATATTTGCATGCGTGTAAATGTTTACCTTTCAATCAAAATAATATTGACAATGACAATTAATAAAAGTTAATGTTATCACAGTTATCAAAACCATTATTTTCACATGGACATATATATCGCACTATCAAGAGTCAAAAGCAAGAGAAGGTTGATGATTATCTTGTTTAGACAAACACAACAACCATTCATACTCAATGACAAACATTGACTAAACTCGTTCGTTGGGTGGGCCCAAGTCGAACACTATCAATAGTTAATTTTCTTTTAAGAAAAAAGGTCTCACTGCCAACCGATATAACTGATTGATGGTGTATCAAATTCTAACACTATCAACACTTAGTTTACGTTTAAACAATACAATTTAAAAAAAACATAAACCAATATTTGTACAACCAAAGATTCACATATGGCAAAACACTACAAAGAACGAGTCACAATACAAACAGATATCACTAATACCCAAACGTACTTTAAAAAAAGATTTGTGAAACGACTCCGCCCGTTGGGCAGGTTACGACGCTAGTATATATATATATATATATATATATATATATATATATATATATATAACACATACTAGCCTTTAGACCCGTCCAGTGGACGGGCTAGCTTTAAGTATATATTTTTAATGAAAATTGAAGTTATGTGTACTTGTATTAGAAGTTTAGTATATGTAGTGTTAGTTATGACATTAATATTCTAATAATGTAGCATATAATGAACAAAAATAACGTAGTTTAAGATATTTTGTTTATTTAAGAATATTATAAATTAATTGAATTTGCACACGTTAACATTATGAAAAGTTTGTTACATTAAATTTTTTTAGAATTTTAATAATATTGTATAAATACTTTATGTATTTTTGAATTATACGAGGTAATAAATCTTGTATATGTTAATGTTATGAATAACCTTTTTACATTAAGTTTTTTTTGAAATTAATATTATTGTTAAGTTTATTTTTGTTAGCAAAAGCATTATAGTTAAATTTTTTTAGAAATTATTTTGTTTTGTAAGTTTTGTGGTAAAGTATATTCTAGCAAAATTAAGCCCAAAAAGCTCATTCTTGGTATTATTTTTTGTCACGTGTATAATCTAGGAACAGTACATAGCCCAGTCCAAAACTTGACAGTCCGAATATTTAAAAATATTTTTATTTTAGTAAGTCAAACTATTGTGAATCATTTGTAATTCCTATTTTCTTTTTGAATCATTTTATGAAAACCCTTTAATGAATTACATATGTCATTTTTATAGGATTTTGAATTTAAGGCATCATTTGTAATTTCTATTTTCTTTTTAAAGCATTTTATAGAAACCCTTTAATGAATTACATGTGTCATTTTTATAAAATTTTGTATTTAAGGCATTGTTTCACCATCCTTCCTTATATATTTTTATATATTTAATATTTAAGGCATCATTCTAATTCCTATTTTCTTTTTGAAGCATTTTATGGAAACACTTTAATGAACATGTGTCATTTTTTGAATTTTGTATTTAAGGCATCATTTGTAATTCATATTTTTTTGAAGCATTTTATGGAAACATTTTAAGGAATTACATGTATTATTTTTATATAATTTTGTATTTAAGGCATTGTTTCACCATCATTCCTTATATGTTTTTATAAAATTTTGTATTTAAGGCATCATTTGTAATTCCTATTTTTTTTGAAGCATTTTATGAAAACCGTTTAATGAATTACATGTGTCATTTTCATAGAATTTAGTATTTTTTTTGGTAAAGGGGACTATCCCCGGTAAAATAAATTCCCAAAAGCTCTGAAGTACAATGGAATGTAGCTGCAATGCTACATTAACCTCAAGCAAAAGCTTGAACAACCACTACATCATATGACATGCCATATGATCCTACCAAACAATTACAAAACAAATAACACCAATAGAAAAGAACCACCTAAGGGTGCATGAACAATGTAAACAGAACGACATCAAGGCTAACACTTAGAGCGAACATCAGGTTGACGAGAACCATGCCGATCATCAATTGAAATGACTTCTTGAACCTCATTATCACTAGCATTAACCACATCTTCCTTGGTTTTAAAACCATCCTCCCAATCCGTACCATCATCCATTTTATCCCAAAGAGCACTAAAAGAGTTATGAGAACTCTTCTCCTTATCACTAGTCTTAGAATTTTGTATTTAAAGCATTGTTTAACATATATATATATATATACATATATATATATATATATATATATATATATATATATATATATATATATATATATATATATATATATATATATATATATACATACATACATACATATATATATATATATATATATATATATATATATATATATATATATATATATATATATATATATATATATATATATATATATATATATATATATATATATATATATATATCTTTACTTATATATGGGGCTAACTATGATTGGGATAATGCTGACATGGCACGATGACATAATCTCATAAACGATGACATGGCACTTAAGATGGGCTAAATTTCGAAAATTGTTTAAAAAATATGCTCATGGCAAGTTTCGAACTCGGGCTTAGAGTTTGGCAAAAGACGACTTCTACCATTGGAACAAATCCAATGTTTTTGACTTAATCCCAAAAACTATATTAATATCTTCCTAAAAAACCACGCCACTAAGAAAGTAAAACAATTTTGTATCAACTAAGTGTATATCTGTTATTTTCCACACATGTTTATGGCAAGTATCTAAAAAAAGATGTTGTTTATTTATGGTACAAAATCAAACAAAGATATTTTTTTAATTACATAAGATAATCAAAATCTGATATAAACGTCATCGATAATCATGGCAATCGGTTCAAACAGGTACTTTAGGTCCACAAACTTTGTCCATTGATAAATGTTTCTGATGGTGCTGATATTGTTAATTTAGAGTTGTTAATAACATAGCTAAGTTCTAATAAAACGTTCATGTGGATCTTATTATACAGGAATGTTCAAGCTCCTTTGAACACTGTGATATAGTAACCTAGACTACTCATAAAGCTGCACTAACACACTATCAGACAAGGTTCTATAATTTTTTACATTTGGCCTAAATATACTGTTTTGTTTATATACATTTTCCTTGGATATATATACAAGTAATTGATTATCTTGAACCACAACCATGTAAGCTTTTAGCAAAAAGTGAGAGCGGGGCAGATGTTGATATCTGGAATAAGATTATGACAACCATCCACATGGATGCCGATAGGCTTTTTTAGTTGGACTTCAAGTACTGTAGTGAGTAATAGTTTCTGGATATCTTACCGATCGTGTTAGCGTTTTTGTTAGATTTTCTTGCAGTCTATTAGTAGCTAAATTTCAGTTTTGTTTTCGTTTTCTTTTGTTATCTGCTGCTACTTGAAGTCTATGATGTTTGTACTAAGTTCTACCGTACTAAATTTTGATATCAAAAATTTATAACAGTGTTGAATGGGCATTAAAATATCACTATTTGAAAAAAGGTGTAATAAAATAATCTACTAACTGCATAATAAGAAACACCAGATAAAAATGCATGCAAAGCGTAGTCAATGAAACTAATACTTGATCGCATGCAAAACTTGATTCATAGCTATGCTTAATTTGGTGTAATTGGCTCTACTGCTATAGCTATACATAAAGTTAGAGTGTAATAGTGGTAAAAAATTTAAATATTAGTTTTCGGATTGCCTTAATAACCCGATAACAAAAATCATCTATCCCGAACTAGGCTCGATAACAATGCCGGGTTATAAGGTTGGGTGTAACTAACCTATAACTTTTCAACCCGATTTGACGCGACCCGCTAAGGCTTCTCGAGGTTGGGTCAACCCGACCATACTGACACCCCTAGCAACAAACCAATAATCAATATAAGTCTACTGAAAAAAGTTTCTTATTTGGAAAGGCTGTCACATTATATTGTGATATTATTTTGTAGGCACGTATCTTGGTTGGATATGACGATCGTCCAATAAAATTGCATCGTTTCATGCTAATAACTTTAGCATACATATATCCATAATTGTAACTGTTGCAAAGCTTATAAGGATTGCTCGCCTAGAGGATATTGGTTCGAGTTGTGTCCGTTTATTAGCAAGGATTGTTGATTTTTGAGCATGGTAAATGATCTTTGTTGGCTTCCCCAATAAAAAACGGAACTTCCATAAGTCCATAACTTTACCTGAAATTAGCAAGGACGTACTGTTGATTTTTGAGCATGGTATATATGAACTTTTTGTCAATTTGTGATCTTTTTATGAAATAGTTATTCAATCCAGAGCTTGACGAGATAATGTGAGGCTTAAGAGCGGAGCTCAAGTCATGAAATGACGACTCTATTCAAAAGCATAAAGAAAAGATTGTGGAGGCTTTTAAAATGGATGAAAACCTGTAATTTGTTTAGTAATACTCCTTATGAGGTGTTTTTTTGGTTATTTACATTAGTTGTCATCTGATTGTAAGGCTTTTTTTTAACATTATGATTTACAAAAGAGGTAAATAAACAAAATATATACAGTAACTAATATCAAATCAATGAAGGTCAATACGGATAAGCATCCTTTCGCATATAAAGTTGTTATCTTTATGGTTAGTGACATTATTTTGAAACCCGGGTCAATCGGTTGACCCGGTTATGGTTGAAAAATGGGTCATATTGACCTGGGTTTTATATTTTCGAAACTCGGCTCGTCTCGCCAGGTTTGAGGTGACCCGGGTCAACTCGGTTTTCGAGACCCGGCTGGGTTTCGATTATTTTCGGGTTTTTTATAAAAAATATATAAATTTTACGTATTTGCGACGAAATTTTATTTTGACCTATTATATTTGTTGGTAAACAAATTATATCTGTAATATGCGCGAATTTTTATAATTTTAAATATAATTTTTATTAATTATTAAAAATATAATTTTTTTTAAAGAAAACCGAGTTAACCCGGATTAACCCGGACCCGATGACTCGACCGAGTCGATTTGAAATCTGGGTTTCAAAACATTGATTAGTGATACTGTAGAATAATTTTGATCGCATGTAGCTTATAAGAGGCCTGGCTTCCATCATAACGCGAGCCCACGGCCCTAGCCAACCACACCGTGAATCACGTTAGAGGGTTTAGCTAGAAACTACCAACCGACGTTATGACCCATGGCGCGAGCCCACGTCGCCACAAGTGCACTATGCCTCGCGCCATGGCTCGCGTTATCACTTTTTTTTACTGTAACTTTTTTTTGTGTTATGGGAAAAAGTGGTGATGTAACACCATTTTTTGCCCACGGCACGAGCTCGACGGCTAAACCTTACTATGCGCTCTAAGTGATTATAAATAGTTACTTTTAAGGGAGGTGATTTGCACATTGTATAACAGATTTTGCATTAAACAGTTATATCGTAAATACAAATTGTTTTAACTGTTTATACATTTGAATGTCTCAATCAAATTTTAAAGTGTCCAATTAGTTTCCTAATTTTAATGAATATAGGACCCTATTCGTTAATGACAAGTAACACTGTTGAACGTAATTTATAAATAACTAAATTCATAAAAAGTGAAAAGAAAAAAAAAACTTTTATCAAATAGAGTTCATTCTTTTTTTTAAGTAGAGAAGTCATGGCCGTGGAATATAGAGTTATTTACAAATTTTATTAGAAGTAGTAGCATCTTCAAACTATTAGTTTAATCATATTATACATGTGTTATAATTTCAAATTGGTTAGAATGGGCACGCTGGGTTTATTTGTTTATGTTTTTATTTTATCATTTCTAATTCATAGTTAACTTATTTAAGACAGTTTCAGTTTTATTACTTAATATTTTAAATATCAATTAATTTATTAATAAATAATTTTCATATGACTAATAAATTAATTTTCTTTTCTTATTAAGTGAATACAACAATGCGACACTAGATTATGTTTGCAATCTTTTAAAACTAAACAAGTACACAAAAGAGTTTTTAGTTATTTAGAGGATTGTTACATATTTGGTCTTAAGTTTTTGATGCGATTTTGTTCATCATTATCCTAAAATTTACAGAGATTAAATTCATCAAGTAGTAACTTTTTGGACATAATTTTTTATCTCATTTCACATGTGTGACAATAGTTTATTTATCTATATTTTATAGAGATTGATTCACTCAAATCTTTTACAATGTGTTGAAACCCGGTTCAACCCGGCCGGGTTAACAGGTTGACCCGGTTCCGGCTAGAAAAACGGGTCATATTGACCCGGGTTTTATATTTTCGAAACCCGGCGCGACCCGCCGGGTTTGGGGTGACCCGGGTCAACCCGGTTCTCGAGACGCGGCCGGGTTTTAGTTTTTTCGGGTTTTTTTTTAAATATGTAAATTTTACGTATTTGCGACGGAATTTTATTTTTACATATTATATTGGTTGGTAAACGATATATATCTTTAATATACGGGAATTTTTATGGTTTGTATATATAATTTTTGTTAATTATTAAAAATATAAAAATATTATTTTTTTTTAATAAAATCGGGTTAACCCGAGTTGACCTGGTTCGACCTGGGTTGACCCGGACCCGATAATTCGACCCGGTCGATTTGAGACCCTGGTTTCAAAACATTGATCTTATATACTGATATATGATATAAATGTAGAGCTTTGCTGACTAATAGCAGCGGACAACTTTGAAGATTCTATGATCTTATAAAGATGATAGATACATAAATTCAATGATCAACATTGCGTATAGAAAACTTTTATTTCCCAATTGAACTAAAAACTTATACTTAGTAATTGTGGGTAATTTATTAAGTTTTGTTTCCTTTTGTCAGATTATCATTGGTTTCTTTTATACATTATTCATTGTATAGATATTTAATGATGTTTGTAATTCATTAAGTATTACTAAATAAGTAAATGTTTATCTTCCAAATGACATTATCTCGGCAATAGCGATTACTAAAAGATAAAGACAAACACTATTAAAGGTTATATGTTTAGACAAATACAAAAAATATTAAAAAAGAACGATAAACGTTATTTAAAAAAAAATATGAACCGAACCCGTCCGTTGGACGGGTTATGTTACTAGTATATATATATATATATATATATATATATATATATATATATATATATATATATATATATATATATATATATATATATATATATATATATATATATATATATATATATATATATATATATATATATATATATATATATATATATATATATATATATATATATATATATATATATATATATATATATATATATATATATATATATATATATATATACATATATATATATATATATATATATATATATATATACATATATATATATATATATATATATATATATATATATATATATATATATATATATATATATATATATATATATATGTATATACATATATATATATATATATATATATATATATATATATATATATATATATATATATATATATATATATATATATATATATATATATATATATATATATATATATATATATATATATATATATATATATTTATATATATATATATATATATATATATATATATATATATATATATATATATATATATATATATAAAAATATATATATATTTATATATATATATATATATATATATTTATATATATATATATATATATATATATATATATATATATATATATATATATATATATATATATATATATCTATATATATATATATATATATATATATCTATATATATGTATATATATATATATATATATATATATATATATATATATATATATATATATATATATATATATATATATATATATATATATATATATATATATATATATATATATATATATATATATATATATATATATATATATATATATATATATATATATATATATATATATATGTATATATATATATATATGTATATACATATATATATATATATATATATATATATATATATATATATATATATATATATATATATATATATATATATATATATATATATATATATATATATATATATATATATATATATATATATATATATATATATATATATATATATATATATATATATATATATATATATATATATATATATATATCTATAGAATTTAGATAAAATGGTTTAGGTGTTTAAAGTTGTTAAAATGAGAAGTAATAGAAAATGGGCAAATATCACGTTTATTGATTAGTTTTGGTTCATTTATTATATTTTAGTTCGTGTACGAGTGTTTTAGAAGTTTTAGTTCGTGTACGAGTAGCTAGTTCACAATTTTTAATATTACTAGTTTTTCGTGTATCAGTTGTGTATCATAGTTTATCAATTATTTTGTTATATTGAATGCAACATGTGATAATGTATCACTGAATTTGCGAATAAATGATTATTTATGCTAATAATATTTATTGAAGTAAAACTATGTATCATATGTATCAGTTATAAATTTGTACGTATCAAATTTTTAAGTGTTTTTATACCAATTTTTATGTATAAGATTTATTGTTTTGTGTTTAATATTAAATAAATCACATGTTAATTGATAAAATCAATGGTTAAGATGAGTTCTCATTTTAACAACTTTAAGCTACTACACTATAATAACCTAACTCTATATCTATATGTATATATATATATATATAATA